>VZSZ01000912.1:233498-294017 GCA_013398815.1 Ibidorhyncha struthersii | reverse complement strand
GGCCCATAGCTCCCCTCCCTCATCCAGAGTCCCTCCCCAGCTCTTCTGGAGCCCCTTTATGCACTGGAAGGGGCTCTGAGGTCTCCCCGGAGCCTTCTCTTCTCCAGGCTGAACCCCCCCAACTCTCCCAGCCTGTCCAGAACCACATAAAATCCTTAATCCATTTACACTTGACTTTGCACACTGCTTAGTTCAACTTTTTGGCTGAGATCTTCACTCAGCCTTCAGCTGTCTGATGTCCACAAAGGGCTGACACTTTGAGCCCTGATTTGTTAATTTTGCAGCAGAAGTGCAGCACAATATACGGTCCTCTTAAATGGGGTACCTTAACCACCAGGAGCTCCAGGTTGAAACAGTCCCTTCATGAATTTTGATACTCTTTTTTTTTCCAACAGCACCTTTCTCCCTAAAGAAGATGGAAATTACAGATTTCAACCCCATCAACCAGCCGCCACACCACGAAGGTGATGGTCTGCGCATGGCAGGGCACAGCTCAGGCAGGGGCTGGGCATTCTCTCGCTCTTCACCCAGTGAGATACGTAGCAAGAATGGATTAATTAATGTTTCCACAATACTTTGAAGATGTGGATTTCTGTACAACTGTAAAACAGATAAGGTCGGTATTTTTTATAGCTCAGAGTCAAATTAATAAAGACCTGAAGGAAAATGCAGACAACAGCTGGGGAAAGAAATCAGGAAAGGTTATTTCAGCAGAGGGGTCGTTATCACTGACTGCCCTCTTTGCTCAAAAGCTGCATATATATATATATTTGATCATATATTCTTCTGAATTATCTACTGCATTACATGAATGCTAAAGGCGGAAATAAATACAGGATAAATATTAGAAGGTTCATTTCAGATTGCACTGACACTCGAAGGTTGTGGTCTGTAATTCTGGCTTTCTGACTGAGAATTAATTATGCAGTGTTGTAAGAAAAATTAGTACAGGTCACTCAGAAAATGTATATTACCAAAATCTAGAATGTTATTTTTAAAAATCTCTCTCTAGTATATTTTGCCTGCAAATAGCTTGTCAAGGTTCTTCTGCTTGTCTACAAAATTCATAGCTTGGGCTGTCTCTTGCCTATGAGGCAGAAATGTTTGTGTGTCCCATGCATGACAGGGCTTCTGCTTCCATCACCTGCCTCAGAAGCAAACTCCTGGCTCCGCCAGAGCCTGACTTTCTAAACGCAATAACAGTTTATCTCGATGTGGCTTGTGAATCCTTAACCCGGGAGGAGGTACAAACCCGCTCAGGGGAGCCTGCTCTTGTGGGAGCTGCAGAGGCTCTCTCCAAGGATTTGTCTGGTCACCCTCCTCATCGGGAAGGCTGATGGACACCCTCAGCTCCAAAAGNTATTATTTCCCCCCCCTTTTTTTTAAAAACAAATTTATTTGAGAAATGCCTTTCCTTCAGCTGCTTGTCACAAGAGCAGGGTCTGGAGACAATGCACACTGTGGCAAAGAGCATGTCCCCATCCCACCCCCTCACAGGCTGCCCGGTACCCTGCCACAGGGCTGCACCAGGGCAGGGCAGGAGCGGTGGTTTCCCCTCCGCCAGGACAGCTCTGCCTCCACTTGGAGTGGCACGGCACACCTCTCGCTCAATAGGCATATTTAGTTTCCAGTGAATTATAGTTGCTCATTACTCCCCAGTAATTGCCAAGCTCTCAGAAAGAATTACCACATTTATCCCTCATGATAGGAGCAAATTTCCTCCTAAATTGCTAACTGGTCCACCTCGGTGAGAGGATCAGCTTCTCCAACCTCTATGAGATTCATAGAAATAAAATAATAAGATAACAATAAATGCCCTGTCAGGACCATGGAAAATCCATATACATGCTATATATTTTCCATCTTCTCTCCTCAGTATTCTTTTATACCCGCTGTGATCACCCTGAGAAGCTGCGAATGCATCTGACAGCCTCTCTGTGTTGTGAGCACCGACTACAATATATTCCAAAAATCAATACAAGTTAAAGAAAATGTGGGATTGCTAAACTATATTTAAATATATAAAACCTGGTTAAAGAAAGACTAAAAATCCTTAACATGATATATCTCTGTTAGATGATCCTTGCTGCCAACATATTTCCATTGTTCTCTAAAAGGTAAAACAAGTTTTTGCCATTTTCTCCGTAACGTTCCACGCAGGGCGCGGGAACCCAGCGCCGCCGCAGCCCCGGCTCCTCTGGGCACGGCGAAGGGTGAGCTCGGCAAAACTCCCACGAACAGTACAAAATACGGAGGAGTAAAATGTTGGCATAAAATCAGAACGAATAAATATAAACATACAGCAGGCTTGAAGAAATAGAAAAATACGACAGGAATCTGAAGAAACAAAGCATTTAAGTCATTTACAGCCTGTTCATTGTACTGAGAGAAAGCACAGTGAATTCGTCATCTACTTGCTTCTTCGGCAAAGTAATAAGAGTATAAGCATTAACATTCTCAACATTACTTATTTAAAGAATTAGTGATAATATTTCTGAAACAATTTCTTCATTGCTTAAATTGGTACATTTGACTGGCTGTTTGTAAGCAAGTACCACATTAAATAAAAGTCATTTTCCCTAACTGTGTAATAATTATAGCCTGTTCCTGTCAGCATCTGAAAGAAACCCTGAAAATTAACTTTGCTCTGGCATATCTTAATCAGAGCAGTCTCTTGGTATTCTTCCCTCAGCTTGCTTGCAGAAAAGAAGTTTACAGCAAGTGGAATAGCAGATGAAAACATAGTTTTCTCTCATGAGAGATAAACCAGTGCAGTTTCTACAGAAGCAAAGCAATTAACCAGCACAAAAAGAAAATGCGCCTACCTTGGGCTTCCTAGTGCAGTGCTTCAGGTGGGACACTTACAAACGTCCAACCCTAGACAGAGTAGGCTGAGTAAGCCGGAAAATTTACTTATAGTTTCACATCAGTCATTTTTTCTGATACATGTTTTTTTTATAAATGTTCAGATTTTTGTAAACAGGCTCATCCATTTTTTCCCTAGACTCGTTTATAAGTACAGTTACTTTAGATGCTCCAACATCGACCAAGGTGAAGGGTTCTGCGCGTCCCCAGCAGCACCAAGGTCCACCCACCACCGCTGAGCCCCGCACTCCCCAGGTTGGTCCCTCAGCTCCAAGGGGTTGTCCCTCAGTACATCAGGTCTGACTGACACCAGTGAGTCACAGCACAGAACCCTCTCATTTCTAGCTGGATTCAAAATGCTATCACTAGATTAACACATCCATCGTAATTCGCAAGCCAACAGCTCTAAGGTAAAATCCTAAATGAAGATAACAGAAATCATGAGTTGAGACATTTGGAAAGGAAATCTTCATAGACAAGAAGCCAATATTTAAAGAATTCTTCTCACAGGACCATGCCTGACCATCAAATAACACTGTTTGACGCATATGAGGTATAGCACATCCCTCAAAACCAGTGCCATTGGAAACCATTCCCATGTACAGCTGATGCTGACCCTCACCCACCACCAGAAGAGCCCTGCCCCCATCTCAGCTATGTGAGGGATTAAAAAAAAGTTGGAGAGGGACCTTTTACAAGGGCATGATGTGACAGGATGAGGGGGAATGGCTTCAAACTGGAAGAGGGGAGATTCTGAATAGATATTAGGAAGAATTTTTTCATTATAAGGGTGATGAGACACTGGAACATGTTGCCCAGATAAGTTGTGCCCAAACCCTGGAGGTGTTCAAGGCCAGGTTGGATGGGGCTTGGAGCAACCTGGTCTGGTGGGATGTGTCCCTGCCCAGGGCAGGGGGTTTGGAAGTAGGTCCTTTCCCACCTCAACCATGCTATGATTCAGAAAACTGAGGTCCCCAATTATGATTTGAATTGTCATTTCACACTCAAAGACATCTCAAAAACAGACCATCCAGGCAACACCAGTAGTTAGCACTGGTTCAAATGCAAGGAATGATCACTAGACAGGAAGGTTAACATTCACTTGAAGGCTATGCAATTTGTGTAAAAAAAATTAGTAGCAATTAGTATGTCAATTAGTAATCAACACAAACATTAACCTGTTTTAGACCTCTCACTATACAAGAGCTCTGCCTTCAGAAGCACAGGTGGGATTGTTCAGCCCTGAAAGCTTTTTTCTTCCCTCAAACACTCAAGAATCATTTGTTGAGCATTTTCTTCATCCAGAAAGGTGAGTACCTTTAAATTTTATCACCAAGGACCCGGCCCAAGGTGCCAGGAAATTCTGAGGACGGCTCAGCTGGGATATGGCCACAGTCTGCAAGAAAAAAGGAAGGAAAACCACACTGAACTTTATTATAACTCACAGACAAGTATTTCTACATTTTTACATTGATATGTGGAAACAAATACTATGGGGTTACCTGAAGTCAGAGCCATAATCTAATGACTATAACCTAACGATGTCTAATGAGAAATTGGAGGGAGCTTGGGAGACAGCTGGGAGGGAAAGGTGAAATCCCACAGCTGCTGTTAAAATTAAAAAGAAAAAAAATCTCTTTGACTGGCTCCCCTGCTTATTTCAGAAAATGCTGTTAAATTACTGCATTCACTCTGAATTTACCAGAGAAAAAAACATCTAAGGGCTCTGTTCATGAACTTGCAACAAGCTTAATTGGTTAAATACTAATTATCTTCCAAGTCTTCAGCCAGTATCTGAGGTACTGCAGCAGTAAGACTAATTAGCACATTATTGTTAGATTATCGCTCAGCAGTTCAGACTGGCAATAAGGTATTGATAGTAAGAAATTATAATTTCAACTGAAAAAAAAGAGTAGTTGCCAGAAAAGAACTCTTTATTATTATTATTATTATTAGAAGAAGAAGAGAAGAAGGAAAACAACAACAAACAAGACAAAACCACTAACAAACTATGTGTGCTTACTTACAAAATCACAGAATCCGAGATTGGCAGTGGTTGGAAGGGCGCTCTGGAGCTCCCCCAGTGCCACCCCCTGCCAGAGCAGGGGCACCCACAGCAGTGGCACAGGACGGCGTCCAGGCGGGTTTGGAATGGCTCCAGAGGGGGAGACTCCCCCACCTCTCTGGGCAGCCTCTGCCACTGCTCTGCCACCCGCACAGCAAAGAAGGTCCTCCTCAGGTTCAGATGGAACTTCCTATGCTCAAGTTTGTGCCCGTTACCTCTTGTCCTGTCACTGGGCACCACTGAAAGAAGACTGTTCCCATCCCCCTGGCACCCTCCCTTGAAGTATTTATCAGCATTGAAGAGATGCCCCCTCAGTCTTCTCTTCTCCAGGCTGAACAGCCCAAATTCCCTCAGCCTTTCCTCATAAGGAAGATGCTCCAATCCCCTGATCATCTTTGTAGCCTTCTGCTGGACTGTCTCCAGCAGTTCCCTGTCCTTCTTGAACCCGGGAGCCCAGAACTGGACACAGCACTCCAGATGTGGCCTCACCAGGACAGAGCAGAGGGGGAGGATAAGGACCCATGGACTTGTGGGTATCCAGCTTACTTAAATGATCTCTAACTTGATCCTCCTCAACCAGGGAAAAGTCTTCCTTCCTCCAGACTTTCTCTGTTACACACACAGTCTGGGACTCCCAAGGGCTGGCCCAAGCAGTAAAGACTGAAGAAAAAGAAGGCATTCAGCAACTCCACCTTCTCTGCATCGTCTGTCACCACAGCACCTGTTTCGTTCAACAGCGGGCCCACATTTTCCCTAGTTTTCCTTTTGCCTCCGATATACTTGAAGAAACCCTTCCTGTTGGCCTTGACATCCCTTGCCAGATTTAATTCCAAGGCTGCCTTGGCTTTCCTCATTTCATCCCTGCATACTCTGACCGTATCCTTGTACTCTTCCCAAGTGGTCAGTCCCTTCTTCCATGTACGGTCCAGAAAAGACTCAGCGAGGTCCATATCTACAAACAATTTCCCTTCAGCACAGGAAACTGGTGTGTAAGGCTGAGCCCCCAGTTCACACCCCAGGTGAGAACCGATACTCCGTCCAACGGCAAAGCCTCAGGCTGTCTGAGGCTGTATTTCTAGTCTGAGAGCCCAATCGTGTGCTCCAGTGGGAACTAATATGAACATTGTCTATTTTAAATGGAAAACAATGGATTTCTTTATCTTCATTAAAAAAAAAAAAAAAAAACAAAAAAACAAGAAACAGTTGCACTTGTATCCCCGTGTAATGGCAGCAAAGGATTTCTAAGCAGTTAAAGAAACTTTTGCAGCAGCCTACAAAATTTGGCAAGTCTCTCAGCTGAGAAAGGAGTCAGAACAGCTAAAAGCTTGCCTTGCCACATATTTTTTTCCTACTAAAAACTTAAATGAATCAAACTGGGAAAAGGACTCTCATGGCAATAAAGGCCAGTGATGTACTTAGGATGACTGTGTTACCTGAGGATCCAGTTTAAAGCACCGCGATTTGTTTCTTTATATTCTCTTCAGATACTGGTGATAGGGTTGTTGAGACACACATCCACCACTCCAGAATAATTTAGAGAAAAATGCTGTCAGTAAAAGTCCTCTATTTACACTCTGAGGACAGTCAGAAACCTCCGGAGAGCTCAGCCCCAGTGCGTCTTTGTAAAGTATTGGGCGCTTCCAGTTACGCCGTTCCACCAGTGTTCTCGCAGATTCGGTAAAATTGACATTATCCCTTTTTCCTCCAAGCTGATTTCAGCTGCTGCTCTCCTGACATTTTACGCTATTAAATAATCATTTATTACCGCTGTTGTTTCACACCTCCAAGAAATGGAGCACAAGTTTATAAATTACAGTTACAGCGAGCATCCCTTTTGCTTCTTTTCCTCAGAGGCGTATCTTAATTAAATCATAGAATTGAGGAGATTGTGCCATATTTTCATAACCTTTGTGTCTTCAAATGCATAACAAACACACTATTCATTTAAGTAGCCTTTTTTTTCTTCTTTACTGAAAGACAAAAGCAAATTCCATTAATCCTTCATTATATTCACTTTCGGTATTTTGGAGCGCAGAACAATTTAAAATGAACGTCATCATCTCCCTGACCATCGCTCACTAACTCAGCCAGTTTTGCTTTGGTTTGGAGCTTTATTTCTTTGGGTTTGTTTTGCTTTAGGGTTCAGTATTTTATAAACATTTTTCAAAAGTTATCTTTTTTACTTGCATTATTTTGCTTTTCCCTATGTACTGTGTGGTAAGGTAACCCAATATTAGAAGCAGCCGGATTTATATCTGTGATCACTTGTGCAGAAAACTCCTAAAGAATCAAGGGACAACATCCCACCCACAGAAAATTACGTGCACGCTCCCCAAATAATTGATATAAATACCACGGTTTGTATTTGTTTTCCAGAAAAGGCCCTCAGGTCATAGTCACATTTTCTTCTTTTATTTCCGTGAAGCCTTGTAAATGGATAAATCTTTGGAATTCCGCAGCATAGAAGCTGGGAGGACACAGGGAGCTGAGGCGGTGAGCACCTGCCCCGCGGCCGGGCACCAGCGGGATCAAGCCCCTGACCTGCAAGAGGCAAATGTGAGAGTCAGGAAGCATCACTGCAACGGCAGTTAGTTATAGGCATTACAGCAAGTGGGTTTGTGCAGCAGAGGGACAAGTTTAGACAAAAAAAAAAAACTGAAGTAAGTCCATAAAATAATATCATGCTTTTTCTTTTTTAGGAAGAATTTAAAATTTATATATTGCTGTTCTATAACCTAGAAAGTATGGGAAAATGCAGTCAGAGATCAGACTGGACAATGCTGAGATGAGCATGGCTTTCCATGCATTTCAAATATATATACATGTGTAAAAAATAATATTTCCAATATCAAGTAAGGAAATATTTACAGTTGTGTATCCATTTCTTTCTGCCTTTGTGCTGTGAGCTTGATAAACCACATGAGGAGAGGCTCGTCTCCTTCAAACCACATGCTTATCTCAAATCCACGATTGCCAGCACGAATGGGAATGGGAATGGGAATGAGAATGAGAATGAGAATGGTAACGCTGGGTTTTCCTTCCAGAGTCTCAGCCCAAACACCTGGCAAAGCGCGAGACAGCGGTTTGGGGAGCGCACAGGGCTGGGACAGCACTCAGAGACACGGTGTCACAAAAGAAGGTTTTTTATTACCGTTTTTCTGGGAAATGCCATCAATTACTCTCCACCTACCTGAAGCCTCGTTCCCTTTATTACACCCAAGGTTGTCATCCTTATCGAATGGACAGAAGCTGAAAGGAGGCAGCAACAACGGCCAGACTGCTGTACACATTTTTTCATGCTGTTGAACAGCTATAGGTTAGCGGAGAGACGAGCAAAGGGACTCCCAAAGGCAGTTGTAGTGCTGAGGTACTCTCAAGAACAGAATAACCCCCTATAAATAAATATCCTATACAAAAGTCATAATTAACTCCTGCAAAATATCATCATCAAAGCAGAGGTAGAGCTGGAGTTCAGGAAACCTCTCACTGCTCTCCCTCCACCCACTGGGGCAGGAGGAGGATTTTTTTCACATCCCATCCCTTCATCTCAGCCAACATTAAAACAGAAAAAAAAAACAGGCAATAGGTTTATCAATTTCCTTTCTGCTAATGGGGTTTGAATAATTGGGACTGTCGGTGGGGTAGGTCATTGTCGTGGTTTGGGATATCCCATCCACCTCAGAAGGTTCCCTGTAACAGCCTCGAGTCATATCTGTTATAAAGTTAATCAAGCTGAAATGTCATGGAGTTTAATAACTACCACAGAAGCGGTTTTAAGTTCAATATACCTATTGATATACCTACACCATACTGACTATATTATTTTCCAACAAGGAAATACGGTAATTAGACCACGTACTGTTTCCAGTTATGCTTGGCTATACATGTCTGTTTGCCCCAGTTTTGCTCCTTTGCCAGTTTGGGAACAGCTCTAAAATTAAGCGTGCCCTTAAAACCAATTTTATTATGTACATACATGGCTTTACCTCAGGTGTTTATTTCCTTCCTTACTCTCCCCAATTCCCCATTCATTATGAGACTTTACTTCCACTCCCCAACAAAGTCCGGCGGGTGGAATCTCTTACCTTTCAACATGATATGAGACAGACGACTAATGGCAGCCACTGACATTTATAAGTACTTATAATAAATATATTTGAATAAAATCAAAGCACAAGTGCAAAGACAGACAGACTGCAGCCTCTTTAAGGCGGCAGACATCATAAAATGTCATTTCCAACATTATTGCTCTCACACAATAGCAGGCATAAATAGTTTCTGGCAGCTTTAAAACACCAGAGAAATGTTTCACCATGAACATACTTTTAACAGCAAACAGCTATTCACAGGCAAGTGTGAATCCTGTGTGTCTTTGTGAATTTTAAATGACTACATCTGATGTTTGGAGCAGAGTCGGAGCCAACACTAAGCATGTGCAGTGCAGGTACAAAATACATGGCAAGAGAAGAACATAAAATCTATATCCCATTGATTGGAGTTTCCGTGTTAAACGCGTTATTCTACAATGCAGCACAACAAAGCTGTACCTTTCTTTTCTAAGAGCAAGCCTCAATGCAAAGCACAGGTCTCGGTTTAAACAGGTATGAGTAGAGCATTATAGTGCTGACTGCAGAAAACCAGTAACTTATCTCACATGGGCTATTGGTGTTCTAATCAAGCAATAAGCACAACAGAGAAGAGGAATTCCAAGACAATAAACATTTTTCACCTGTCCAACCAGCCTGACAGCAAAGCTGCCCTTTCTGCCACCACCGAACGACGTACAGAAACCACAGCAGGGATATGGGCAGTGGCCGCGGACAGCCTGCGGCCTCAGTACCAGTGGCAGGTATTTTCTTGGAGTATTTTTCCCTGTAACTTTCAGTTTTAAACACAGGTCTTCAACAGCTTCTCCCCAGGCTCCATTCTACAAAAGCTCAGCTTTTGCCTAAACCTTCCTATTTTTCACCCCATCACACATGGGTATGTACCTCTCACTCTAAATCTTCTTTGCTGGGACTTTACCACCATTGAACCATGCTCCTCCTCCATCTTGTGTCTGCTGTTAGGATTTGCATTTCACCAGAATGGTCAGGAGAAATAACTGCCATGTGAGGAAAATCATGGTCCTGAGCACACACGTATGCACCAAACGAGCATCTCCGTCCTCTCATCCCCGTCCTGCGGTGGCCCACAGCCAGTTCGTGAGTGGTCATTGCAGCAGACAGACTGCCCGAATGAGACGTTACGTGCATGATTAAGTTTTAAATCTATTTGATAGTATGCAAATCTTGCTTTTAGGCTTTGGGGCAGTCAGTTTAATTTCAGCTCCTTCCCAAACGCTGGAACGACACATTGCAGGAACCAACACCTCAGCCAGGAAACGAGAAAAAAACAAAATGGGTTTATCATCAATAAATTCCATCAAATCAGCCTATTTTTCTCCTATGAGAAAATAAAAGCTCTTGTAGATGGGAAGGCGACAGCAGGTCTCCGTGCTTTGACTCCAGGAGATCTTTGACACTGTCCCACTTCTCAGGAACAGGCCAGGGAAACAGCCCGGATTCCTTGACCAAGGGGAGGGCAAAAGTGGATGGAGAAATGGAATTATTTTAAATTTGGAGATGGCATTAAGCTGGAAAGAACAGCAGGCAAATCATAAAGTTGTCCATCAAGGGCACGCTATTCCCAGATCCCCTGGTCAGACTTCCTTTATTTTTCTAGGCTCTGTCTCCTTTTGTTCCTTTCCCTGCGCTGGCACACTGCCCACAGCGACACCTGCTTAGTGACACCGAGCGGAGCGTTAATGTACCTCTGGGCTCCTTATTCCCTGTTCCACACCGTGAAGAGGAGCTGGGTAAGAGCCGGCAGTGCAGCAGGTCCATGTTTCCTCCTGGTCTGCTGCATCCCCTGTTTCATCCCTCCCACAGAGGTGAAGGAGCGCGGCGCGATGGTGCTCCTGCCCCAGCTGGGCACAGGCTGGGCGAGCACCCGTGTGATACACAGTCGGCACCTAAACGCTTTGCCTTGCAGCAACAAATTACCAGATTTGTCAGTTTGTTTGTTTTAAAGCAGTAGAAATTGGTTTCACCATATTTGACCGTGAAGAGAGGGAAAGGGCCCATGCATCCATGGGAATTTGTCCTGCAAACTGCTACCGATGTAATCCAGCTCCCACCTGCCCTACTGGCAAACCTTAATTCTCCTGTGATGTTCACTATTAAGCTTTTCCTCCTCCTTTCCTAAATCTTTTTGGATTATCTCTCTGCTGTGCCCATGTGCCTCAGGTGAGAATTTAAATTGTTCTGTGTTTGTGCTTTGTCAAAGTCTAAACTTTCCGTGGAGGGAGTTCTCACCTGCCCCAGGGACCCTGAGGAGAAAAAGCCTTTCAAAAATCCCCTTTGCCTGGCGGAGCACTCGTGACCGGCCTCCAGCTCCCACCAAGCGCTTGGAAAGGGCGAGGAAGAATTCAGAAACCCCCCTTGGCTTGCAGCAAAGCCGCCCAGGGGCAAAGGACAACGGAGGAGAAGTTTCTCTCACATGTTTCTATCAGCTGTAAGAACAAAATGATACCACTGTTAAATGCACAAATCCGAGGTTGCGCCCTGGTGCTGCTGGCAGCTTCGCTTTCCTTCTAACTCCAAAAGGAAAAAAGGAATCAGCCACGGTAAGGCGCGGGAGCTAGTCTAGGTGAATCTGAATTTATCCAACCATTACCCAGTGGGAAGAAGTCTCTCAGCATTGCTTCAAATGAGTGGGACCCCACAGCTCAGCAGGGATGGCGTCCTCTTGGCTCCCTCTCTTTTCTTTTCAGGATCAAAACATGATGGAAGACACACCTTAGAGTACATCAAAGGTACCTTGAAGCAATACAGGAAGAATATTCCTCAACATCTTAGGAGCGGCCAACATTTTTAAGAGGTTTTCTATAACTTAAGCACATTTGCATTATAGGGACCAATTTTTAATATTTTTTTTAAATAGAAATACCAACTTGGAAGGTATCAGCAAAAAGAGTTCTACAATTTATTTGATAGATAATCCCTGGGGGGCATCAAGAAGAGTGTGGCCAGCAGGTCGAGGGAGGTCATCCTCCTCCTCTGCTCTGCCCTGGGGAGGCCACATCTGGAGTGCTGCGTCCAGTTCTGGGCTCCCCGGTTCAAGAAGGACAGGGAACTGCTGGAGAGGGTCCAGCAGAGGACTATGAAGTTGATCAAGTGACTGGAGCATCTTTCTTATGAGGAGAGGCTGAGAGCCCTGGGGCTGTTCAGCCTAGAGGGGAGAAGGCTGAGAGAGGATGTCATCAATGCTCATCAATATCTAAGGGGCGGGTGGTGAGAGGACGGGGCCAGACTGGGTGACAAGGGGCAATGGGCACAAACATGGGAAATTCCATCTCAACATGAGGAAAAACTTCTTTGCTGTGCGGGTGGCAGAGCAGTGGCAGAGGCTGCCCAGAGAGGTGGGGGAGTCTCCCACTCTGGAGACATTCCAAACCCGCCTGGACGCCGTCCTGTGCAACTGCTGTAGGTGACCCTGCTCTGTCATTGGACGAGATGATCTCCTGAGGTCCCTTCCAACCCCTGTAATTCCGTGATTTTGTAATGAGAACACTACTTCTTACAACGAGCTAAAAACTGTGGTTCAAGGGTCAAATGGTGAATCAATAGGATGGTCGTGAGCCGTGCTCTCTCAGTAATTGCCAGGTAAGAACAAGTCTGACACAACCCCCAGTGCCAGCGAAGGCCTACTCATCTCTCAAAGCTGCCAGCAATAACTTTTCAACATTAGAGAGTTCACAAAGTCGCTTAACTTCAGCATAAAACTGTTTTGCAAACACGCTTTCATGGAAATCCACACTGATGTACTTATTCCTCTGCAGGAAATTACCACTCTTCTCCTTTGGAGTTTATTGGGTATTATCCTAAACACAAAAGAAATTCTTAATGAACAGATTATGTACATTTTTGAGAAAATTCATGAAATAATTTGCAACGCAAATGAAAATCTGCTGGCAAAGAATGAAGCGATATTTTTTTTTAAAGAATGAGTTTCTTATTTTCTTTAATAAACATATTAACTTACATTCAAACTAGCTACAACACTGGGAATCTCAGCAAGTGTTGATTGCCAAAATTCCCAGAGCTGTTGCTAATTCATCAAACAAGCTGAAAAGCTCTGTTTTTTATTATTATTATTATACAGATACTGGAGTGCTGAACTACAACAAATTAACGGACCATTGTGGATTATAGATATGTTTTGACACAAATGTAGGGCTGATAAATAATCAAGGCTGCCACATAACGTGCGTATAACACAGTGTATTAAAGGTAGGCATCTATAAGAGCACTTATCTTGTGGTCTTCATGCTAAAGGACAACACGCTCCAGCCTTCCCTCTGCCTCGCAGGACTTTCCCCAGTTTCTTGGCGTACCAGCATTCCTTTTTTCTCCCACTGACTGCTGGGATGAACATGGATGAGCTGGCAGCAAGTTCGTAAAGAGAAAAGGGAATTTAAATAAAGAAGAGCCTGGCTGAGTGCCCGCTGAACCCAACCGCAGCCTTCCCCTCGGCTGCGGGAGGGTTTTACATCACCTCCTAAGTGCCTCATGCCAAAGGTTATTTCGTTACTTGCAAACTCTAATAAAGATTTACGTTAAGCTGTAAAGCAAAAAAATGTTAGTACGTGATTATTATTCCCTTTACACAGTGTCTGACAGGAGACTATAAATCCAACATTTACATTGGAAAAATTGCTGAAAATGGAAACCAATAAAATCCCAAACATCTTCATAATCAGGGCAACTTCACACCCGGGAGTATTTTTAAGGGCAAAGGGTAAATCTTTATATTTGCAAGGAGAAAGTATTAAGAATATCACTGCTCTTTTTAAGAATATTTTAAATTGCAGACAAGGATTTCTTCAGATACTTTTAGGCTGAGATTAGGCTGAAGTTTCAAGGTTAAAAAGTCTCATTATGCCTTGTGTGCCTTATTCTGTATGCTCAGCGCAGACCTGCTCGCTGGCACCTGCAGAAGCACAGAAGAGCTTCCAGGCACAGCGAGCCTGGGCATCGAGGCCAGGGGACCCGGCAGCTCTCTTCCCAGGGACTAAATGGCTGTAAAACTGCCTGCACTGGGCTAACACAGACTCTGAAATTTCCACAGGCTGAGGGAGACAGAAACACGGCCGAAAAAAATAATTCCCTTTGATCTTTGGGCAGAGGCGGAGGTTGATGCCCCGCAAAGGAGGGTGCTGGCTGCAGGGACCTGCCTGACTGGGATAACGGTTTAACCCCATAATAAAACCCCAAGTTCTCCTCTTAGTGCCAAAGGAATAGAGCTGCATCAGTATAGAAGAGAACAGCAGCAAGCCTACATTTAATTTAACTGGAAACCTGTTTCCTACAATATTATTTCCTATTTTTCCTGCACTACCCCTCTTGTTAAAGGGTGAATGAGGCGGTCATCTGCTGTGTTGGGTGCTGGATTGAGCTGAGGAATGGGAGAACGGGGTTCCTGATCACCAGGGCAGGACTCCAACAGCAGTGTCCCTCAGCAGCCAGGGACCCGAAGCCGCCAACGGCTGCACAATGGCATCACCCAGTAGCTTACGGTCTCTCAAGCATGAAAGACCTACCAATGGTGGTCATTAATTGGGTTTAGGAAAAAATCTACCTGCATGAGTTTTAAGAACAAGTAGATGTGACTGTGTTGGTCTTAGGTGTCACCAGAGGGACGGCCCCAACCTCCATTGCACCGTCTGCTTTCCTGAGTGGCACTAACACAATGAGACCATTTCAGGAGGTGCAGCGCGTCTCTACTGTCCTATATGAGGAAAATAAAATAGTGGATGAAGGCATTGCAGGAAAAAGGCAAAATGGGCGTTTTTCCCATTTTTTCAGCAGTCTTTATTAAGGAGGCTGTTTCACGACAGGGCTGCTGAGGCACCACCAGCCCTGCGCTCCACGCTCCCGCTGCATGGCACAGAGATACTGCACAGCACGGCTAAGGGAGAAGGGCCAGACCTGTCAAGCGGTGACCCAGAGACTTTCAGACAATTATAAGCAGGCAAAAGAGAGCTTTCTTCTCTAAAAGAAGAGATATTCAGACTCAAATCTGAAATTTCAGTGAATTTTTGGCTGTGTCCTGTTTACTCTTCTGCACATTTGTCATGTATTTTTTATGAATACTTCATTAGAATTTCAGGGAGATTTTCTCCAGTCTGAAGTGAAATATTCCATGCTTGGTTTTATGTAGTGTTACGAAAACTTGAGTATTTAGACCAAGGTTTTATGTTTAGAAACTGAATTTTTAATGAAACTTTTCTTAGATGCGTGAAGTTTACTCTCATGCAATTTTTTAAAATGTTATTTTCAGCTCTGAGATATTTTAACGCCTTCTTTAACATGCTTTTTCTCCATAAAAGTCTGTATTATGCTGCAAGGAGGATGTCCTTATTAGCAGACCTTTACTGGAATTATGAATACTTTTAGAAATTTTTTTTCAATTTTTTATGAATATTTTCATGAAAATCTTTGAAAGTCTCATGGAATGTTTCATGACTATTTTAGTGCATTAAATGCAGATAGCATTTTCAAGGTTTAGTAACTTTTTAAAATGGAACTTATATTAAACTTTTATAGAAATTCACATAATGGGATTTTCAAAGTACTCTTTTCCCCCAAAGTACAAAATATCCTGTATGACTCTAATTACTTCTATCTCTTCCTGTTCTTCTGTAATTTGGGGCTTAATATTCTAGACCACAAAAAGCCTCTGTTTGAGGGGGAGAAGGAGAGGTCCGCTGCCTTGACCCACAAATCTTCACTGGCCCACCAGAATTCAGAGAGAAGATCCATTTGTGATCCATCTACAATCACCTCACAGTCACACTAGGAATTTTTCAAGCATAGCTGCTTTCTCTACTTCTGCTTCAAATGTACGAGTCTGTACCCACATGATAGCTGGACAGATATTTGTAGTGGGTGGGCAAAGGAAAATGATGGCCACAGATTCCCTTCCCTGCTGCCGGAGCAGCTGGTCAGGCAGAGGTTTCAGTGTCCACCAGCAGCAGGACTGAAATGGAAGAGGGTGAACGATTGCATCTGACCTGCTATGGCCATTGCCAATGGCATTGTTAAACTTTATGGGAATTTTTTTCACCAGCAGGAAGATGCCTGGGTACTACAAAACATCTTTCAAAGCTGCCGTGATAAAAGACCAGAGACTGCATCTCAGTTGCAAGTGTACTTTATGGACTTATGAAACGCTGCGCTATCAGTGCTATGAAAACGACAGCCTCAAACAGGGCATTGATCAAACTGGAGGCAATTTAATTTACACATGGCCTGTTGTTACACTACTCCAACTTAGGACAGAGCTAATTTTTGAAAGGGAGAAGACAGGGACATATTTTTGGTGGTTCATAGAGAACCTCTCAGTTCTTACCCAGCCAACACTTCAGGTGGTTTCCCACCCTTACTCCAGTGGTGCGAAGAGCACCTGGACGATGTGAGGGGAGGACCCTCTGCCCATGCAGTGGTTCACCCTCAATCACCAACGCCGCAATCAGAAACTCATTGTCTTGTGAACCAGTCTTGTGAACCATCGTTTCACGCCAGGGAATATACACAACAAATCGCATCATGTGGACGCAGGTCCACACATCAGCTACGCGCTGCAGACCGTAACACCACGGCTGATGAGGCTCTATATAGATACATTCCCTGCCATAACAAAGCTTCAAGTTCTGCTGGGGCCTCCAAAATCTATTATTTTTCATTTCCGTAATGCGTTAGCATATTGGGCCTCTGCTGCCAACAGGAGAAAGAGAAGTGCAATCCAGCATGACTGTGCACGTACCTGCAATGCTGTGCAAACCACAACCACCATCACAGGTCTGGTAAGGGACAGCCTTTCTAAGTTTTCATGTAATGCAGATACGACTCCTTTTTTTACATAAATAAATTTGCATAATTCCTTTGATGTTGCAGCCTTTTCATGTTTATATATTAAAACCAGCTCGCCTCTTTAATAAACCCGAGTGTAGTACCAATGCCCATGAATTCTATTGAATTAGACAATATTTTTTTTCTCAGACTAATAAGCATCAGAAGCAGTTCAGTTTTTATGACATACTAAAGTTTAGATTTAAAATTTTAAGCAACTGAAGACTGAATTAAATTTTGCATTTAGCAGAGATACAAATCCCATAACCGGTAGTATTAAGTCTACAGAGGTTTGACTATATTGCTTTAAAGAACCAAAAGACAATTATTGGCAAAAAGTCATTTTAGCTTTAGTGTTCCCTTGTTACACAGGGCTGTGTTATAAAAGAGACTAGGATGTTTTCATTATTTTTCTCTCACCTTGATGTCAAACCTATTGAAATTCTCTACAGCCACACATTTTATGACATAATGTTTAATATCTAACACAGACACTAAACAAAATAATTTAAAGAGGTGACATGATACATCATTCTTTTTCTCCTTCCATTAATACAGCATGGTTTGCTTGTAATGTAAACCTTTTTAATTAGACAATAAAGTCTCTGTTCTGACCCCCTGGAGCACCTCAGTATTACAGTAAACTTAGATTTTGAGAAGTATTTGAGTAACAGCCCTGGAGACATTCCCCACAAAACCCTGCAGCCTCCCCTTCCATGGTCCTTCCCTTCCCTTGGAGCAGTAGGGAAACGGACCAAGGACAGGTCAGACAGGACACCTGCATCCTTGATAGAGTTCAGAACACGACACCGCCAACTTTCTCCACCCCACATTTAGTCAAGAGCACCGTGTCGACCAAATTGACTTCAACACAGCTGCTTACCAAAAAAAACCCTGTAAGATACAAAATTCTCTGACCACATATCTCATCCGCTGTGACACTAATACATTATTTATTCTTTCAATAAAGATCTTCTCCCTGCAGCATCACTGACAAATTTGTACCACAACTGCTTCAACAGGGGAAAAAAAAATTAAAAAATTTCTTACAATGTCAGTAGAAGTTTTCAAGATGGTGGCACGCAGACAGTCCCAGTATGGAGCTGGTGCAGTTTGCTGCAGCTTTACAGCATCCCATGGTGCTGCCGAGCTGAGCAGGCGGTGGGAACCTGACCAGGAGCTGCACCCTCTCAGCATCACGAGGCATTGAGACTTTGCGCTCTGCAGAAGAACTGGTCCTTTAGAAGGAAAAAAAAAAATGTCATCTGACAAAATTTCTGATTTATCTGAGCAACAGGTGACTTATAGGTAACCCACTTTTTTTTTTTCAGCTAAATAGGGATAGGTTCAAATCAACTAACGAGCACATGCCTTTGAACTCTTAAAGTGGAACAAGCTCGGGATCCAAATCCAGGTGCAAATTTTACTACTGAGGCCCATTTCGAGCTCTAAACCCTTTCTTCAGCACTGTTCCAAGACCAGACAGAGCGCGCAGGGCTGCCTGGCAGAGTTGCTTGCTTTACAAGGATGGACAAAACAAAGATAGACCAAAGGCCAACTTAAAATATATTTTCAAGTGATTTTTTGCCTTCTGCGCTCATTTTAGTAACATCCTATAACTTCAGCAGAGGTGCACCACTAAACAATAATGAAAGAAGAAACCTTCCAGGCAGAGCTTTCCGTAACTACAGACAAAATCAATGAAGCATGAAGAAACCCAACACCACCAACGTCCACAGCAGGGATGGAAAACCCCTGATTTACAGACTCTACCCCTTCCTTACCTGGGCCAGTGTGAGATCGTCACAATTTCCATGCAGCAGCCGTATACAGGCAATGGATTTATAAATGATTAAAAATAGAGATGGTGAAATTTATACCAATCTCAATATTTTTTTCATATAAACCATTTCCTTACAACCCTGAAAATCCAGTTTTAAAGCCCACAGTAATTTGTAGAGGAGGGTGACTTTTTCAAGTCCATTGCAATCCACTGGATTGCAATTTGAACGCGTTCAAGAAAATTCTCTGTAATAAAGCAGGTTGTGTGGAACATGCTAATATTGAAGGGGAAATGAAAAAATATCAATGAAGATGAAATATTCTGACATGGCTGAAAAATAAACGCTTTGCAGAAATGTCAGTTTCAGCAAACTTTGAATATATTTTTCACTCGGATTGTATTTCAGAGTACTTTGATTAGCACGTCGTTGCATATGGTAGACCTGTCAGTGTGTGCAGATACAAATGGGGGGTTTTGTTAGTTGTGAGGAAGCGAGGTCTCTGGTCGTCTCTAGCAGATGTTGGCCTTTCCTGCACCAGGGAGGCTCCAAGTGCCACCTCAGCTCCAGCTCCTACCACATTTTGCTATGTACTGTGTATCGCAGAAAGCTGTTTAGCTGCACTTTCGGTGAGGATGTCCAGCAGTCATCAGGAACCATGAAATCCCAGCCTGCAGCACCACAAGACCAGCCCAGCTTCATCCTTGGGAGCACGGGGAGCGTGCCACCACCTTTCTTGCACTCTGTGCTGTGTGCAAGAGCTTGAGGCAAGAGGAAAATCTCCTGCCAACAGACCTGAAATGATTTTACTCCTCCTTAGTTGCCACGGTCTGCCTCTGGCCCATGTCCTGCTTCCATGGGAGCTTTGTGGTCCCCCAGCTGCCCCTTACACCATGCCTAAGTCCTGGTCCCTTCTTTCCCACAACCCCCAAGAGACCTACATCCTACCCAGACCCACTCACCGTTATTTGGAGCATGGTAATTGCCCTTACAGTTTCTTGCAATGATGTTTCATACCACCATCCATTGTACACATTGCAACGCTTCCTGCAGAAAAGTAATTTTAGTTTACTGCAGCAGGAAAGAAGTCAGGTGTTGGTCTTCACTTCAGCTGTTGAAGTCTTACTAAAATGGGAACGTGCCAACATCCAGCTTTGCTGGAAGCTCACAAAGACATGCAGGACAGCTCTCATTAAAAACACAAAAACACTGTACCTGGGTTTTCAAGAGTGACTCATCACCTTGATTGTCCATGGTGTCGAGATACTTAAAGTGATGATTTTTCAAAGGATCTTTGTAATGTTTTTAATGGGATTGTTGAGACCAGAAGCATTACAAGATCATCTGGTCCTCTGGAAAGCATGGGTCTGCTACTCTCTGCGCCAATTCTCTGTAAAATACTTTGCTGAACCTACAGAATACAATACAGGGAAAGAAAAAAGGCAAATTAAAATGCACTAAGGTAAGTCCAAACAACTGGAGCGCTCAGCCGAGCAAGTCTGCTCGATAAGGCAATAGTGTATTTGTAGAGCTCCTGTTGTAACTATAATCACCGTAAGGGAACATAGATCCTTTCCATGTGGTTTGTCCCAGGGAAGCTTGAAGCAGTCAGAGCGCAGAAGAAGAGCTAGCCGGTTACTGCTGAGGCAAGAGACTGTGGAACCCAGTCACAGCTCACCCTGTCCACCCCTGAAGGAAGCGCTCCTATGCAGAACGACTTGAAGATGCACTTGGTGAGCACTTGTTGAGCCATATTTTGCAAAGATTTTGAACAGGTTTTGTTCTTGGGAAACTTGCAGCTAAATCATGAGCAGCACAGCTCACCTCTTGTGTTCTCGGCACCTGATCTCAGCAGCAGATGCTTTTGTCAGAGCTCATCTGCAACGGGGAAAATGTATTGTTCTGTGAGAGGTCCTCAGTATGACAAGTGTTGCCTGGACAAAAGTGTCTCCTGCTGGGGCTGGCCATGGGCAGCCAACACAGTCCTAACAGTGGCATGTACTTCCTGACCTGACACAATTAACAGTGCTTTCATTAAAGGGGTGACGAGGCTCCAAGTGCAAAATTCACAAAATAGGTTCATAAATCCCTGCATCCACCAAGTAAAGCACCATTGTGCTTTAGTAGGCACAGCATAAAATTCCCGCTCCAAAGTAATGGCCGTCTTTCAGCCACCTCCACTCTCTGCATCCCGGCTTTTGGAAGATTACGTTAGGAAGGTGTCTGCAGGAATCCCTCTGGTCCACGACGATGCCACCCCACACTTCTTGCCAGTCCTACCACTGACTCTAAAAATAAAAACTTTTATTTAGCAAGTAACGTATTTATCAGAGCTACAGAAAATCCTGCTGAATGAGTTCAAGTACAATGCAAGCTGGTCTGTAATGATAAATGCCTGCTTTCTTGGGGATGAGAAGCTCTTTTTTTTTTCCCAAGCCAGCTTCAGTACCAATTTTCACTGAATCCAAACTAAAGGTATTTTAAGTCATTATTTTAAATTTTAGACAGGCAGAGCAGCAGTTCTCCTCGGCTGGTTGAAATGTTGATTCCTTTGGCTGAGCTGCTTATTCTTGCCACAGCTTTTACAATTTTTGAACAATTAGAATAGCAAGGTGCTCTCAGATGAAGTTTTGAAGCAAGAAGTATTGTAAGATGTTTCGTATTTCCTCTTTGCCGGTCATACAGCCTTTGATCCCACAACCCGTAGGCATTACTGTCCATTTAAAGATGCCTTCATAAAATGATACGTTTCATGCTTCTGACACTGGGCTTGAAGGGAGGTTTCCCCCCGGCCCCTGACCACTATGCTCAGCACCGTGGATCCACAGCTCTCAGTACAACCCAACTCACGACCCCAGGTTTGGCAGCCCAACCTGCAGTATAACCCCTCCAGGCCACGTCCACCTGCCCCAGAGGGGACAAACCCTGAGCAGGGCCTGGGGCAGGATTTTGTACTCATTTGTCCCCGTCCTCCCACGCCACTGCCCGGGGGCTGATCGCGGGACCGGGCAGGGCAGCTATGCCCCTACTCCCACTGGCAGCCATCAAGGGGATTGCTATTTTATGAAAACACCGACAGCTTTCACTTTCAAGACATTCACTCCGTTTCCCTTCACTACAGGATCATTTACAAAGGAGAGGGGAGAAAAGCGTGTCCCATTTCTCTGGAGCGGGAGGAGAGAGGAGCCTCCTGCTCTACCGCCAGGCGCTGAAGGATGCACTTGTGCACAGCTCAGAGAGGACGGGTGAAAGCACAAGGATATTTCTCAAGCTCCAGGTCATTACACGCAACATTTCAAACCTAAACCAAATAGAAGGGATGTTTACGGAAGCAGGAGATTTTTTTCACTAATTTTCAAAACTCAGGTGCTTTTATCAAGCTGCTTAATTTCTTATATTTAGGTAGATATTGGCCTCAAAACATATTCCAGAACCTGTGGCAAAACTTATATACCATCTACCTCATCCAAGGATAAAATCAGTCTTTATCCTCCATTCCCATTCCAGGCCCAGTCATACCTGTTACAAACAAAGTCTTTGCTCCAATTACAGTGTCAAATGTTACTATTTAGCCCTGAATTTGAGGGACCTGAGGTACTACTCACTGGCCAGGGGGTGTCTACGGAAGATGCTGTCCTTTGAAAAATCTGGCCTTGTACTGAGCTTTCTGTAATGACTAAGGCACAGTGAGCCCTTTCACAACCCACCGTCAGCCGTGGATATCTAGCCACAGGATTTTTCTTTTTTTAAAAAAAAATCTCCCCAGCCTTGTATGGTGAAAACAAGCTATTCAAAGCTTTGATGCCTTTCTGAAACATCTTCTGTGAAAGTTTAGAGATGCTCAAAAATGTTACTTAAATACAAACAAAAACGTATGCAGCCTCCTGTGGCACTGAGAAATTAATATTGCTATTTTTAGAGAACTGTCTGAGCAAATGTTTTCCTCCCATGAAAATAAGGTCGATTTTTAATTTTCTTAATATATTTTACAGGGAAATTTACAGTGTTCACAAGTCTTAAAACTCATCTATCACTTTAACACAAGAGTAAATTGCATGCAGCCCATTACCAGCACGTTGGAGAAACGCATTGCGTGGTCCGCCATGGTACAGACTGGGACAATATTATCACTAATCATGCTGTCTTAGAAATCTCTAAATGAAGGTACATAACGATGGAAGCACACAGCTATAAGTACTTTGTCACAATAACATTTTGCAACGTTGTGGGCAGTGGTATCAAATTAAAAACACGCACTAAATTCTATTATCTGGCAGTTTATTTAGCAATTTGCAGCTTGCAAACACAGCATGCTTGTAGTTCATTAGGACGAATATTGCAAAAAAAAAAAAACCCGCTCTTACTTTGTAATTGTGTTTTAAATACAAAACCCCCAAAAATCCTCACAGAAAATAAAGCACTTCGCCCCCTCTCCCAAACAGATTTCCTAAAGCCTGGGGAAAACTTTGATCCAGGCAAAAATTTACAAAGGACTTGGAAACCTTTGTTTCTGATGCTATCGCTAAGTCCCCTACTCTGCAAGTAGCTTTATAACAACCTGGTGAGAGCATGAGTGGCAGTTTGCTCCAAGGCAGGTATCCGCAAGAAATCCGAGATCTTGGCTCATTTAGCAGCTGCCTTGTTTGCCCGGGTGGTGGAAGCTGAAATGGGAGTGAATGGGCGAGAGCTACGGAGGAGGAGGAGGAAGAATTACGAAAAGTCTAAACAGTACTTTTTTTTTTTTTTTTTTTACATCATTTGCTGTTGCTCTGGTTTCTCACTGTCTTTCCTCGACGTTTTTGCCATTATCATTTCCAATGGACGCAGCACCAGCCCGGCAGATCCCAGTCCCACCGCCTCGGGCTCTCCACCCAGCCCCGCACCTTCCCTTTGGGGCCAGAGCAAATGCTCCTGCAGAGCCGGTCCTGCTGGTCTCCTGGTGCGAAAAAAGATATGATAATTTGTTAACTACTCCCCACCAGTTAATAAAAAATGAATGCTAAGTTATCCAAAGTAATTGCCTTTCCTTCGTCCGTATTGCTTGACTGTAAATTGCACTAATCTGTTTCTACAGAAAAAGGCGCTCTGAAGGAACATGCTTTGTATGAATTTGGTGACCCATCAGCCGTTTCAATTATATGACAATTGTCTCACTGAAAGTCACGAATAAGCATGTCTTAACATTTTTGGTACGATCCTGCTCAAAGTGTTAACATTCCACATCGTTTTTCTTTCGGCACTTGCACTCACTACATCCCGCGGTGGAGCCACAGCAGAATGAAGCGCAGTTTCAGCCACTTAGCCACAGTGCTTTACCATCAATTTATGCCATCGCTCTTTGACCCCAAACTGATTGCTGTAGCAGATAAGACCGTATAATTGGAATAAGTGTCTGTCTTGTTCACAATTTGGCAAATACTACAGTTCACCAACTGTCCAAATTAAATGTAGGTATTTGGGCAAATCACTGTCTGACGGCTGTTCTGCCCAGAGTCATGAGGTCTCAATATTGATACGCATTAAAAACACTTCAGTTTATTTCTGCTCTAATTAGAGCACCAGGACTCGTCTTGGATTTCACAAAAGTCTGGTACAACTGTGCACAGAGCTGCAGACAATTCAATAACAGCCTTAAATCCTATTTACTATTACCTCTGAAAGCAAGGAGTCATCCCTTCCATTTGTTAAGGTCAAGGAACTCCAGGATGCTAAAACAGTTAATTCATAAAAGACAGATGAAAAGCAGGGTTACCAGGGCAGTGTTTCAGCAAGAACAGACAAGGCGGCCGAGGAGCCATGCTTTTGGCTCTGAAATCGCAGAATGTTTTGGGATGGAAAGGACCTTGAAGATCATCTCATACCACCTGCCCTGCCCTAAGCAGGGACACCTCCCCCCAGCCCAGGGTGCTCCCAGCCCCGTCCAACCTGGCCTTGAACACCTCCAGGGATGGGGCAGCCACAGCTTCTCGGGGCAACCTGCGCCAGGGGCTCACCGCCCTCACAGGGAAAAAGTTCTTCCTAATATCTAATCTAAATCTCCCCTCTTCCAGTTTGAAGCCATTCCCCCTCATCCTATCACTCCATGCCTTTGTAAAAAGTCCTTCCCCAGCTCTCCTGGAGCCCCTTTAGGGACTGGAAGGCTGCAATAAGGTGTCCCTGGAGCCTTCTCTTCTCGAGGCTGAACACCCCCAACTCTCCCAGCCTGTCCTCCCAGCAGAGGGGCTCCAGCCCTCGCAGCATCTCCGGGGCCTCCTCTGGTCCCGCTCCAACAGCTCCGTGTCCTTCTGCTGTTGGGACCCCCCGAGCTGGAGGCAGCACTGCAGGGGGGTCTCCCCAGAGCGCAGCAGAGGGGCACAATCCCCCCCTCGCCCTGCCGGCCACGCTGCTGGGGATGCAGCCCGGGATGCCGGGGGCTCACTGGGCTGCCAGCGCACATTGCCAGGTCATGCTGAGCTTCTCATAGCAGGTCTCTGCTGTGAGGGTGGTCTACACGAGGGGTAGGGGCTGGGTTTGGGCGGGTGTTTCTCCCTCTAACACCCCTCCTCTCAGATAAAGCTGTACCAGGATCTGCATTGAAAGTCAGCTTCGCCAGAGGCCGTGGTGACCACTGGAGGAGAGCACCTGTAACCAAGAACCCAATGATATTCAAAGCCCTTGGTCCTCCTGTCTCTTGCCGGGGAGCCTAGGACAGCTCAGCCCCACAAGGACACTTCCCTGCTGCTCCTGACCTCATCTCACTGAGCATATCCTCCGCACAGCACAGCCAAGCATCCCACGGGACACCATAGAGCCCCGTCCCCCTCTGCCTCCGACACCACTGGCACAGCCCAAGGGACGTATTCCCTATGAAAGACCAACAACATTTTTACTGTTGGATGGGTTTTGTTCTACTGAAATGGCTCACGGTCAAAGGCTGGACCACGTAGGTTTTTTACTGCTGCTTCAGGCTACAAGCATTTATTAGAAAACAAGAAATTGCAAGAAACCTACAATTCACAGCATATTAGAAACATATGCGTTTTAGTAGCCCTTGATAATGCCCTGTAGCTTTTGTTCGTAAACACTTGCTGTTTCCCTCAGTCAACTGAACAGCAGGGACCAGCCCTGGGCCAAATCAGTGCCTCTTCAAGGAAAGCTTTATAAAGCCCTTCCTGGCTTTCCGGGCTGTGAGGGGAGCTGAGCACCGTCGCCAGCCAACAGGCTGTGTCCAGCCTCAGAAAGCATTAAGCCCCTTAAGCAGGCAGATCGCTTTGCACCCCTCTTCCTTCGAGCTCCTGCTTTCTTGAAAGACTCAGGACTGTGCCAGAAAAACTGAAATTCATCATTTTTTCCCGTGTCATTTCAGTCCTTTCATAACCCCTCATTTGAGGTGCCACAGAGTCAAACTGATTTTTGCAATATCACTCCAGTCTGAGACCGTCAGCTTCTTCCCTCTCCAATCCTCCTTGCTGTTTTCTGGTGTGATCGATCGTCTTTTTGAAAGACACAAAAGATCAATGCAGGGATGGTGAACACAGCTAGACTCTCAGTGTCTAGATCTTTGCACAGATTTATAGCACCTTCAGATGCAGAGAAGAGAATATTCAGATTCATATGCAGAAATTTTTGTATGAATCAGTCTCTGCCAACCACAAAAAAAGGAATTTTCACAGGAAAAAGAAATCAAGTGTATGACATCACTTACCAGGCCTCTGGGAAACAAGAACCCAGGAAGACCTGAATGTGCCAGAATCAAAATTGCTTCTGACGCTTTGTTTCTTCCCTTGGAGATTTCGAGCAGCGTCACCGTGCGTGCTGAGTGCGAGAGGTGAGGCAGAGCCACGCACAAGCTCCGGCTCTCCCACTCCCCACCCCACTAACACACACACATCGCCAATTCCAGTTCTTACCAATTTCAGCCTTTCCTCACTCCTTCCGAAGGAGGGAAGGACTCTCACGAGCATGTAATAGGTGGTCACGTAATTAAACACCGGGGAAGCCGAGATCAGTTTTGTCAATTGAAGTATTATTGCAAAATAAAGAAAAAGATAAGAAAAACTCTTCTTTCTTTACCAATGATAAATTGATGCAAAGAAACAAGATTGCAGACAAAACACGTAAGACCAAATACAGTGTAAAGACATTGTTTGATAGCCTTCACTGTACAAGAAGCAAGATTAGGTCCATAATTAGAAATCCTGAAAATTATGATGTATCAAATTAAACAAAGCTGTCCAGAGTTGAGGTGAACCTCAACTAAACCCCTCTCCGCACCCTGACCTTTGGCAATCCCCAGAGCCCATCAGACATGCTGGAAACTTCACAGCGAGCTGGGGTGAGACTTGCAAAACCAGGAAAATGCTTTGGATGGCAAATTCCCATTAAATTTAATGGAGACTTGATCCATCAAGAAGCTTTAGAAGACTCACCATCAACATCGTCGAGCCTTTCTCTACGCTGAGGAGCATCATGGTTCATCATGCTTTGCACCAAGGTGCTGGCCAGCTTAGTCACTGCCCGCTTCATCTGGAGCTCCACCCACCAGCGCACGAAGCTCTCGAGTCACCCTGGTTACCAGCAGAAATAGCCAACGTTCTGAATACTTTACATGAGTTCCTTCCGGGCAATTTCACCCCCATCTCACAACATCACTGCTCACAAGCACTCATCTTCCCACTGCAGGAAAGTCCCCAGATTTTATGTCGAGCTAATGATGGTATTTTCGTTTGCTCTTGGTATTTGTCATTGCAAACCATGCCCTCTGGTGATCTTCTCTGCACAAATCAAAGACATATATATGTTTGAGATCAAGTATTCTCCTCATGGACGACACAATGTGCCTTCAGGCCAACATTTTTACAAGTGGTCACTGTTTTAGGTATTTTCCTTTCTGACAACAGTGTGAGCCTGCCAAACAGCCAGTGCCACTCAGAGGTTTCCCTGGGAGAATCTGTGGGGTTCATTGTGACCCACTGTTGCTGCTGAGGATTTGTTTGCTTATTTGTGTGCAGCTCGTCTATCCCTTCCCGGGGTGGCTGCTGCAATCCATGCTGCAGGGCTCCTGCCCAGAAATAGCCCTAGAAGCGCTCCAAGGATGCAGGAAAAACAGCTTGGGTTTTTTGTAGAAAAAAAATGTATTTTCTTCCACTGCTTTCCCCTGAGGTATCAGAGAAGCAAGAACAGGGAAAGCCAGAAAACTCTCATATAACCACAGCTCCCCATCCACGGCTGTGCAAAGCTCAGGGCAGTGAGGCCGTACTCAGGGCGGAGGAAAATGAGTTTATAGCAGGGACAATGCTTGTCGGTCGCACCCTCGTTACAATCTAGGTCTCACAGTGACACTAAATAAAAATAGAGTGTTGTTAATTACATTATTGTGTTGTGAACATATTTATGAATAAATATTTAATAACACTTACGAGAAGCAAGCTGTAAAGCCATGGCTTTACGAGTAACTAAACAGGCCATGGTCTCCCTTTTGAGCCTTCTGGCAAGTGATACAGCCCATACATACCTGGCGGTTCTCCCCCTTCTCTTCCAAAATAGGTTATTCTCACCCAAACTGCATTTATTAACAGCCCCAGGTGTGTGCCGTCTCCGGAACCATGGCATTACTTGGGACTGAAACCCACGGGACGTTGCGTGGGAGGGTAGGGGTTGGTAAAGCCAAAGCTGTGCCAGGGAGGGTGCTGGGGAGCGGAGCGGTGGCCAGCGCTGGAGTGGATTATTTTCTCATGTTTGACTTGCTGTTACACACACAGCTCACCCAGCAAACACACTGGCTTGCTATGCTGAAACTGGAAACCTACTATTTGGAGATTGTGCAGGAAACTTTTAGCACTAGGAATGCAAAGAGTTCACATTCATAGAAACACAGAATCGCAGAATGGTTAGAGTTGGAAGGGACCTTGAAGATCATGCAGTTCCACCCCCTGTCCTGGGCAGGGCCACCTCCCCCCAGCCCAGGTTGCTCCAAGCCCCGTCCAACCCGGCCTTGAACACCTCCAGGGATGGGACATTAAAGCCAACACCTGCAAAATATCCTAAAATGCTTATCTCAGGCTACCTTTTCTTTAGCAATTCTATAAACAACCCATCCTAAAAATAACCTGACAAGGAAAGGTCAAATGGAGTACAGCCATCACATACCCCAAGATCAATACTACTAAAATATGGAACAATTCAAAATACATCACCTCAATCTTGCTCCTCTTTATCCATCATCAAACCAACATAACATTGATAAGCCTATCAGTGCAGAAGACAAAGAATAAAACACAGTAAGCAGTTCTGAGTTATGGAACAACAGGAAATAGAAAAGGCTGGGTTTGAATGAACACATTTTCTTTGAGCAAAAAGATATAGAACGGTGGGTTTTTTTTAATATAATGATATCTCCCTTTTAGGTCCAGTAATTACAATTTGAATTTAGTTTAAAAATGGCACATGAATATGTGCCTGACTGTGTGAGCCTGATCCCCTGTATTTATTGCTTCCATGGAGAGAAACCTGAAAAGCAGACTGAGAAATCAAGATGCAGATTCGGGCTCTGAAGAGGACCTTCATGTTCCTCTGTCCACTTCTCTGTGCTCCAATACGCACCAATTTCTTTGTGTTCATTTTTTTATCTTGCATGAAACTGGTCCAATTTCAGGGACATTTCTCTTTCTCCAAGCACGTACACCAGTAAATGAATATATTACAGGGGTTACGATAAACACAACTGATATCAATAAAATCTCACAGAAGCACAAACTATTACTTTCTGTAAAAAGTGCAATATTTGGAAGGGTCATTTCTAATGCTGTTATCCTCTAAGGTCTTCAATTAGGGCTGCTTGTTTCTTTCTTCTCCAGGCACTAATAAATCTCTGAAAGAAGAAATAAAACAGGCATCCTATTATATTCCAAATATATAACTCTTACATAAAATACCTGTTTATCCACTAACCGACATACAATTTTCCAACCACTCTATAAACCAATTTGTTGGTATGCCCCATCCACGCTGCGAAGGTCCCCTCTCATGAACTATTTTCCAGTCTCCATAGTAACAACCACACTCTGAAAGGGAAGGAATGAATAGGGGGATGTACAGAAATGGGTGACAATACAGTCAAAATAGGGAGCACGTTCAAAAGCTGAAATGACCACAGATTCTTCATTTTGTCAGGCAGACCTGCAGAGCTCATGCACAGGAATGTTCTTGTCTCAGACCAGCAGGAAAAGGGTTGGAGCATTATGCTCTAATATCCTTTTTTCCCCACTATTTTTCGCTGGTTAGATCACAGTAACAAGTACTTCTACTGCACTTAGCACCACCGTATTAAAACATCATATTAGAATAAGAAAATAAATCATTGCTACTACTGAGGCTCACATCCACAGCCCTCAAATTTCAAATGCCTTCTGGATAAACAACACAAATTCTGCAGCAGAATTAATTACAGGCACCACACGTGGACTAAAATACGTAACTGATCTTAATGCGTAATAATACCGAAGTGGTAAAAACATTTCCATAAAACATGAGAACAAATTCTGCCTGTCCAGAAAAAGTAAAACTAAAGAAGCATTATCATAAAGTTTCACAAATCCTAGATACGGCTGCATAAACAGAGCACACATTACCAGCAAGCACAGCACTGTGAGATGCTCGCCAGCCTTTGGGAGCTGCACGCCCCTTTGGGTGGGCTCTTGGCACTCTGTACCTCGAGCTGTGCTGTTGTCGTGGTTCATAATGATTTTTCCTCTTTAAAAAAATGGCTCCAGAAAGAGAAATTACTCAGACAGGTAAAACAAAAGTGTCTGTAGATCTCTGCATGACTCTGGCTTTAATATCTAGTCTTGCAACTCAGCTATGCTATTTTGTGATTTGTGAACCATTTTTCATTCTTACTAAAAACAAAAGAATGTGGTACAAACCATCTTCACCCTTGTGACCAGGCATTCAGGAAATGTTCTCAAAACATCCTTTTCTGATCCCTTTTCTTAATGTTTAAGGGAATTTGAGGCAGCAGAGAAAGATACATTCTTATCTACTCTACAGACAGGCTGTTTTCTCCTGAATAGCAGGAGTATCTTAGTATCTGAAGTATTTTTGTTTAACAGAGAAGAAAAAATATTTTCCACTGAAGTTACAATGACACCCAGTCAGAGAACCAACTCCAAAGACAAGAGTAAATCCAAGACTTCTTTGAAACCATACTAAGAGAACAACTCTTGCGTTAATCTAAGAGCGGTTGGTTTCACTCGTGCTTGGAAGGTAGACGTCTCCTCCTCTTCCACCATTAGTGCAAGCTGTTTAACGAGCTCCTGTGCTGTCCCCAGCATCCCTGGCCAAGCTGTGTTGTCATGTCCAACTTCCCGGTGAACCTCACCTAGTGCCTGTTGAGAAGCAGCATCAGCGTTCGCACATTCGTGTTACCGAGGGATGGTCAAGCTGTCGATACGGCAATCTGAACACAGTCAGGTTAAAGTTTCAAAACTGTGAGTTTTTAACTGATGGAAGTCTGAACGTAAGAGATAATGAACCAAGAAAACAAGCCTGGGGCTCATGGGTTTGAGCTGGGAGACCAGCCAGGAGCAGAGGGGAAAACCGAGGAGAAGCCTGAGCTGCCACTGAACCCATTGGTACCGGTAGGAGGAAGCATTAAAATCCCCCCCAAAAATCAAATCAGCTATTTCTTGGAGATTAATGCACTTGTAGCAGGAACAAGTTGAACACAACATCTCATCTGCCAAACGTGGTGGTAGGCAAGCGAGCAGAGGTGTTCTCCCTTGGGCTGCGAAGTGCCTGGTGAACACCCCCACTGGCCAAGAAACAAGCCAGAAAACCAGGGGGGTAAAAATCAGCATTCGCTGTATTGCATCACACAAAGCATTATATGTCTGTCTATCAAAAACAGGAGTTAAATTCAAACCAGCCCTTAGGTTGCGCAGTAATTGCCACTATCACAAAAACTTTGTCATTCAGGAAATATACTTTAATGTTGTCTGTCTCTTTGAAAAGATGCTTTCCCACTTTGGCTTGAGTGTTGTATCTGTTCAAGGAAACCGATAGCTTACATTTATTGAACTTGTCATTGCAACAATCACTTATTCTTTGGTTTCTGACAGAAAACATTCCAAATGCAAAACTGGACAGTGTTTAAGGAGAAAGGGAAACGTCAGCCCCCTGGTCCTGACATGCCCCACTCCTCCTGCCTCTGCAGCATGGCACTGCTCATAAATCAGTGCCGTTCCTCGCAAGGATACAAGCTGTGCCATAGAAGTAAACAGGCTTTTTCCCCCCGTCCCGTAGTAATGAATTTCTTAAGAGCCTTCCCCGACAGAGCACACGACCATGGAGCCTGCCAAACTCCCCGACCAGAGAGAGCACTCAAACCTGAGCCAAACCTCCTCTTGCTTTTCAAACCATCTGCTATTTCCCTCGGGGAAAAAATAGGAAGCACAAAGAAAAACCACAGATATGCCCCTTACTGGAAAAACAATCCACTTAGTATTTTTTTCTCTTTTTTTCTGGAAGAGGACAGACTGCCATTTACCCACTCCTAATCCTCCACGCTACAGGAAAAGACTCTCCTATTTGGCCACCATGAAATCGTAAGGGCTGACTTGATTTAAAAGTTGAACTGTGTTACATCTCATGAACAAAACTCTTAGGATGAACTAACAGCGTCTATTTCTTATGCTGCAATATAATCTTCATGTTGTTTTTATTTTTTTTTTGTTGCTTTTGGTTTATTTTTCTCTTAAAAGAACATATACCTTGAGCACTTCATATATTTTGCTTCTCAGAAAGACTGTGCAAAAGACAAAATACCATCTATACTAATAAGAAGCACTTTGTTAAATAACCCATCAGAATTACTTCCCAAAGAGCCTTCAGTAAGTGAAATAAGCTCTTTGGTTTGGACATCGTGTACCGTGCAGACTCTGACAGCTACAAAAAGAATAGCTAAGTGTTTTAGTACACGTGCGTTGCTGAAACACTGTTCCTTCAGAGAGGAAACTGAAATACCAATGCAACACACATCTCCCATTCAAATATAAAGAAAAAAACAAAAATTCAAAAGCCAAAAGAGCATCTTTGATACCACCTGAAATATGAAATATTTGTAGGGAAATAAAGTGCAGAACATTTTTAAAAGCCTACCTTTATGCAGCTACAAATGCCCAGGCCAGTCCATATCTGCTCCCACGTGATGCAGGGTTAGGTATCTCGGACCTGATTGAGATGAAAAATTCCCCGTAGAGGTTGGCAACGGCTGCCATCGCGATCAAAACACCGGGGACCAATTCAGGAATCTCCAGAAGAGAAAGCAGACGCACTCAATGCAGTGGTTACACATAACATACGGAGGCAACACCACAGGCACTGGTGTAGTAATATCTATTTCTGTTTATGTCACCAAAATTCCTCCATTTGGGTTTAATCCATTGATTAAATTTTACTTCTGAATACTACAGTCCCAAACTTTGAGCTATGAGTGGCTGAAGGCTTAGGAGTGAGCAACCTCTGCCAGTTCCCGCTGATCTTAATTGTAGGCAATAAGGAGCAAAAGCTTCATCGTAAAACACAACCAAGCAGTAATTTATTTATTTTTTTTTTTAGAGCCAATGCGGAATCTTCACAGGCACCCCTGAACTGTAAGAAGTGAAACCTATTTAAATTAGATGGGAGTTTGGAAATGTGTTTAATTACAATGTTGATAAGAGCTTGTTTTCCCCAGAATGAATTAGAGAGACTTTCTGGATGCTTTCGCTTTTTTTTTCATGGTTGGCCTATTTTGCTGGTAATTCAAAAGACTCAGAAACACACACACACACAAAAAAAACCCTTTTGCTGTTTTCTCAAAAGCATCTGAAAATAAGATGACACCTTCCAGTGATGTAAGCTAGCTTTGCTAAACCTAGTGGAACTTCCCTGATTTATACCAGCTGAATACTTTGCTGTTTAAGCTTTGGGAATTTTATCAGAAGTTGTAGTTTTCAGAAACTGACTGCTGTTTCGGTGATCTAATCCCCATCAGGTGCGGAGACCCTTCAGCACCCATACACATCAGTGAAATCCAGCAAAAGCACTGTCAAAACCAGAGACCGATTGCCTGCAGAAATGCTGCTGTTAGCTAAAATTGATCATAAAATACTTATTGAATTGCTAAAAGATGCCTAGCTAATCCTTTCACACTTTGTAAATATATTTCTTGCTGAAGAGAGAATCTTTATGTCATTGGCAAATTGGACTACGAATCCCAGGAAAGATTTGTTGGTTGCAGATGTGCATCCTGAAGCCTTTCCCAGAAAGGGTGGTAGAGCAAAGGAGAGAGCTACAGATGCAGGTACGGGAAAACACAGCCGGAGGGACCCGGCCCAAGGGCAGCACCAAGTGGCCCGACAGGATTTCCACCAGATTTCTCTCCAACTCCTTCCCCCGCCGCGATGGAGATCCCACCACCCCCCCCCAGATTGCCCCACTCTTGTTGCCAGCGGGACTGTGCACTCTGAAAGTCTGATGCCAGCAGGTAAATTAGATATTAAAACTATAAATTTAAGGGTTTTGTTAGCTTTCATTCACTTTGCAGCAGCATTTTTGTTCACAACAGCTTTTCCAAATTTGTTTTCAAAACTTTAATTTTACGAACAGAGTAAAGAAACTCCCTCATTCCTGTGACCCTTTCCACGCTGGCGATTCGGGTGCTCTTGGAGCCATCTCGGATGGGAAGTAGTGTCTGCTGCAAATGTAATTAATTCTCTAACTCCACTGAATTCTACTAGATTTAAAGCACATCATTACCGTATTCAGATCTTTAAAAGAAACCTGCACTTGAGTAATACCCAAAACACTTTTGGGGCTTTTGCAGAATCTGTTTCAACAACAACATCAGGCAGTTTGAATTTCGTAAAAATGCAGTCAGCAGTTGACAGGAATTTTGCGGGAACAGGAAGAAGGAACAAATACACTCATTTTCTTTGAAATTAAAAGATTTTTCTTGTGTTCTTAAACATGGACATTAACATTCTAAAGGCATACAGAGCACCTTTCATCACATAAACAGGAAGTGAGAATTTTATGATAGAATTACTTATTTAATTATTTGTGAGTGAAGCTTGCTTGAATTAATATTTCCTCCTATTTGCCTCTAAAATTACTAACCAAAGTAAAGGCCTATGATATTCTACATGTGGTCCCTTGTTACTTCTGCTTTTACCTTTCTTCTTACTTTTTTCATTCCGATCTCTCTACAGTGAGAGATTTTCAAAGATTTGTTCCTCCAGAATAAATAGGACAGCCCCCTCCCTCTGTTTTATTGTTAATCCTGCAACCTTGAGAACAAAAACCCAAACGGGTTCTTACCTTTCTACACACTTGCACCAACAGAAGGGCTACGTGTTGCCTTCAATTAAACCAGTGCAATTGCAGCAGAAAAAAAAATTAAAAAATGAGGCAGCTACATACAAAAGGGGAAAAAAACCCAAACCAGAAAGTCTTCTGTCTTCTTTTCTACATTCACACAGAATTGAAAGCAGAGAGCTTCTGCTGAAGACGCCCCGACGCTGGCCTCTCCTTGGCGGAGAGCACTGGGGATGCTCACTGTTCCCAGGCCTAATGGGTACTCTCTGCCAGCTTGAGCATGAATTACAACAGCTTCAAGGCTGCTCTAATTTATTCTGCTGTTCGAGGATCCTTGTGGGAATATATTATCTATGGAAGCTCAGTGATGCACAGCTCCATCGCAGCTCCTCTCGGCCCAAGTACCTCGTTATTATTTGCATTAGGGTTGCTCCAGGGAAGCCCAGGGCCACACTGTGCTTAGAGCTGCAGAAACACAGCAGTGTGAACCCTCTCCCAGCAAGGGACGAGAAGAAAATGGCCTGGGACCAGTTGCCTGTGGGGTGTGGGGCTGTGGCTGTGCAGAAGAGGCTTCCCCCAGCCAAAGTCCTCTTCTGTGGGGGAAATCTCTGCTGAGCACTCGTGGGCACAATCAGCAGCCCAGAAGAAAAAAAAAAAGGAGAAAGCCAAGCAAATTGGGTTTGGGTTTTTTTTCCTGAAAGGAAAAAAATAAAAGGAGAAAAGGAACCATATTTTCATATTTGGAAAAGGAACAAAGGAAAGCTTGCTTAGGAAAGCAAACTTCCAGCTCCCCAAGGAGTTAGTAGGACCCCCTGGGAAACCGCCCTCAGGGACAAGGGAGCAGAACAGAGCTGGCACATCTTTAAGGACACTTTCCATAGAGCGCAAGAGCTCTTGAACCCCATATGTAAGAAATCAGGAAAGGAGGGCACGAGACCGGCATGGCTGAGTCGAGATCTGCTGGTCAAACTAAAGGGCAAGAAGGAAATGCACAGGCAGTGGAAGCAGGGACAGGTATCCTGGGCAGAGCAGAGGGACGCTGCCCAGGTGTGTAGGGATGGGGTCAGGAAGGCCAAGGCACAGCTGGAGCTGAACTTGGCGAGTGACGCAAAGAATAATGAGAAAAGCTTCTACAGGTATGTCAGCCAGAAAAGGAAGGTCAAAGAAAGTGTACCCCTCTGACAAGCAAGACTGGCAAATTGGCAACAACAGATGAGGAGGAAGCTGAGGTACTCAATAACTTTTTTGCCTCCGTCTTCACTGGCAGCTGTCCCCACACCTTTCAAGGGGACGGACTGCAAGGCAGGGACTGGGGGAGCAAAGTCCCTCCCATTGTAAGAGAAGATCAGGTTCGTGACCACCTGATGAACCTGAACGCACAACCAGTCTATGGGATCTGACGAGATGCATCCCAGAGTCCTGAGGGAAATGGATGATGTAGTTGTCAAGCCACTCACCGTGACATTTGAAAAGTCATGGCAGTCAGCTGAAGTCCCCAGGGACTGGAAAAGGGGAAACCTTGCAACCATTTTTAAAAAGGGTAGAAAGGATGGCCCTGGGAACTACCGACCTGTCAGCCTCACCTCTGTGCTTGGGAAGATCATGGAACAGCTCCTCCTAGAAGCTATGCTAAGGCACATGGAGGACAGGGAGGTGATTTGAGACAGCCAGCACAACTTCACCAAGGGAAACCCCCTGCCTGACCAACCTACTGGCCTTCTATGGTGGAGTGACTGCATCAGTGGGCAAGGGAAGAGCTACAGATGTCATCTATCTGGACTTCTGTAAGGCCTTTGACACGCTCCCCCACAACATCCTTCTCTTTAAATTGGAGAGGTATGGATTTGATGGGCGGACTGTTAGGTGGATGAGGAATTGGTCAGATGGTCACATCCAGAGGGTAGTGGTTAATGGCTCAATGTCCAGATGGAGATCGGTGACAAATGGTGTCTCTCAGGGGTCCGTACTTGGACCAGTACTGTTCAACATCCTCATCGATGACATAGTGGGATCAAGTGTACCCTCATCAAGTTGGCAGATGACACCAAGGTGAGTGGTGCGGTTGACATGCCTGAGGGATTAGACGATATCCAGAGGGACCTGGACAGCCTTGAAAGGTGGGCCTGTGTGGACCTTCTTATGATCAATTGGGCCAAGTGCAGCATCCTGCACCTGTCTGGGGCAACCCCCAGTGTCAATACAGGATGAAGGATGGAGGGATTGAGAGAAGCTTTGAGGAGAAGGACATGGGGATGTTGGGGGGTGAGAAGCTCGTGACCAAGCAATGTGCACTGGCAGCCCAGAAAGCCCCCGGCATCCCGGGCTGCATCCCCAGCAGCATGGCCAGAAGGGCGAGGGAGGAGATTCTGCCCCTCTGCTGCGCTCTGGGGAGACCCCCCTGCAGTGCTGCCTCCAGCTCGGGGGGTCCCAACAGCAGAAGGACACGGAGCTGTTGGAGCGGGGCCAGAGGAGGCCCCGGAGATGCTGCGAGGGCTGGAGGGCTGGAGCCCCTCTGCTGGGAGGACAGGCTGGGAGAGTTGGGGGGGTTCAGCCTGGAGAAGAGAAGCCTCCGGGGATATCTTACTTGCCTTCCAGTACCTAAAGGGGGCTTATAAGAAAGATGGGGATAAACTTTTTAGCAGGGTCTTTTGCGATAGCACAAGGGGTAACGGCTTTAAACTAAAAGAGGGGAGATTCAGATTAGATATAAGGAAAAAAAATTTATGCTGAGGGTGGTGAGCCCCTGGCGCAGGTTGCCCCGAGAAGCTGTGGCTCCCCCATCCCTGGAGGTGTTCAAGGCCAGGTTGGACGGGGCTGGGAGCAATCTGGTCTAGTTGAAGATGTCCCTGCTCATGGCAGGGGATTTGGACTAGATGGCCTTTAAAGGTCCCTTCCAGCCCAAACTTTTTTATGATACTGTAATTTGGGCAATGTCAGAAATGGTAATTATTCAGTCTTTTCTCGAAGGAGGAAACTTTATTGATGAAAGTTTTCCTTCCCTCAGATTGGAGGCCAGGACTAAAATCACTGCTGCACAGACTTGAGGATGACTTAATCTGGAAACTTGCAGGCTCTCATACAACATTGCTAACTGGATTTCAGGCACCAGAAGGGGAATACTTTCTCTTTTGAATACAAAAATCTAGTGGGATTCCTTTGTAATCTGTATTTTTCTCTAGGCCTTTTGAAGTTTCACTTTAGGCTGAGTTCAAGTGAGTAGTCTTTATTTCTGCTTCCTCACAGTATTTTTACTCTGGGGCTCACTGTTGCTTTGTTTGCTTGGGAAGGAGGATAAAAAACAAAGAGTGAATAGAAATCAGCCTCTAAATCAATGCTTGGCATGCCCGCAGTTTGCTGAGAAATTATTTTAGTTATTAAAGATGTGACAATCCCTGCTTCCATTGCACACCTAAATTTTCACTTAGGCAAGATAACTGCGGTCCTGAAAGAGGAACAACCAGTGCATAGGAGCAGCAGAAATGGGTACTTTGAGATCATCAGTATTTTATAATGCAAACTGAGAGAGAATAGACTCTGAAATACGGCCTTAAAAACTGCTTCATCTGTGCAACAGCAGCTTTCCCCATTTGCCTGACAGCTTTAAAGATGCACTTGTTCCAGCAAAAGAAATAACACAGACATTTGTCATACGAGTTCACCGGCTATTTTACGCCACAATTTAGGTTTTATGCTGTACAGCTCAACTTCTGACTCATTCAGAAATCAAAAAAGCTTGTGACAGACGGAAGATGATGAAAGATGTGTGCGGTGCTGACCCACAATACACCATCCATGTCTCTGATGTGTTCCACTTTGTTCAGTCGTTGCCCTTCCACAAGTACTTTCTTACTTACATAGATATAAATATACATTTATTTAGTTGTATTTCATAGGCGTAACACCACCACTGTAATAGCAATCCATTCTCCTTTTAGTGAAATTAATGTTCTGCAGTGACTTTTCACTAGTTTTGGATGAGAAAATTCCCATTTTAACTTAATTTACTAAATTTTAAATTTATTTTTCCTATTTTAACTTTAAAAACCATACTTAGCTCAAAACAGACAGGTTTGATTTTAGTTTATCACGTTTGCCAGCTGTAACAACATCGCTAGCTAAGCAAGCAGCTACCTTGGCAATAAATTCGTGTTCGAGCCTCGCTGCTGTATTAAACAGCCCTTTTCCAACCTGAGAGCAGGTTTTTTGCCACATGGACTCCTCACCTCACTTAAGAAACATCTCTCACCGGGCAGATGTAGTTCACTCGGCCAACAGCCCACATCCAGCCCTCAGCAGGGGTTTCAGTAGGAGATTTGGGGGTCGTCATTGCGGAAAAGCGGTGGGTCGGGAAGCGTTTTATTCCTGCAAGGAGAGTGGAGAAAGCGACCGTGAGAACACGTTCCTTCCACAGCAGCATCAGCCCGCACCCCTACCGCTGTATCTCAATTGAATGTGAAGGGGAAACAGCATGAGTAATTTATGCCTGGCAAATCTCTAAAAACAAGCGGGGAATTTATCACGAGAAGCAGCGCTTTTTGTGAAAAGGAAGTGGTTTTCTGCATTCGGCTAGGAAGGGCTCCTAACAAGCTTCAAGAAGATTAAGCCTTCCTATCCTGTGGATATCTTAACATGGAGATACAGTAGAAGAATTGGTCTTTCTTTCAAGAAAACATCCCACGCTGCTGATTGAGAAATATTAAGAGGCTTAAATAAATGTTGTCCTCTTGTTGTATTGTGGTGTCTCTGCAGCACACAGCGAAAACCACAGGAGGCACCACTCTCTCCAAAACGTTAAAGAAAATAATATTATAGTGCAAGTGAACCACTATCATGAACAAGTTGTAACAATTTAATACGTTTATTGAAAGCTAAATTTTCCATATTTTCAGCAAGTTCTTGTGCCCTTTGGGATATATTTTGTAGCTCAAACAACCAGCTACTGTCCCCTCCAGCAATAAAACATTAATAGACTGAAACTTTTCAATTGCATTACTATGAATGGGATGTAATTTAATTTTATAAGGTGCCATCAATAATACATAAAAAATATTGTAAAACATAACGTGATGATTTTAATTCCTAGAAGCGGGTCTGGAGAAACAGCAGATGAAGTGCAATACTAAGCAGGTGCCAAATACAATTATTTACTCGCGTTAAACTCCACATGCCCAGAGCTGGTCAGACAACGCCTATGCAAACACCTCGCTCCGCCAACCACCTCCTTTTAGTCATGTTAATTAAATCATAGTCCTAAAAGACTACTTCTGCCTAGCAAACTACATAAGCCTCTGGTTTTGAAGGTTAATTAACTGTGCAGGAAATAGGTTGCAAAAAGTGTTACTTTCAGCCAACTGAATATTTGCTATTAGGGCTGATACCGGTGCTTGACAAAGAGGACATATTTTTCTATTATCCACGCAGGCTCTGATCTCTGGTCTGACGACATAATGGGAACACTTTACGGGCTTGTCACTGGGGACGGTCACAAGTATAAAGCGTAAAGAGAAAGAGCTTTTTTAAGACATTTTCACCTCTGGAAGGGTCTGATCCTTGGTGACAGAAGTGGGACAGCAGAGACCTACAGTCAGCAGTTCTTTGAAAACGCATCCTACGTAACTGCTATCCTATTTTTCCCATGCCCATGATTCCCAGGGATGAAAATAGCCTTTTTTGTTCAACTAGATGAGATGAACTAGGTTGCATCAACCAGATGTGAGGGACCAGGTTGCACCAGATGTGCAGCCTTTGATATTCCCTGTGGCTTCAGCCCTCTACGGTGACCCTCTACCTCCTCCTGGGGTCCATTTGGGGACCGATCACATAAGTCTCAAACACAGTGAACGGATATTAAGTAATGCGAGGGAAGGAGAAAGATGAGGAGAAGACATTTAAGCAGCACAGGATTTCACTGCAAGGCGTATGTCTGTTAGAAAGTGTACATGTAGAATTTGGCTCTCTTATTTGTGCCTTCATGTCCACGGAAAAGCAGGGTAGCTGCTAAGTGTTCAGCTACAGGCTAACTTTTAATTTTGTTACCTTTTAACTAAAAAGATAAATTATTGGGTGTTTATCAAATATATCCATATGGAATTACCGTAGAATCTTTACTTTAGCATCTGTAAGAACCAAAATCCAAGTGAAATCCAACCTGCTCTGCCATTCAAGTACAAGTACAGCTTTTTTTTTAATTATTTAATGTGATGTGAAGGCACATCATAAAGCTAATACAACGTAAGGCGAGAGACGTGCTTTACCACTGCAAAGCAGAGCCCAGATAACCACTGAACCTAAATTGCTCTACAGACTTTCCAGTACAGTCAGGAGGAGACATTTCTGTGTTGAGACAAGGCCAGCGTATCCTCCAGTTGTGTATTGCAGCATAAAAATACTTTGCCAGTGAGGCTCACATTGCTTGCCAAATCAGCATTTTTCCCTGGCATAAACTTGCCCAAGTGCATTATTTACAGAAATAGCAGACAACTCGGCTTCAAGAGGAGCTTTGGGACAGGCCCTCGGGCAATACACACAGCCTTCCTGGATTGAAAGTGTTTGCTCACACTGAAGATATCGTCTGGAAAGGCCATGGAAAATGCTTTTATTCAAAAAGAAATCCTGATATTCACACCGCAGATCTTTCCAAGCCAATGTGTCCCACAAGCATAAACATGGTCTCGCGTAGGGGACACGGCAGTCATCAGGCTCCTGGTAGCTGGCACAGGAGATGACAGCTGGAGACAAGCAAGACATAAAAAGATATCAGACACTGTACTTGAAACAGCCTTGAACAATGCAGGTATATACGTACCACACCTACTTTCATCTAGGAAAGCTTTTAGAAGAGGTACCTGGCCTGAAAGATTCTGTGAGAAGTGGATCCAAAAATAAGAGCTCTTCCCATAAGCTCCTTCTTTGAACAGCTCTCACATGAAGACCAAGCTTGGCAGATTTGCGGCTGATGTGCTGGGTTGTGACATCTGAAGTCACATTGTAACTTGACGTGAGAGATCCAATCTGACAGGACGCATCAGCCTAAGATGCAGCAACTGAAGTCTTAAAAATATGTTTTTCTCTTTGCTCTGCAGTTTTGACAAAAGCTCCACTTACAAAAAATCACCCATCAGGTACTCCCTGCCTCAATTTTTGGCTGACTTTAGTTGGCGGGCTTGGGCACAGACACCTGGTTGTGGTTGTAAAGAACCCCCTTGGTTCTTCACCAATAAATGTGATGCATTTTTTGATATTTCACAATGTACGTTCCTGTTTCAATACCCAGGTCGCTGACTACCATTTCTTGAGGATAATACATTCAAATTGAAATAACACCTGTGAAAGTGACAAATCAAAGGACTTGGAGAGTGACAGACCCACTCTGTCCTCCCCCTTTCACACTGGGTTGGTATTACTCAGGATGATAGATTTGATCTGCAGAGAGCAGCCTCATCCCCTGCCTTTGGCCAGGCTCCTTCCCGCAGTGATGCCATATACCCTTGTCTCACCAAAGCATCAGTGAATCAAATTACCTTCTCCATCCACAATGCACGAATCGTCATACGATGCATGAAGTATCCTCTTTAAATTAAGCCTATTTTGTAACATCCCTCATGTGCAGCTGCTTCCATTCTATCAATATGTGAAGGAGACAAAACAGACACAATTTGCATCCCAAAGAGTCAGAGATGTGAGCTAAATCATAGAGATCTATATGATAACTTGCAGTTAGTTAAACCCATTTCATTATAGTGGCATAGATCACTACCGACTTACCCATTAGTATATTAGGCGTAATTATGTCAAGATAAAACTCGCTGAGCCTAAAAAGAAAGTAAAAACCTCATGACAAGCAATTTACAGCAACTTGCTTATTAGCATCTGAGTTTGGGTTGGGAAGCATGGAAGCTCAAGATCTCCTTTTCCACCTGCAGAGCATCCGCACCCAGCCCTTTCTGGTGGCTCTGACCCCAGGAGACCATTTTGGGCGCTGTTCAGTGACCGCAGCCTTTGGCTGCTCACATGTAAACACCAGAATTTTGCTAATTGTCAGTAGCTAAGATTGTCTTCATTGGTATAGAATTTACCAAAACAAACAAAACTCAAAGTCTGCTAGTGAAGATTTCTCGCCACTTTCTTGGTGTAGCTTCAAATATTAACAAAAGCCCAAGAGCAGCTGATGGCATCAGCTACCCTACACAGAGGTGGAGTGATTTATAGAGAAAAAGCATCTGAGCAGAACAACACTGACGTTGGTCAAGGGCAAAGCGAAAAAAATCATTCACTCAGTGGTGACCAAGTAATTCAACTCAACTATCAGTCATAACAAAACTCTTGACCTCATCTCTTAGCTTTCCAAAGGAAGTTTTGATGGCACCTAAGAGTAGGTATGTTTGAATATGATCACAGACATACCAGCTCTTTCCTGGCTGAACCATGTGAAGCTGGAGAACCCTGTCTGTCCTAAACAATCAAATGACATAAAAATCAGTTACATCCACATCCCTATCGTTGTGGTTAGAAAATATGCTTGGATAAACACTACATGGAGCAATCTCATCAAATTCAGTGCTAGGATTTTGTGCCTTCAGTTGTTTTTTCCTGCCTATGAAGACCACAAACAGTGTTTCCATGCTAATTCACTTGTGTCTTCATAGGGACAAAAGGAGGAGACATAAAAACATAAAAAAGAGAACAACTGTGGAGGGACTAATACAACCACCCTCAAAATCGTTTCAGGTTTTGAATCAAGGCTTATGTCAGCTTGGGAGATGAGTCCCACATCCTACCCCGTCCTGCTTCAAGTTGCCACAACTGAAAAACATGCCCTGACGAAAAGCAATTTGAGACCATTGCTTTATGTGCTCTGTTGCTCACCTTTTTTTTTCATATTCTTTTCAAATATCATAATTCATACAAGAGATACAGATGATTTAGAGGATAACTTTTTTAAAGATAGACTCATAAGCTTAACATCATGTTGATAACTGGTTTTGAGTAGCAATTGTGTTATTTGCAAGAAAAAAGTAGAAGCCAATTTAGGAACTTAGCAAGTAATTAACCCTCAGGGCATGAGCATTGCTATAGGCATCAGCCCACCTTGGACATACCATGAGGAAACCTATCTGCAGGAGATCACAGCGATGGGAAAGGAAGATTTCATATTCATTCCCAGAAAATTAAACACCAGTTTGAAAACTCATCAAGTGTTTTTAAAGCTATCTGAAAACATCAAGTGTGCAAGGAGTGCTTGAACAAGCTCTTGTTCCAGGGCAGAAGCACTGCTTGTTCCAGTGGAAGTTTACCCACCTTTGGGGTCCTTGACCAGCCCGTGGTGGGAGGACCGCCAACCTTTCATTGCTAAATCCTGGCCCAGTTGGTTATCAGTGTTAGGTGAAAAAGAGTAGACATTTTGCACCAGGGACATGGTCAGATGCTCAGCTGGGATGAGTTGTCAGAAGCTCCTTTGAAAGAATCTGTAATATTTCGCACCCAGAGATGCTGTCACTCTGGGGACAGACATCTTTTTTCCCCGTAAACTCATATGTCATCACAATAACTGAAGTCAAAATCAAAAGTGAGTGTTCAGCAGGCTTACAAAGCACAACCACCAGCAGATATAACCCTACTTACCTGGGCTACTTTCAACGTCTCATCAATGTTTGGCCCTGGTGGCACCTGCTGTACTTTGCTCACAAGAATCTCCAAGACCCCTAAGGTAGCTTAAATCCCCAAGCTAATTTCCAGTCCACGTTAACCATCAGGAGAAACATCACCCTGTACTAAGAAGCTTATGCAGCAGCTCTGAACAGATTTTGGGGTGAGGTTCTCAGCCTTTGCAGACACACACTGCTTCCACACTTGCCCCCAACATAGGAAAGACATGGACCCGTTGGAGTGGAAACAGAGGAAGGCCATGAAGATGCTCCGAGGGCTGTAGCACCTCTCCTATGAGGACAGGCTGGGAGAGTTGGGGGTGTTCAGCCTCGAGAAGAGAAGGCTCTGGGGAAACCTTATTGCAGCCCTCCAGTACCTAAAGGGGACCTGCAGGAGAGCTGGGGAGGGACTTTTTACAAGGGCATGGAGTGATAGGATGAGGGGGAATGGCTTCAAACTGGAAGAGGGGAGATTTAGATTAGATATTAGGAAGAACTTTTTCACTGTGAAGGCGGTGAGCCCCTGGCGCAGGTTGCCCCGAGAAGCTGTGGCTGCCCCATCCCTAGAGGTGTTCAAGGCCAGGTTGGACGGGGCTGGGAGCAACCTGGGCTCGGGGGAGGTGGCCCTGCCCAGGGCAGGGGGCTGGAATGAGGTGATCTTTAAGGTCCTTTCCAACCCAAACCATTCTATGATTCTATGACTCTCTGAAGTCTGTCCCTCCCTGCAGCTAACAAAGACCCAGCACAGGAAACACACTGCACTAACCGTACTTCAACTTTGCACAAGAAGTATAGACCCACAAGGCCACCTTGTTTGGCCTTTTCTGCTCAAAGGAGGAACTCACCGTGGATGCAGCAGACCCAAGTTCAAAGCGCTGAGGGCTGAGAAGGCAGCCAGCGGTCCCAAGCCCTGTTAGCCTTGGTATGTTGTTGTTGTTGTTCTGCTTTACAGTGCAATTGCCAAAATGTAAAAGAAAACATGTTTTCTGCATGAGAAATGTGTTTCTAGCTCAGACAAGGAAAGAACGCTTCATTTTTTTAAGAATAGTTAGAAAATTGGATATTTCTGAAAAATGAGCTCTGTGAATATAAACTAGCCGAGTCCCTGAAGATCTGCAGTTTCCCAAGGAAACCTCTATGAATCTTTCCAAGCACACGGCATGAATAATTCCTAAAACAATTATCGGGTGAAGTAAATAGGTGGCTCAACAATTTCAAGTATGTGCCTGTGAGGCTGAAGGACTAATTGTGGGGAGACAAATTGGAGCCGGGTGCTGCTCCGTGAAGTTCAGTGGCACCTTGCCGAGGCTCTGCCCATCCTGCGGGGACCCGAGTGGCGAGATGCCCCAGCAGCAGACCCCCAACCTCCCCGCCATAGAGCCCCCACGCTCCCCTGAACAAAGGTTGGCCCTTTGGTTACGCTGCATAGCGATTTTGAGATGCTAATGGTAAGTTAAGACGTGCTCAAAATTGACGAGACCTAACACATCATTTAGCGCTAATGACAGTTGGGCTGTGCCTACACTTTGCCACCCTCAGAAGGGACCAAAGAAATGATTCCTCCACACAAGGCCAGGGGGAAGAAGGGATACGAGGAACAAGGGCTTCCTTAATGTCTGCTGAGAAGGTTGTTACAATTCCTGTTAAGGAAATTAGAGAAATTACTTTCATATCAAAGACATGCAGGGGTTTATAAATATTTATGTAAAAGCTGCAAAAAAAAAACCAAACATGGTACTGCATAAAAAAAATATTTTTTAAAACACTCAAAAAATGACAAGTGCTTTGTGACAAGCACGTGGGAATTTTATTTTTTATTTTTTTTTCTGATCCTGGATGCATTCATGCAGATCTGGCACTGCTGTACCACACTTGTATAAATCATTGTAAGAGATACTGGAGAGGGAATAAAGGTCCAAGTTAAAGAACTGTGTTAAGTATTTCCCTCCTGCTGTGCTCTATGTGTTTCTCTGTCCCCGCTCTGCCCTCCCAGCAGGTCCTCACCTGCACGATGCTTCTCTACCAACATAAAAAGAGCGAGCAAACATTGCCTCAGCAAGTTCAGCTCTCTTACAGAAAATAATCTACTTAATATAAGGCTGAATTAGGAGCGCTTGGATCGCCTTGTCCTGCTCCAAGTGCTGGGAAAGGGTCCTGTGGCCTCTGGGACAACATTTCTGGGGAACATTTCTCTCCAAATCTCAGCTGCTGCAAAAGGTCCTAGTTTGCAGGTGAGTTACACGGGCTATGGACAACTCCAGCGCAGAAGGAATATGGGCAGAGCTCTGCTGTGTACTCATTAGCATTTGGTCATGCAGCAGGAATGGAGGTGGCCCGCAAACCTTTTCCCCGCCGTTTGCGTGCGTGCAAAGTGGCCGTACGCTCGAGTGGCTGCACAGTCAGCCCCACAGCACACTGCAAACACAGCTCCCCCCATCCCTAATACTCCTTTCTTCCCTCTCCACCTTCTCCTCCCACTTCTCCCAGCTCAAGTCCCGCACCTACCGAGTGACAGCACATCCCTGCAGTTTCGGGTACGGCAGGAGAGGGTCTGGTCCATGGGAGTGGAAAGGCGTTGGGGTATGGAAGGGGGTGAGGAGACCACAGCTCTGGCTCTCATCGCTCTGCGTTCCCCTGCCCACGCACGCACCCAGCGACAGTGCTGCCTCTCTGAGCTGGGAAGGGGCCGGCAGCAGTTTGGCCAACGTCAGCCCCCTAAAATAGGCAGTTGAAGCAATTTGGTGAAAGCTTTTACAGGTTTCAGGAAAAACAGATCTGTTTGCCAGAAAAATAATAGTAGTAATTTACACTGACACTTGAGAAATTCCTATGAGGTTTTGAAGTTTGGACAATGAACTTGAATATCCTCAGTCCAACGGGATAATTTGGTAGTTTGGTCCTTACCTTTCACTTGAGATTTATGGTGTATTTCTAAGAGCAATAAAAACCACCACAGTGTCTTGCGGATGCGTAAGAGCGCGCTCTCCTCTGAGCTTTTTTCCTGTTGGGATATCTGCATGCATTTAAAAAAAAAAAAAAAAGAAAAAAGAAAGAAAACAATATCTCATTTAAAATTTTTACCAAAATATATGAATGAGGTGTAGTGGGTCTGGTCCATCCGCTGGCTGCCCAGGGTCCCTGTGATGGGGTGACCATGTCAAAGGGCTTTTGCTGCCTTTGTACCGGGGAGAAATACAGGGACAAAACCAATACTGAAGTACTCAGCCTCTCTGGAAACAAAGACCTGAATGTATGTCTGAACAAAAGCCTCAAGTTTCACCTTAGAGATGTCATTGATAAAACGACCACACCAGCAAATCCTGTCTGCTCCATACAAACCTGTGAGATCCTGTGCCGGTACCCGGCCACTGCCATGTCCCTGAAGGTACCAGGAGTGGGGGCATGGGGGGAAAATTTGTCATTGTTCATATAAACATGTATTACTTATGCAAAAGAGTTCAAATGCAAATGTCTGACAGCGGTTCCCAGCACTGAGCTGTGAGAACGCAAAGGAGAATAAATAATCTTTGTGTTTTCCTCAGAACTGAGCAAGAGAAGTCATTTTGCTTTAAACTCAGTTTCTTGGTCTGCTCTATTTCGATCCACTCCCTGTTAGCTCTGTGCAGACTGTTTTCTCCTTCTCGGATTGAGTATACAGTTAGGTGAGTAATATAATCAATAAATAAAATGGTTATTATCATCTGGATGTGATTAGGAGGCTTAGAATTACTTTGTGCCACTAGATCTAACTTATCACAGATCATCTGGGACAGATGTTATCCAAGATATGTGCTAACTATAATCACGTGGGTTAAAATTAGGAGAGGGTATAATGAGCTTCTTAAATCAGAGGAAAAGTCACTATGGGAAATATCTAATTTTTTTTTTAAGTAGCCCAGCTGCCTCACTGAGGAGTTCATGAGACTCCACCCCAACGGTTCATCCTTCCACACCTCATGAATCTCAGCCTTTTGTACATTTAAAAAAAAACACACACGTCTTTCATTCTACCATTATCAGGCCACCATTAAAGCATACAGCTCATTAGACTGCATGGCTTCATGTCTAAAACAAAGCTATTAGACAGAAATTGCTGTCACCAGTGGCCCGTGCTGACATTCTAACTTCTGGGATAAAAAAGCAGGAGGAGGGTCCATTTCTGTGGGGATCAAGGAAAGGTTTCCCTTCTGCGGGATCTGTTCCCAGCTCTGAGAGGGGAACAGCAGCATGGCAGGAGGATGAGACCGCCGATATCCGTCACCACATCACAAGTAGAGAACTGCCACCTGAAAACATTACAGATCCGCCGCATTTTAAAAGCCAGGGCAAGAAAACAAAATTTTCTGCAAAAAATGTATTTAAGACAATTGACATTTTACACACGCCCACCGAGGAGGGTTAAGGGTACTGAGTATCACTCACGATGATGTCTTGTTATTTTTTCTACCCCAATGAAATTCAGTTTACTGGCAGAACAGATGCCTGTGTTGTTTTGATCACTACAACTGAAAAGAATAGCAACTGTCCGGCTAACGCCGATGGTGGGTTTCCTGAGCAGAAAACACTGGAAGTACTCTGTCAGTGGAAGCTGTGCATGCCTGGAGTTCTTAATGCTGACAGACAAAAACACAACCTAAGTGCCTTGAATTACCATATTAATTCCCATATTGTATTCATTGAACCTAGATTAAATTTAATCAGTTTTTACACAAGTGTGACCAAAACAACGTCAATAATAAAAGTGAGAGGCTCACAAAGGAACACAGATGGCAAAGGAAAACACAACCAAGGACTTCTTCTGAGCAGGAAATGCCCCCTGAGGTGGCAGCCGGGTCGCTGGCCTCTGAGCATCCGTCGGCTCTCACCGCAGACACCAGCGCGCCGGTGCTCATCTCGGCATCACTCGGACGGAGAGAGGCTTCCTCGGGGCTTTCCCAAATCCCTTACCCCGCCTCACCTTAGTCTTTCACAGTCCTGTGGCCTTATAATATTTGGTGTTGAAAAGACACCTCTCCACGTCTCCTCCCTCCCCAGGCGATCGCTGCCACCACGAGCTGCCCCTTCGCCAGGACTTGCTGCCTTTGCTCGGGTTACAGTCACGGACACGTTCTCAGGACACCTGAGTTACTCCTCGTGGAAGGCAAAGCAAAAGAAATAAATGTTTATTGTGGTTTTAATGGCTAGTTATTTTATTACAGTCAATTACAAACTCCCCGGAGCGGTGCGGTGAAGAACGCACATCCCTGGTAATGAGTAGCAATTAGGAAAAACAGGTAGCACCATCTAGGAGGACTCTCTTTTATAAGAATAGGTGACACTAGAGCTGGTAGTGGTCCCCGTAGCGATGCCTGGGAGCTTGGTCCGAGCGCCCAGCGTGTCCCGGGACCAAAGCCCCACCAGGGACCCACAGCCGGAGGCAGGACAGGAGGAGCTGCTGGCCCCTGCCTGCCAGGGCAGCTGTTTGCAAAGAAAATACGACTCTGTTAGGGTCCAACCCTCACCCAGTGCCCGGCACAGCCGGGGTGTTATTTCTTCCAGAAATCCGTGTGAGTGGTCAACAAGGCAGAGCGCGTTTCCAATGGGGCGCTGGCGATTAAAAACCTTGGTAAAGTGTGTAAAATAAAGCGTTTCATTCTTTCTATCTCATTTTAAATTGTTCAGATGGTTGATTGTTGTTAAGATTCAGCTCGTTCACATAAAAACATGCTGTATGTAGGAATTAACTACACAGTAAGCTACATACGTGCTCAGAAGTGTTTGTGAACTCACAATTATTATAACAAATGCTAAAAATTATTTGCTGGGGCAAACCAGCAGCACAGATATTGTTAGCGATCGGAGAGAGGAAACAAAGGGGAAAAGTGCAAACAAAAATCCAGCTAATCCCATTACGGGAGCACGTTTTCTCAGCTAAAATATAAGAACTTTCTTGATTTCTTGTATTACGTCACTACGTATGAGGACCTCTGTAAGATGCAACTGTAAGCATACAGATTTTCTAAAGATTTCCGCAGTAACAACTGCGGATGTACTTTTTCAGCAGCAGTCATTTTAAAGAGTATCTTCACACAATCTGTTGGCAGAAGCCATTGGGCGTTTGGGCGACTGACTTCAGCCTCCTACGAGCATCCCTCCACAACCACCAACAGCCGCTCCCGCAGCAGACCGAAAATCCCCTTCGTCACGCAGTATCAGTGCCTGATCTCACGGGCTCCTCGGCAGGACTAGAGTCCTGCATTGCTAAATTCTGCAACAGCAAGCTGGATGTATTTACTGTGCATTCATTGCTAGAAGAATGATATTATATATGAACATGACCTTTTGAGATCAACTATTTATTACTGAAAGAGAAGCAGTTGCTGCTGCAACTCCCTAAATATTCCCAGGGCAGGAGGTGTCGCCGGTGGCTCCGTGTACCCTGTGAGAGCCTGATCGCGGTGGGCAGCACGGCCAGCACCTCGCTCTGCACCTCAGCTGGAGGAATCTATCAGCCTCTACGCCTATCATGTCTAGCATCCATTTTAAATCTCTCCCTGTTCTGCTGTAGAAAAATAATAGAAGATTGAGCATGTCCAATCTGAGTTACCTGAGTATTTATTTATTTATTTATTTATTTATTTATTTATTGTTCCCACCCCCTTCTTGGAAAAGCTGATCTCGGCCGCGTTGAGCAGCCCAGCCCGGCATGCAATGCGATGAAGCCGTCTGCAGCCCGACAGCACTGACGCCAGTCACAGCCCGACGGGCTCGTTCGGGGACAGCTGACTCTGCATCCAATACCCCTTTCCTGCTAGGATGTTTTATTTTTTGTATTTTACTGTTTCTGTGAATTAGACGGATTTTTAAACCATGACACACTGAATGCCAAGCAACAATTTTTTTGGGTAGTTTCTCAGGCACAGTCTAGATGAAAGAGGAGAAATCTAACCCAGTCTGTACTTAAGAGAACTATATTCTCAATAAACACGCCAGCAATCATTCCTCCAAATTCATACAGACATATGGGTTCCCTAGAAAGAATAAACCCCTATATTTTCAGGGGTGCTAAGTATCTATTACTTTCATTTCACTTGGGCCATGGGAAATGAACACCCCTAAAAGGCAGATTCAGGTGACTAAGCACATATTTGATGAGCTAAATGTAGCCACGTATGTCTGCATAGCTGAAGATGTGACTCATTTTTTGGCAGAAACGCCAGAGATTTGTTATAAAAAACAAAGCTACTGCATTAGTTAATTAGCTTCTGGTACTGAAAGCTCATTCCCAGAAGGACCTCATTCATAGTAAATTCCTTCCTGACTCACAGCAGTATATGTAGCAGCAGACAATTCAATCATGACAGCGGAAACCCGATGTGCCCAACTCTCCCATCTTTTCAGACATCATCCTTCAGCAGTGAGACAGCCTTGGAAGCTGAGCTAGGAAAAGGTGGATTACATTACAGGACATGGAAGATCTGCCACCCACCAATGGCAAATGACCTTTTTAAAACGAAGACTCAAGGGACTTAATGAATTTATAAGTGAATCTCGTCACAATGCTGTTATAATGGGACGTATCAAAGTTTACCATTGGCTACACGTTACTGTCTGAGCCCTCTTCCTTTCTAGTTTAATGGACAAAGTGAATATGTTTTTGCCCATTGCTAATGTGGTGGAGGAACCTGATACTCCAAAGGGAAGCTTGTCGGCCAGGACTGGGCATCCCCTGGGCTGCCCCATTCAGCAAAATCAACTGGAGGGCAGCATTTGATGGACTGTAGCTGCAGGAGGCTGGGAACGACGGGCAAAAAAGGAAAAAACTCATCTGCAAGGAGATTGGAGACAATCTGAAAGGGCAAATACAAGCCTTTCCTTCAAGAGTTGCATTCATTGGCCATACCTTTCCAAACACACAAAATAGCTCCTGCTCCTTCTGTCCTAAGAAGGTAAAATATTTTATAAACAAACAGGTCTCTGTCAGAGAAATACCAGGTCAAAACATCACTTTATGCTAAGAGAAATAACCTAGCATGGGCCTTAGTTTTGGCAAAACATCACACAAAAGTTGCCCAGAGTTGCAGTTTACAACAGGACAAAGGATGAGGACAGGCAAACTATAGACACAGAACACAGGTTCTTGCTAAATAAACTCATTATATCTAATTTTGTAGTACTGCTACCTAACAATATCTATATCTAGTTGTTGGTAATAATGTAGTATATTGTAACAGAAGAGAAGACACTCAAATCTGTGCCATAAAGGACAACGGCAATCTGCAGCCTCATATGTTTGAGACGGGAGTCGCTGGCACTGCTGCCCTTGGTCCAGCCCTTCCCCTGCCCCACCGGGGATCTGGGGACCCCCATCGTGCTGACACACACCCCATGACCCCCAGGGGATGTGAAGAACTTCAAAGACAATTTCACAGGCTCCTGGGACCCACAGGTTGATCCTCACTCTGGGTTTCCAATCTATGGCCAACACTACCCAGCTGCCCAGAGTTTAAATTAGCAGAGTAAATCCTTATCATTTATTTTAGAGACTTTTAAGTTGGTATTCTTCATTGCCTTGCCTGATCTCCTGCCTCATGACGTAGAACAGAACAAAATCTCTAAAGACCTTCTTGGAGCTCCTGTTTCAATAGTGGAGCTACTGCTGGGAATAATTCTGTCATTGTTTTTTCGGGCTTTTGTTGGTTGGTATGACACACTACCAGCTTGGGATTTGAAGCAGGGGATTTTTTTTCCTCCCTCTGAAGAGGAGGTGAGGTGTCTAGTCTAAAAACAACACTCCCAGCCATTGTGGTAGGCATTTTCAAAACGGAAGGTTCTGCATCTTTTTTCCAAGCACAGTCACTCTGATTTCACCTTAAAGTCCCCCAGAAATGTGTCCTGCTCCTCAGCAGGACAAACTAGACAGTGCAGAGCCAAGACCTGGTCCAGGAGGGTATTTCTGACTCAACAGGGAGAATTTAGTACCTATTCTTTTTCAATAGGAAAGACAGCAGCAAAATTCCTGTTTTGTTTTTCTTCCCATTCAGTGCTCCATCCTGCAAGGACTTCAGCGCATGTTTATCTCTGCAGATATCCTTAGAGACTGCAGTAGTACAAAGAAGCTGTTAGTTTATTGGGGCAGGGGAGGCACACACGGGGGTTAGGATGCAAATAATCTACATTATATATAACCTTTCTGAAATGAATTAGTTTTCTCCGAGATTTACACTGCCATCCTCGGAGGCAGAATAACATTACAACGTGCAAGAAGCCCAATAAAGTCACTCACTTCTCCTAATGCCGGCTTGGCCACCTCCTTCCCCACTGCAAACTTGCAGAGAAAGAAAATAGACAAACAAAAAAATAACAAAAAAAAAAAAAAAACCCCTAAACCGCACACAGGTAGCAAAATTCAGAGTATTTTGAGCTCATAGCAAAGTCAGAGTGCCTGTGCATAGGAGAGTCTGCACTGACTTCATCTACAAGAGGCATCTGAAGGTGCTGTGGGTCTGTCCCTCACCCTGTGCCTGTGCCCGCAGGGACACCAACCGCAGCCTTTGGCCGATCGGCAATGAGAAATCTCTGCTTTTTGTCACAGTGATTTATCTGGGTAATGAGGAAACTAAATTGCTCATAATGTTAAGGAATGAGATGTTACATGACTGTAACAGCGGTTCAAAGACTATTTACGTTGCTGCCCAACACTGCTAAAACAGCGTAGGCTTATTACCCGCATGGACTCTTCCTTTTAACTCCATATGAAGCTTTCATAGCTTCAGTGGTTATTTATGAATCATGATGTTATTAATCAATATTTCTTCCTCACTGAAAAACAGGATCAGCAAATTTAGCAACTTGTGAAACTCATTTAAGACCATTGTCTCATATCTAAACAGTGCTGAATTTGATATATGAACTTTCTGCCTTCCCACTCATCCTCTCTCTGCTTGCTAAACTGCTTCCCTCTCATGAAAAAAAAACCTTTCATCTCATTTACAAGCAAAAAACAGAATCCTTTTCATTATGGTAAGACAACCCATCATTTGGTTAGGCATTGTGCAAAGCCCAAATCGCTAGGGATGAAGCCCCGGCCCCACCACGGCAGCAGTTTCACTGGTTTCTGGATTTCCCCTGAAGTGTTGTACATAATATGTGGGCATTGAGGGCTGCAGGGTGTCCAGAGAGAGCTGCTATTTACCGAGCAGGGAAATATTGCCACTCGATTTTGGGCAGGGTGCTGCCTGCATGTACTCTGCCTTACAGCCAGGCTACCCCACACCGCTGTGGGTATCCTGTAAACTTGGTGTGCGGAGCAAACGAGGAAAGCTGACAGCGATGCTCCAGGTCAAGGTCAGTTTATCTTTCCCTTTTGCATCTTCAGTGCTATTTTTAAAATAAGAGGAAGTGTCTTTTTCTTAAAAAAAATGCAAACCTTTCATAACCACTTCTCGCCATCCCTCTGTAACGCTACAAAGTCCTCATAAGGTTATCATCTTTGAACATATTATATTACTGAAAGCCTTTGATATTAAAATTAACTGCTCTAAGTAGTTAATTCCTGGGCATTTAAGAATAAAGACTGTCCCTATGCGGTGACAATTTGAGAACAGGATTGAGCTGATGTTCCTCGACAGCTCGGGCTGTCCTTGGGCTTTCTGTGTCTCTAAGGCTCAAAGAGCATCTCAAACTTATTTACTGGGGGCGGGGGGAGGAGGGCAGGGAGAGTTTGTACAAGGTTTGAATGATTTGTGTCTCCTCAATTATTTATTTCTTTTTTGGAATTAGAGAAACACTAGCCCCCGGTAACTTGTTAAAGGGCACTTGGGAATTTGATACTTCTGCATGTAAGAGAAACCAGAAACTAGATGTGCACCGCTTCGGTTCAGCAGACCCAGAATAAATCGATGGTTTGGTTATCTATAACTTTGTGCTGCTCTTTGGTCAGCTAAGCAGTAAAATAAAGTTCTTCCCACCTAATTTCTTGAACCCTTCTGAAGAAAACAGAGAGTGAACGTATCAGACTCTGCAGCTTTGCCATGACGCTTTTTACTTTGTGCTGTCCCCACAAATCTCTCATAATACTTAGCACTTAAAAAATAGGTTACTAACACTCAGTGATTAATCCTCCCAAAGGCCCCAGGAGATCCGTAAATAGATATTAGCTTCCCTATCTACAGAGAGTGAAATTGAGATAGCAAGGATTAGACAATAAGCTGACCCAGTGGCCAGACTGATGCCCTGCTTTATTTACTAATCCTTTATCATCTGTGCTCTCTCTAAGATTTAGGTTGCTGACAATATTTTAAGCCTTTTTTTAAAAAGCAGGTACAGAGCTGTGGAACAGCTATTGCCGTCAGCGGGGCAGGCGTTAACTTCTCCTCTCAATAACAAAAACTGGCTGGATAGATGGCTGAAAGGCAGGTCGCAACGCAAGGAGAGCGGCGGAGGTCCTGAGCCCCGCTCCTGGGTTGACTCCGGCATCTCCAAGTGCCTCCACACTGCGGGGCTGACAGAAATGCATCGCAAAGCGTTCTTGGGTGATGTCTGTCAAACACAATGACTAAACCTGCTCTACTGAAAAGCTGAGATGCAGCACTTTTCACGTACCCTGCGACTGCCTTCTCTCTGACTGCTGCCCACTCTGGAAAGAAGTAGCTGATGACAACGTGTCATTTTTCTACTTCCTAATCATCACCACACTGACATTTTGGGGGGAAAGGCTGTACCCAGCACACCTCTGGGCACTCAGCAAAGCCCATGCTCAGGGCAGGGCTGGATGGCCAAGACACATCTCCTCCCCATGAGGCAGGAGCTGCTGAGCTGCTGCTGATTGAAGGCATCTCTTCCCGGGCAGAGCAGCCCCCGGCTATCTTCTCCTGCCCAAATCCCAAGCGTGGGGAATGCTGAAGGCGGGTGGCTCTCAGAAAGGCAGGAGCTGTTGGCTCACAGACCTGTCATCTGCCTCTGCCGGAGCCTTTTCCTTGCGCCCTGACTTTGCATTCTGCCCGGGGAAAGATGGCTTCACTTCCCCAGTTCCCACCAACCCCCAAGGTTGGCAAAAGGGTCTAATGTGGAGTACTCTGAATTCATTCAGTATTCCCCTACATGTTTTTTTGTTCCCTCCTGGGAGAACACAGATGTTGCTGCTTCTGAAGACCTACTGTACAACACATTTTGAATCAACTGCCACTGAAGCAAGATGCCCATCTGCCCTTTCCTGTATCAAACATCCAAGCCTCCTTATGGGCCTTTGTAAGCATGTATTGCGTAAATATACATGTGTTTATACAAGCACACAACCACACCAGTATCTCCCCCAGTTGACAAAAGCTAATTTGCTCCCCCGTCATGAGAAGCCCATTGCCAAGTTTCAGTCTATAGTGTTTTCTATATGGCCAAGTGTACGTCTGGAACAATGGTGGTTTATGAGACCACCATTATAAATATATAAAATCAAAGCTTTGTGCAAAGGTAAGTGCTGTGATATTATACACAAATAGCATATTTCTCTTTCTCAGATTATAATGTTTGGCATAACTGCACATAACATACCATATAAACTCCAGCATACGTTAAGATCATTCATATAGCAGGTTCTTCAGGATAATCCCCAGAAGATGAGATAAATTATATGATCTCCACATGCGGGATCTAAACCAAATTCTTTTGATTAATCATAAGCCATTAATGGTAATGGTAATGAGTATGCCACTAAGCATACTATAAAATATGTAAAGCCTGGATGACTCTCAATAGATCTTGGCAAGTGCCTCATTTAACCTTCACAGCTCATGAAAAACTGTTCGAACTTCTTCTTTTTAGACACAAAAACTATTGATTGTTTACAGCATTGTATGACCTTTTCTGACAAGTGGGAAAAATTATGAGATATTAGGTTGTAATTCAATCATGCAATATGCTCTAAATTATGTTGGGTTTCAAAATGCCGATGTTGTTTCTGCACATTTATTTTAGCTTTGAGACTCATCTAAGTCTTTGGAGAAGATATGTATGAAACTATTTCAAACTGCAGTGCTCCTTGAATGGCCCTGAGTGCAGATAAACTGTTAATACCCATAAAGCATCACATCTGAAAAGTTACTCTTAGCTATAACAAATAATAAGTAATTTTAAAAAACATCAACTAAATGAGGCTTAGCAGTTATATATAAAACAGACTGTGTATCCCATGAACCAAGATCCTATTTTACAAAACCTGTGCAAAGACATACCCAGACTCAAGCCACTAGTGGTGTCTAACCACTGTGATGTCTGGCTAAAATAAAGCCTTCTTAATCTAACAACATCTGTAATGGTCCACTTTGACCCGTTATCCTGAACCTCAGCCTCAAAGGAAATCTTTCCTTCACGGCTGATTACATAACACACAGGGCTTCAAGAGTTAAAAATATAATGTGACAGCAATTTTTCCTCTCCTATGGGATCTCATTTATCTTCCTCCTAATCATATTTTCTACTGTTTATTTTACTTCAAAGTCTTCTACCCTTTCATCATCAGAACTACGCCTCCAACGACAGGGAATTATTGGATCTTATTATAGACCTTTAATTACAAGTGATAAGTGACCACTGAAATGAATGTTTGGGAGCAGAGTGTTAAATAAACTTTTAGAAACTGGGTTGCGTTAGAAAAATACTTTGTTACATATTCTTTCAGTGGTGAATGACTCTGTAGATCCTATACATGACAGAGATGTTGCTGATGGTTATCTGTGACTTTTTTGAAAGACGGACTTTTTCCCTTATATCAGTAGAATATTTTTACTAGAAATAGTCGACATCTCTGTCAATGCTAGCAGATGCAAGAAAGAAAAGCCACATGAAAAGGTCCTACATTCATCAACTGCTTTGCTCTCAATCAGGTCAGTAAATTTGCAGAACTCCAATTCACCCCAGGCTCCCCTGGCAGGCATCCCACTAGAGGCCATTTCCCATACATAAATTCATATTTCATGTATTTTGCAGACCGCTCAGCCCATTTCAAGTGTTATGACTTAATTGTTTGCAATTAAACAGATTTAAAAATTTACAACATGTAAAAAGTTTTTAATACGTCCATTTCAGTGAAGGAAGCTCATCCTACCTTAGAAGACTGCAGAGATGAGGCAGGTTTTATTCTTCTTTGGCAGACCTTTAGCTCTCCATCTGGGATTTCTTCCAATCCAATACCCATTGAACCAAACTTTGTCTTTCCATAAGTGACTCTACTGCTCGAACTGAAGTAGAAATGATGAAATATGTACATACAGTGGAATATAAATAATGGTAAAATTTGGGATTTGAGGCATCCAAGTGACTCATCAGTGCAGTAGTCTCTCACAAGGAATGATGAGCAGTATGCATCATCTGGGATCTTCCGAGCGAGCATGCTCCCATCCACACCTGAGGCTGTTCACGTGATACCTCTACTGTATATACCTAAGAATAGGACTGGAACCATTTTTCTGTAACGGATATTAAAGGTTTTGGCCTGGTGTAAAACAGTAATGACGTTGGTGTGTAAAAACCTGAATATAGACAGAGTTTTTTACACCTGATAGTTTAACAGTAATTGGTCCCTGTCATTCTCACCCGTTTCAGGCATTGAGATTCCTGAACATCCTGCTGCATAATTCAGGGCTGATTTATAGGAAGAAGGACAAAACATCACCAGTCTCAGCAGAAATGTACTTCCACTGGAACTGGAAAGTTCAAGTTTGCTGGAAAGAGGTCATCTGAGTTTGTATGACTGTGCTCCTTGCCCTCAAATTCAGCCTGCTCTTTCAAGAGGCCAGGTCTTTGAGGAATTTCACCGTGTAAACTATTGAGGAGACCTCAAGCCACTGCAAGGAGCACAGACTTAATAGGAAGAACCAGCCTTGCCTCCACATTGCTCAAACCCACTGTACCAGGTCCTCTGAGGCACTAGAATGAGCATGGGTTTTCAAAATTTAAGTCAATTTTACCTAAAAGCCAACAACCGTCTGCCGCTGGGCACAAGCTTTGAGGTAAATTCCATATAGACGCATTTCTGACAATGACTGTTTGATGAGTCACCAAGTTGCTGATAAACTAATTTAAGGATGTCTTAGCTTCTGAAATTTCACACTCAGAAAGGAAGCATCTAAACCGCGTGCATAATGAGCTTTTATATTTTTTTTTTTCCTGGAAAATTAGACAGAATACATGGAAATGTATATCAGATTGGTGATGATTTAAGCATTTCCTTACAAAGATTAGGTGATCATTTGGAAATGCATAGTTTCAATCCGTGACATAAGAGGACATTACCAGAATACCACCTAAAATAAGCTACAGTCAAGTACTGGGAAAGCATTAGCATTGGTGTGGGAAGGATTTGACCCCAGATTGCCAATTACGGCACAGGGGGATTGCCTCTTCCATGGCAAGCGAGATGCCTTTGCTTTCTTAATGTGCTCTTAACACAAAGGCACATAAACTATTCCCGTGCAGCTTGAGGCAACACAATTTCAGACAAGTGAGTTCAGTTTCAGTGAAAACGCAAATAGTACAACCCACTAAGTTGAAATGCATATGGGAGGGGTAGGTAGAGGGGTCATTTACAGCTGCCTGGGGTAATTACTCCGTAGGTAACGAATTCTGGTGTTTCTAAAGACATATACATCTGTCAACACCTCCTGAAGGCAAAAAGAAGATAAAAATGCTGAGGCGGAGATATCCCTAAGGTGATTAAAAAGAAGTTTATAGGCAGAAGTTATCATTTCTGCTTCATATTTTGATTTTCATCATTCCAAGTCTGAATATACACTCAGAAGCACCAAGAAGGGATGCAATGTAACGTTGCCTGGGCAAAACTCCTAGATATTCTCAAATCTTTTTTTTTTTTTTTGTGGGGGGGGGGGCAGGGGGGGGGTGTA
>VZSZ01000912.1:206227-223496 GCA_013398815.1 Ibidorhyncha struthersii | reverse complement strand
TTGGGCAACCTGGTCTGGTGGGAGGTGTCCCTGCCCAGGGCAGGGGGGTTGGAACTGGATGATCTTCAAGGCCCCTTCCAACACAACCTGTTCTATGATTCTATGAATCAGACATGGGAAGTAATTAAGTTTGAAGGAAAAGACTGATCACTTTATACATATGAGTACAACACTGTCTCAAGATTGATTTTTTCGCTAAAGTCAGATTTGGGCTCTGTGGCTCACACAGCAATCAAGATCAACATTTGTTTTATAAAAGTTTACAGAGAATTTTCTTTCAAAACTATTCAAAGATTATTCATCAACACTTTAGTGTGAACAATCTTAATAAGATAACCTAGAAAGTAGTTTCATTTTGTAAAATCCTTATGGGAATATTTAGGTTTTACAGTCTTGCAGTCAAATTAAAAGGCTGCAAGAAAGCTCATGGTGAGGCTAGACTAGAAACATGCATAAAGGCAGCAGTTCAGCTGGATGCATCTTTTGCAAACTACCACTTTTCTAGATATCTCCATAATAACAACCTTCCTCAAAAACCTCTGAAAGCACAGACAGGCAAGCTTGAACAGTTTTTCAAAAATATTTGTCTTGAAAAATGTTACTTCTTAAGCTATCAGTAAAGGGAAAAAAATTTGCATCTGGAGTCTCAAAATCTGGAAATCACATGAGGAATGCCAGCAACTGAATGGATAAGCATTAGAAAATTGAATCCCCAGAAATGGTGTAATTTAAACAATATTGGCAGATTAGATATACACATGTATATAAAAGACATCGCACACTACCTAATAAGTATCATGCCGATATGAAAAAGGATTCATTTCATAGTGAAGGTTTTTTGACCACTGAAGCAATGCTGGACAGCATAAATCTTGTCTTTCAACAATTTCTACACCATCCGTCTGTGCTTGCAATAATCTGCACCCACAGGGGTTTAGTGTTTCATCTTTGTTTTGGCACTAAATGAAGAGAAACTTATTACTGCTTCAATTACACCAATGCCGTGAACATTAGCACAAAGTAACTATGCAATTAAGAACTTTATGATTTAAAAAATTATTTGAGAAATACAGTTTTGGGTTGTGGCTTCTGTAACCTAATGAATTTGACAGATCTGTGGAAGAGGTTAAATAAGTATTCTGAAATTTTCATGAGACCAACTGTTCCCTAGCACTTTGTTCCCATAACATAGCTTAAAATAAGTATGTGAACCTATGGACTTAAGCCACATGCAAACAGATATATAGATTAGAATTGCTGGCATGAAAAAATAGTATTTACATATTTTTAATGCAAAGAGATAAAATATTTGTAAGTATTTTATTTAATTCTGTTAATTTTCTTCTGATTCACCAATAGAAAATAAAAACCCCTTTTCCTCCAAATTTCAGCTCAGCTATATTGTATTCTGTGACATAGTGTATGTAACAGTATACAGAATTTAACCAACAACACTGTGTAGATGTATTTATATTGTCTATCCTTAAAATGGAAATTACTTCAATATAACACTACAAATGTGGCAAAGTCAAGCCCTGAAAATCAGTACCTGTTTCAGCCTCTGTCCGATCATCGTATGCATATGCAATATAAAGATTTAACATCTATATGCTTAATAGTTTGAACCATACTTGATATGCATGGTCAGAAAATGTTGGTGCTCATGAGAACAGGGAGGTTGTGAAGCTGTTCCGTCACCGCCACTGCCTTTCGGTCTTCCCTCCCTCCCACCAGATCTGCATGGAAATACACATGCACTTGCAGCGAGTGCAGTGCCCATCAACTCTGTAATCATAGCTAATCACAGGAAGGTTATCAGCATGGTTTTTTAAAAAAAAAAAATACACATTAAACCAAGGTAAATAGTTTGTTTCCTGGATTATCTAGATCATCAGCATCTCTGGTTGAATAAAATAACTGATAAAACCCACTGTCGTCTAGTTGATGACATCCGTCAACTAGATTATCTTACAAATTAGAGTTAAACGTTACTGTGTCAAGTGATGACACTGCTAAACTTGCATAGGTTTCTAGGAAAATAGGAAGAGAAGAGGAACTGACACAGTTAAAAAGGCCTATTGAAAAGCAAGCAATAAAATTTAAGACTCAGTTCTGCAGGTTATGAATATAGATGTTCCCTTTTTGACATGTTGAATATATGATTGAAGTCAAAAACAATATCACTGCCATAGACGCAACGTATCGTTGAACAGAACGCTTTTACAAGAAGACTGCATCATAAAGCTTACAGAATTGGATAAAGGCATAAATGCAAAAAACCCTTAAATACGAAACTTCTTTTCCCTGCCTTTTTTACACTATGTGCTTAAATTTTATTCTTCCAAAGCAAACCTCATTTGCAAACGCAGAAGCTGAGATATACTAAAAAGTTATTATGGAGTTGAATCAAAATAATTTTTTAAGTTCTCTATTTCATAGCACTTTTTGCAGTACCCTTCTAAGGTCTCTGACAACCCCAGCTCAAAATGCATCGATGGAGAACATCTCTAGAGATGGTCTGTTCTACTGAGGGCCGTCCCCAAAGTCAGCAAAGCCACCGCAGAAGGTCTCCTCCTGTTTCACAGGATCTGTGACACTGCTGAGGAATGGCACTGACGGACTCATCCCTTCTCCTCTGGCCTGAACATCAGTCTGTCATGAGTGCTTCATTCATTGCTATTATTTGAAATCAAAATTCCTTACTGCCAGCAAGACCAACATTCATTCCCTGACAAAGCCCCTGCTTTCATACGGTGTGGAGTGTGCCTCCAGCTCTGTTTACTGGAATTCAGAGTCGAATGAAGACTGTAAAAATTGGAAGAGATCAGATTGCATCAGCGGACGGCACTTCAGCGCTGCTCAGCTGATGCTCCCGCTCCTCTCCCCAGCACCGAGCCCCGGCAGTGCACTGCGGTGCCAAACCGACCCGGCAGCATCCCACCAGCTCCGGGGGGACACGAGGGAGTGCGGGGATGCACAGTTTTACCAGGCGGTACTTGGGTTAGTCATACTCTCGGGCAGATCTGACTGCAATATCAGAGGCTTTCTACCTGCAAAGCTTTACCCCCGATGCATTACACGGGGTGTTTACGGAGGGAAGGGGCATGCCACTGTGCAATAACCTGAGAAAGTCATAACCAGGGGAAAGCGTAACGTAGATGGGGAGAGCCATAGTCACTCTTACAGTGGCAACAACCACTGTGGCCAAATGCTGGGTGACCAGAGAGTAAAGTATTTAAAACACTTACTCCCCTTGTGCTGTAGCGGCAGTAGTCAGTCAGTACGACGAGAAACCCTGAATCGTGTATGATTAGGAGAACGAGGGTGCGAAGCTAACATGCCAAACAATGCGGAACAATCAGTCTGTGTTAGGTGAGGCACAGGAACTAACAGTCGATTGCTAATCCACTAACATAGTCGATTAATTGCTGTACCTATAACATGTTTGTTGCAGCGCCGTGGCTTTCCAATATTCCTTTTAGACATAACTATAATGCTCCTCCTCTGTGCCAGAGGATTTGCCATCTAAATATGCTGCCTAATTCCTCAGGAGAAAAAAACAAAGTGGTTTGCAGGGTAGAAGGCACTCTTCTTGGAGAGTTCAGACACAGTAATACGTAAGGCACTTCTACCTGTGCCCACGAGGGACTGCAGTTAAGTCCTATTTAATTCAACTAATGCATTATACAAGTTCCATTACTTCACATAGGACACCTTGAAATAGTTTGGGTTCTGTTGTATTTAACGCACTTCGCTATGACTGCAGAATTATTTTTTTACATAAGTGAGAAATTGAGTACGCTACCATTTCTTTCATGCCAGCGCAATTTCTTTCAGTTGAATTTAATTTTACTAAATAACACCTTTTTCACATCTCGGTCCCAGTGTTCTCAGATCCAGAACAGTTAAAACTGGTGAAATGCAACCCTTTCATTCTTCTATTTGCTTTATGCAGCACAAAGCGTGACACATCTTTAAAGCCAGGGCATTTCAAATATCTATAAAATTGACACAAATCGCTTCCCGAAATTCACATGATTTTTTGTACTTTGCCAAATCACCATTTCCAAACAAATCATCATAGAATAGCCCCTCCAGAGCAACTACCACACAGCTACTAGGCTAACATACAAAAAGAAACAGATTTGCAGCTGTCTTGACTATGGCTAAGAAAAGGACCATTTAGGATACTTCTTACGCATTGATTTATTCCACTGAGCCTCAAACTCTTCATGTTTAAAGTTTTTAACTTTTAATATGAGGGGTTAGGCTATATAGTCATACACAGCTATAGTATGGCAGCAAGTAAGTTGGTTTGCTTTCTACCAAACTTTCTAAATTCAAGTCTTACGGCGCTAGCAAAAAAAATTCAAAAAATCAAAACCCCAAACCCACCACGTGCCAATCCTGAAGAAATAACATATTTCCAAACAAGATGTGCTACTTGGCTCAGAAAGTGAGATTTGCTCTCCCTCTAGAGTTTTAGTTGCACGCACTGTAGCCTGGAACAGTTCGCGAGTCAAGTTATTCTGCTACTGCTGCTGGTTGTTATTTTTATTCATTCAAAAAAAAGGTAGTGACCTTGAAAATAAATCTTTCCATCAAATTCTAACACAAACATTTTATCCAGCCTTGACCACCAGTCTAAACTCCTCTCAGATACATCATAACACTTTAATATAATAACTGCAAGCAAACTTACAGAAGTTCATATTTATATTGTCTCAGTATTCGACATCTTTAGGTGCATCTTTCCCTTCGCTTTTGGCACTGTGATATAACCAAGAAAATTCACCCTAAACAGTCTAATAAAACCCTGCACTGCTGTGAAAAACTACCTGCATCAGTCTTTTGAACAACACAAGAATAAAAAGCATTTTCTTCGTGCTTATTCACATATATAATGTGCAAGCAGAGAAAAAAAATCTCCAAGAAGAACAGATCTCCAGTAACAAACATCTGCTCTTTGTGCCTAGCAGAAAAGCCGGCTCCTCTCGGCTGTCGGGAAATGGGAGCTAACCTTTGAGTTCATGAAGCCAACAGCCACGCACTGCCCTGATCCTGGCAGTCACGAAATGTCAAGGATAATCTCATTTCCATTTTGATGAATAATGCACAGAATGACAAACACTTCTGTGGGTGCGTGTACGGGAGTTCGGCCATGAGATCTCAGTGGGTTGTGTGGAAAAGGAGACGTGAGAAAAAGAGATGACTTGAGTGCCAAGGACCCTGACGCCTTTAAACGCTACAGTTATTTTATCTCCCTTTTTGTTAGAACATAATGGGCTGAAATAACTAATGTGAGGACATACCGATTTGATTTTCTTGTCCTTGCAGCTTTATTGCCCCTCTAGCGACGGAGGGGAGACGTGGCGTTGCAGGGCAGCACATCGGCAGTGGCGATGCCGGAGATGCGGTGCTGGAGACACCAGCCCTGCCGAGCTGTAGCCCAGCACCGCGGGGAGCCTTCACTCGAGACCCCCCCTCAGCCCCAGACTAAGAGTAAGAATAAATCCTCCCTTTCCCAAAAAGGGCATGTATAAATAACAAAACATAACACGTCTTCTGAAGGCCAAACATTCATTTGCATGCAGGAACTCAAGCTGGCAGTCCTCACAGAAGCTACCGGCTGGGTCATGTTTTGGCTTTCACAATTATATACCAGGAAAAAACAGAAAAAGAAAAAAGAAACGTATGGAGCCAACACACCTAAGAAGAGGTACCATGTCTATAGTTTCTTGGCGTCTAGTGTACAGGTAAAATGACACGCGAAGCCCAGAAAAAGAGCTGAAGCTGTGCTTTCCTGTCTCTGTTTTTCCTTTGTTTGTGCCTATTCTGCTCAACCTGAGAGGGAAGGGGCAGCAGCAGTCCAGGGACGGTTATAAAGCATGTTCTGGCGCAGATGCTGTGCTTTCGAAGTTGGGGGTTTTTTAAACTTTAAAAAGACTTACATACAGACCCATATCTTTTAAAATAAAGGATAATTTTAGGTGCATCAGAAGGAAACACAAAAGAAACTCCTCTTTCCTTAAGGAGTTTCTTGGTTTTGGTGGAGGTTACAGCTGCACAGGGCCGAGTGCTGACTCCTCACAGCAAACGGCACCGAGCTCTGGCAGCAAAGCCCCTCCAACTCTGCCCCTCGGCCGAGCAAGACCTCCATCTCACCTGTCACCGTAACCTAACGCCCACCAGAAGCAGTGGCCACCACTGCAAAGACCAGACCAATAAACTTTTGGCATTACCTTTTCATATATTCTCCTTTCTGTGAACTTCTACTACTACAGAAATCAGCGTGATGGCCATGATTGCTCGCTCCTCTGAGGGACACTTCACCACAGCCTGTTGTACAGGGTCAGCTGCCAAGATCTACAAGATTTTCTTGGTTTGATCAATCATCAAAATTTGACTAAATTATCTCTTCAAGTTGTTTATTCTTCATTGCACGCAACATAAAAAATTGCTTCAAATATCCCCCTATCCGTTGGTGTTGCAATTAGATATGAAATCAAATACCCAACTCGGATATAATGCAAAGACAGCGCAGGCTCATGGTGAGTCTTAATAAGCACATCTTTCTTAATTTGGCAGACTTTAAATGCAGCAAACAACATGCAAACTGTTGCGAATGGGCAAGCGTATTTCTGTTTAGTGTATTAAGATTTTTACAAAACATCTGTGAAGACGTTAAGAGTTCTGCAGCTTTTCATCTCATTCTTAATGTTGCTTTTTTGAAATGACCTGTATTGCATCAGTCATTATGTGGTCTTTACTTTAACAAAACTCTTGGTTGATGTAATTCTAAATTCATAGTGAGGAGCTCATTGAACTTCATGGGTTTTGGACAAAATTTTGTAATCAAGTGAAATACTGACTACAGAACCAAGTGGCACCAAATTATCTCCTTTGACTTCTTCACATCAAGGGGAATTTTGCCTACAAATGCAGAGCCTTAAATCTGTTTTTCTAACAATACTCTCTGGATTTAAAAGGCTTATATTAAGACCTATTAGTAATGCATTGCTATACAATCAGGGCAAGTTTGACTGAATGCTTCTTACACTGAGAACGGGATGTTGAAATCATTTTGATTATCTGATTATCTTAGCACGCGTTCAGTCAGAAGGGATTTGGTCTTCCACAAAACACACTCAGTATTATTTTTCTGCTTTGTTGTTTTGGTCTCGTGTCTCTTTCCCAAGTAAACTGATAGTATAAATCAAAATAAAAGCCTTTTTGCTTCAAGGAAGCAATCTGAGAGCAAGGCAGGACTGCTACAGTGCACATTTACATTTGTTAAAAGTCCCTCAAATTGCCTAGAAAAGTTCACAGTCAGAATCTGATGAGACTGAAATGTATGCAGATTTCTAGAAGGTGGGTTAATAGGAGCGGCTACATCTGCACGGTCACTTAGTGAGTACACAGCGGCATTTCAACACACCTTGCACACACACAGTAGATATGTGAACACACCCTGGTACGCAGTGTTAAGGAGAACGAGCAGCAAAACATCTGACACAGGTAAAGAAACAGATGATTTCAGCTGAGACTGGGCATGCAACATCAGGGTCGGCTTTGACTAGCCAACCTGACTGCACACCCAGACGGACCAGCAGCTTTCCCGTACCACATCTCAAAGTCAGGTGGCTGCTAACAGACAAGAAGTGTTGTTTGACTGCCTCTCATTCACCCCTGGCTGACCCCTGGTTGATAATCTGCGATGTGTGTGTTGACCTGGCCAAGAGCACAGTCTCAAGATCTACTAAGCTTTGGAGCTCTCATGGATCTAAATCTCCCTTCTCTCAGTGTAAAACCGTTCGCCCTTGCCCTGTGGCTCCCCTCCCTGATCAAGCATCCCTCCCCAGCTCTCCTGGAGCCCCTTTGGGCACTGGAAGGGGCTCTGAGGTCTCCCTGGAGCCTTCTCTTCTCCAGGCTGAACACCCCCAACTCTCCCAGCCTGTCCTCCCAGCAGAGGGGCTCCAGCCCTCCCAGCATCTCCGGGGCCTCCTCTGGCCCCGCTCCAACAGCTCCGTGTCCTTCTGCTGTTGGGACCCCCCGAGCTGGAGGCAGCACTGCAGGGGGGTCTCCCCAGAGCGCAGCAGAGGGGCAGAATCCCCCCCCTCGCCCTGCTGGCCACGCTGCTGGGGGTGCAGCCCAGGGTGCCAGGGGCTCGCTGCGCTGCCAGTGCACATTCCTGGCTCATGTTGAGCTTCTCATCCACCAACACCCCCAAGTCCTTCTCCTCAGGGCTGCTCTCCAGCCATTCTCCACCCAGCCTGGATGTGTGCTTGGGATTGCCCCGACTTCTCCTCAGATCCTGGGGACAGGCCACTTCAGTCCAGCCCAGGTAGTCTCATTATATTGGCAGTATCCTCACTCAGCCAAGGTCCCTCAGTCCCAGCAACCTTTCCTCAGGCGTGGCCAGTAGCACAGCAGCAGATACTTAGGGAAAGAAGAAGCAAAACCCACGCTGAGGGGTCCTTGGCTGTTAGAGACACCCGAGGTCCCCGCAATCCGGAGTTGTGGCTATTGCGCTCAGTAACCCCAGGTAAACACATCCTTCATTACTCTCTTACTTTAGGCCTCCGCAGATTTTTTTGGCAATGAGTTCTGCATTTTATTATATGCGAAAAAGTTCTTGTATTTTATCTGATCTGAAGCCAAATGCGACAATAACAGTGGCTGAGTACAACGGAGGATGGAACCGCTGCTGCCTGTGTTCATACCACCACGTGCTCATTTCTCCCCTCTGGCTCCCGGCCAGCTCCTAATGAGCTGGTTTTTGGAGAAGCACTCTGGTACCACACACTGGAAAGCAGCATAAGACTCTACGATAATTAATATTTAGAATACATTCTCTTTTAAATACATGGATGTAAGAACACGTTAGAAACAAAAAACCTATTGAAGCTGTTTGACGAATGCTGGAAGACACCGTCAGAGTTACCCAAATTACTCAGGCAGCCATTGGTAAAGCCACGAAAAACCCTAAATACGGTGTTGCAGATAATGTCATATTCACTAGGTGAATTCCTGTGTCACAGGAAAGGGACATGAGCTTATATTATCCTGCCTGAGATACTTACTGCATCTTCGCAGGAGTATTCTAGGCAGAAGCACAGAACTACATTTTATAAAGAAGGTCTTAAGGAATCCATTTACTTAAGGAGGGTGAAAAGCTCTTCATTTGCAAGACAGGCATAGATTTAATGATGAAATGGATTTTCATCAGAAGTTTCTAAAGATTTCTAAAAGGCTTTGAGCATTAACACGAATTTGAAATGAGCTTGGAATTTTGCCTAGCGTTTTTACCTGACTTCTCTCCCCTTCCCCTATCCCAGGCACAAGATGGTAATCAGAGCATATTACTTTCCCTCTGGAAAATATATGTCATTATGTGAGAGCCTGTGAACAGGGAGTTCAACACATCTCTATTTCATACAAATAATCTCCTAAAAATACAGCAAGTGATAGAACAATAAAAAAAGACAGTGCCTAACAAATACCAAAACGAAGATTTGATTTAGCAATAACTGATGTGGTACTGAAGTGACCTTTAGAACTATCCTGCCCAGAACTTTTTATATATAAAGAGAGAAAAAGTGGAGCCCATAAAGACAGTAAAGAGAAACATTATGTTGGCAAGTCCCTGTAGCAGTAATCAAGACAATATAGATGTTCATTTGAAGGAAGGGCAATTTGGCTTAACATTATTGAAGACCCTCCATTTTCTAACATCCTAAAAGCTTTTCTAACTAAAAAAGGCTCTTAAACTGTCATGTGCTGGGTATAAACCATCTCAATCAGAACCACTAATCTCTCATGAAAGAATCTCTTTGGTAAAAGGGTCTCGCAGGACTGCTGCTAAAAACTTAATGATTCAATTTTTTGTATCTTTTCTAATGAAGCCGTATCAAGAGCACATAAAAATTATACCACCTGTGGAATATCTTTTCATATTGATGAATTAAGGCCTTATTCAGATCTGAAAGCATCCAGCATTCCGGTGTTTCCACAAGCTCTTTGTGCAGTTATTTATGGCATGCTTAATTACAGCATCCTGCAAACTCAGCTTTCATCCCTGAGGTTACAAAATAAACTTTTAAATAAACAGATTTTTTTTAATACAGGAATTTGAAACTGTGACAAAAAATCAAGAGAATAAAGTATAAATTTATCTTTCTGAACACGTTTTCATTACTCGGAAATTTTCCTCAAAGCGTTAGGGAAGCAAAGAAGGGCTCTGCTTAGTCTGGCACGCGATATTAATCCAGTTACATAACAAATAAAGACTAAAGGTGCATTTGATCCCTGGGTTATATTTTATCTGCCAGACCCGTCACCAGCAGAAGGGTAGTGGGGCGGTGGGAGAGGCTGCTTGGAGGGGCTGCGCAGGTTCCCTGCCCAGAGCCGACCCACCCGGCGGGACCTCCGGCTGCAGAGCTGCCCCTGCTTTGGGCAGGAGGGTGGGGGAAGAGGCTCCACGTCCTCTTTTAATGATTAAAAACTTAATCTCACCAAAAAATGAAATGGAAAAAAATAGTCAACAACAGGAGATTTCAGAAGAACCATCAAGTGAAATGTTAGTTTTACGAAACAATTGGTTTTATTTAGGCTAACAGTGCTGTTTTTTAAAAAAAATAAATGTTTGGAGAAATTATGGAATCATAGAATCATCTAGGTTGGAAGGGACCTTGAAGATCATCGAGTCCAACCATCAACCTCACACCGCCAAGCCCACCACTAACCCACGTCCATCTGTCTGTTAAATCCCTCCGGGGATGGCAACTCCACCACTGCCCTGGGCAGCCTGGTCCAATGTTTGACAACCCCTTCGGTGAAGAAATTTTTCCTAATACCCGTCCTAAACCTCCCCTGGTGCAACTTGAGGCTGTTTCCCCTTGTCCCATCGCCTGTTCCTTGGGAGCAGAGACCGCCCCCCCCTCGCTACCCCCTCCTGTCAGGGAGCTGTAGAGAGCGAGAAGGTCTCCCCTCGGCCTCCTCTTCTCCGGGCTGAACACCCCCAGTGCCCTCAGCCGCTCCTCATCAGACGTGTGCTCCAGACCCCTCATATCAAAACAACAAACCTCATCTTCATTTTCAATGTCTTTATGCATCAATTTTTTTCAAAGCCCATTGCTGGAATAAATTTTCTAAAAGTGGCGAAAAAGTTTAGGTCATTCAAAATGCAGACCAGTATGTTAGCTATTTTGATTTTCCACCGTAGCATAATTAAGCATTTTCACAGTTGTTAAAGCAATACAGCATGTGAATTATCATGCTACCCTGATCAGAACATGGTCAGCAATTACATTCTTTAACAGCAGATCGGTCCTGAAACAAAATGTATAGAAAACTTCAAAATAAAACTTGAGGATTGCAAAGCTAAAGAAAAGAATGGAAAGAGGGGTGTAAAGAGAGCATTTTTGTTGACTGTCACCTGCTTTTGAAATTCATAATACACTTGACCTGATAGAATATGCATACCAAAATTATCTTAAGGTTGTTAAAAAAAAAAAAAGAAAAAAACAGAACGCCAGAGTTTATAAGAGGAAACATTGAATATGCTACAACAGCTAATAAAAAGTCGTTCAAGTGGCTTTAGTGCTGCATTGAACCATTACATACATTCACTAATGAACTGAGGAATATATGCATTAAATCCGATTCTCACCAATAGCTTCAAGAAAAGCTTCTGTGGAGGAAGCTTCCCGGAGCGCCAGGCTCGCTGCTTTCCCACAGACCATGAAACCGCATTGAACACACCCTGAACTACATTAATTTAATGGGACTTCTCCAGCAAAAGAACGCAGCATAGAACATGACAAGTTTAAATTACCGCTGCACAAACCAGATCACTGAGCAAGAGCTATACAAGACTTTCTGTAATATCCTACTTGGGAAATACAGTTCAAAGCAATTCCAATTTAAATGAAGGAAAAGAAAACAATCCCGAAGTTGAGAAATGGCAGGGCAAAAGTGTAACACCTGATAGTGCAGCGCCAAATTAAAATGAGGATCAAAGCAAATTTCTCTAACAGTGGGATACAGTTATGAAGAATACTCATTCTGGCTCTGATTTTTTAGATGACTGTGCTCTGAATATACAGTTCATTAAAAGGATAATCGTGCAAACTTATCCTACAGTCATTATCCAATATAGAAGGTTCCAGCTGCACCTTTTAGAAATATCTGCTCATTGTTGCATTGCCAGATATTTACATAATGATGTTTTAAAATGTGAGAATCAAACAGTTTTAGTGTTCAGTAGCCTCCTAATGACAGTCCAAGAGCAAGACACACACATGTATAAATGCCATGATTGCACGCACAGCATGGACGTGTCAAATGCAGTATCCACCTGCTTCTGAAGACGGGGTGTCAGCACAATCATTTTACTATAAACTACTTTTTACCAAAAACAGAAGTCTATTATTGAAGAATAAGCAGAGTGTACAACCATTCTTATCCTCTTTCTTTTTCTTTTGAGGCAGGAAGCAATTAGCGCCGCTAAGAGTTGTGTCAGTCTCTGCAATAGGTTTGGATATCAGTGAAATAAATACTTAATCACATATAGCTTGTACATGTGTGTGCTAATATGTGATATTTAGTATAAGACAGGGTACACCATCTCTGGTAAGGGACTAACGAATGCCTACGTAATGCAAATATCTCTGTGGTGTTAATGTGTGGGGCGGGATATCCCCAACAAGGCTTTAATGCCTTGTGAAGGCATTTGATGCTGAAGCAGCTTTCTCGCATAGATTAAAGGAGTCAGACCGTATTTTTCAAGATTAACGATAACACTGTGCAACTGGTGATGATATAAGGCTGGAGTGCTACAAGCCTAATGTTTACTGACTGAAGAAGGTTTTTAAAGGACAGTAAGGTGCATCATTTCAGCTGATGAAGGCTGAAAACATGGAACCAAACGAAGCAGTTTTCATGGTTCAGAGAGCCATCCAAATCAAAGACCCGCTATTTAGCTCCCTCCTCTTACTTCTGACCGCTGCGAAGCGCAGTAAGGGCTGTTCCTGAAAGGCAGGGCGGGTAGGGTGGTATTTTACAAGCGACGCGAGAGCGGTTTGTCCCTTACACCTTTTAAAATAGGGCAGCCTCCTGGTTTATGAGCTGGAGCCTCCCCGGAGGTGAAAGCACATTGCGCCTGTAGAGCAGCGTTGGAATTCACAGACGTTCACCCACCTCACCGCTCCCTGTGCCCCCGGTTCTTGTCAGAGAGATTTGGGCTCCCAGGGTGGAACAGAGACCCAGAATACACAGGGCGTGATGAAGAGGCTCTCAGGTAGGGGCATGGAGATAATTCTGCCAAAGCTGCCTGCGTGCAGACCGCTGAGACGGTCAATTGGCTGTACAGAGGAATGGACTTGATAGCTAATTAAGTTACCCGAGGGGTCAGACCATTAACACATGCACTGTACTTCACAGGCTACCCAGCATAATGAATCCTGATTCCTGACTATTTAGGCAGAGCTTAAAAGAAAATAAAATGTGCCACAATATTAATTATGTGAGCACGAAGAGCTCTGCAGCACGAGGCCTGTGGGAGAGTGGGGGATTTGGTTTTGCGCTGTTTTTTCGGCTGGCAGAAGTAACACATCTATTTATAAATTAGTTCCTCATTCATCTATAAGGAAAATAAATTAAGAGTCAAAAAAGGGTATCTGCTTTGAAACTTTCTGGTATTTGTTCCTTTGCCTCACCTTGTATCGCCTGCTGAGCAGCGTGTGAGGCAGGGAGGTTAGACCTCCCGCCATGGAAACGCCAACCAGGCAGCAAGAAATGATCAAGCGTGCTAAAAAAAAACTGAGGCAAGAAATAATAAAGGAAGGTTCTACATTCTCCTTATATCTGTATTTCTTTATGCCACCTAAGAAGCACTTGTCCTGCGAAGCCCAAGCCTGTTTGCTTTGGCCGTCACCTGCCTTCGAGGTGTAAAGGGACCATCGCAGAGAAAACAGCAAAGATCAAGAGGAACCTGCCCAGGGGAGGCAATGGCAACGCCAGGTCTCAGCTCTCAGGACAGGACCTCAGGGAGGGTGAGGAGCAGCGCCTGGGCTCTGTTTTGGACAGGAGATTAAGAGCACACCTTAAGTTTACTCTGGAGGACCCAAGACCATAGCCACGTACCTACAGGGATGTCACTTATCCCAGCTGGTGACAACAAACTCCTCATCAGATCTCTGCAGAAACACTCCCTGTGCCCAGAAAACTACGTTCAATAATAACTATTTTTCAGTGACACCAACCTGAGCAATTCGATCACTGGCTCTTTTAGTAAGGAAAATGTTCTCTGCTGTAAAAAAAGTCCTCTGACTATATCTACCCCGTTTCCATGGGCATCCTCCCCCTGCCAGTCCCAGCACCGGATTTAAGTGATCCCTTACTGCCCGCTACAAACCCACATCTCAGAGGAAAGAGAGTAGGTGCAAGTCACTCCTCTTGGATCTTAGGGTCGTTTTATCCAGTGTATAAAAGTACCTTAGAAGAGACAGTCTAGCAAATAGTGCCTGGACATGCTGTATAAAAGCTGAAGCCATGAAAATCTTTGCTTAGGGGAAGCTCTTGTTTCACATATACAGACAAAATTCACCTGTTTCATGTTGTAATGACAAATAAGAAAAAACTGTTGACTTGCTACTTTCAAAAACTTGTATCTCTGCATTTATGAGTCGCTTCACCCACTGAAAACAAGGGGTTCTGTGTCATTACCCCTCCGATATTTAAAACCTAAAATATTTCTGTTCATTTCTATATACTGGGTAGCTTAATGAACTTCATTTGACATATAAACCCCAGGTGCTGGAAAGGTGAACAAAACCTCCTGAAAGCAAACAAAAAAAATATTTCTCAAACTTTAGTCAATCAGCAAGGTCAAATTCTGGATATGGCCCTGTTGATATCACTTGGAAATAATGAATTTTGACATCAAAATGTGAAGATTAATTTCCTAACCTAAAAATACATGGCACCCAACATAAATAATTAAGTAAAACAAGGTCCATTAAAAATGCAAAAAAAAAAAGGAACCCTGAGAATCAGAAAAACATGTGCCTAGAATACAAAAAATATTTTCTGTGTTTTAATTATGGGCTTCCCTTTAACAGAAAAATACTTTGATTAAACTTTCATTAAAGTAGAATCCAATGAAGTACCAAAACGTAGCGCATGAATCAAGGAGCAACTGGCACCCAGAATGTGTTTTTGGTCGCCGCCAGCACAGAGAGGGACTTCGGCCCCCTGCTCCTTCTGAAAACTACTCATACAGGGACCAGTGCACGGTGACACCCCCGGAGACCTAAGTCTATCCAAGCGCATCACACAGGCAAGCTGTACTGGGCGCTAGCTGATGATAGGGCGGTTCATTATAGGCAAATATTTTTGGATCTACTTAGGGAGTAGGAGCAAATTGTGTTGGAGTCTGCAGTCAGGAATCAGGTTTTCCCACTGAAAAAGTCCTCCGAGTCTGCACGTAATGCAAAAAAACACGCTTCAGCACAGCCGGACCTCGCTGCTCGGTGGCTGCCAAACCTGCAAGGCTGATTGCACATAGGGAATATTAGCAGAAGTGTTAACAGATCTGCTCTGCAGCCACTGCTGTCACCTCGGGCTGCACCACCGTCCTCGGGGACGCGGGTCCAACGGGATCACAGCGGGGTCGGTGTGACCCCAAGTGACAGCCCTGTACCCCCAGCCCTGCAACTGCAAAGGGGAGGGAGGGAAAGTCACGGCCAGCCCCAGCCTCCGCCAGAATTCGTTTCTCTGTGCACTTTCGTTATTCTGTCAGTCTTTCCCATCAGCCAAAGACTAAAAGGAGAAAATTTTATAGATATATGTTAAATATAAATATATCTCCCATAACTTAACTCTCTCTATATAGTGTATAAATCACGGGATTTTTAAATTCACTCATAGCTGAACAAGGAAGGAGGGAGAAGCTCCCAAAGACTCTCGACTAGCAGTACTCACTGTTACGCACTTTAGAAGCGACCAGTAAATTACAAAGTGGCACGAGCAAAGCTTTTAATGCTGAATTTCCAAAGCAATTTGTAACCATTAAGCAAATGTTTCAGCTCACAGGCAAGGAAAACATTACTATGCATTTTCAAGGAAGAGTTAAATTCAAGTAAAGAAGAAAAATTAAACTTTTCCATTGTTATGCAAATAATTCAGATAATCTGAAACAGAACATACAACCCCCAATCCCTAGTCTTCTATCTTAAAAAGGGAGCTTACACCCTGCTTGTAATTGTTTTTGCTTTAACATTAACATTATTTTATTTAGTGAGAGAAGAGTCACACTGAAATATCAGCATCAGTCCAGAAACCCATTTATGAGAAGCAATTACTTGAGGTTATTGATTTGAAGGTTCAAGGGAGATGTATCAAGTTTGTTTTCAGATTAAAAAAAAAAAAAAAAAAGAGGAAATAGTTGTGTTAGACACAGTATTTCATATTAATGCTAATAAAGTTTTTGGAGGGTTTTTCCTACCGCTGTGTTGCGCAGAAGTGTAAATAGCAGAACGGTGCTGCCCCCCAAGGTGCGTGCACTTGGCTCTCCAAACAGCATGCAGCAGAAAGCCTGATGTTCCTAGTGACCTAGAAACAACCTGAATTTGCATACATAGCTAATGAAAAGCAATGAAAAAGTGTTAGGAGCAGCATCCACTCATTCTATAAAAAAAACTCACGTTGATCCAACACCAAACTCCTGATGAAAAATGGCAGAACGCTTTATGGGGGAACTGGGGTGTTATCTTTAGACGTGTTGCTGTTGAGAGTAAGTCAAAGTGCCTTAATCCACACACCCATGGTCTTTTTAGAGTCTTTCAGATCAAGAATCTGCAGTTTTCTGAGCACAGATCCTACCTTGAGTCCAAGTCCAAGAAGCAAGGAGCTGGGATGTGCAAGCAAGTCTCTGCCGGAGCTTCACTACTGTCAGTCCTTCGCTCCTCACCTCGCTGGCACCGTGGGTGCTCCTGCCTTTTGGGAGGATAAAATGTGTTTTTTCCATTGGGGAGCCTTTGTCAAGGGTTATTTCCAGAGATCGCTGTTACCTGAAGGAGGCAGGTGTAGGTGTCCTTCCCCCCTACGCAGAGGAACCTCGCAGTGGTTGTGGGACAACCTCGCTCCCTCCTCATTTACCTGCTGATTTACACTGATCTAGCAATGACTCCTCAGCAGCAAGACATGGACACCTTAACTGCAGGCTCTGTGTTTGGTGAACTTCCAGCAATACTAGCCAAAAAAAAAA
>VZSZ01000912.1:144496-206220 GCA_013398815.1 Ibidorhyncha struthersii | reverse complement strand
AAAAAAAAAAAAAAAAAAAACAAAACAAAAAACCCAAAGAGCTGAGTTTTGAAAGTTTTGAAATAAGGGCTGTTGTGAGAGGGGTGCACCCCACTCGATTTGCCATCCAGCTAAAGCTGGTCTCTGAATAACTCCCTGCCATACCAAATTCTGTAACAAATTGATTTACCTGAGAAGAACCACATCCAAATTCAAAGGAAAGGTACGTTCTCAGAAGCCATGGATAACCACAAGAGGAAAAATTCCAACCGGTAAAGAACAACCTGCGATACGCACAAGTCTGTTCCCGCAAAGAAAAAGGGAGGAACAAGGGTGAGAACCCCCTGTGCCGTCCCTGCACTGACAACCCCACGGCAGTCCCCGGGGCTGGCAGGGGTCTTGGTCACCCGAAAGCCGCTTCCAGTACCCCCATCCACTCTATCTATGTGGATCGTTGCCCTTGCGATCGAGCGTGCAGCCTGGCTTGCAGTAGGTGGTGCACTGTAGCACCAGTAAGGGGTTAAGTGTAGATTACTGCTGAAAATAACTAGGTTACACCTAAGACTTGATGGGAAAGGCTGGCGTGCTCAAGTATCACTGCAGGTGTGTGGCGGGTGGAGAAATCTGGCTTCTTTAGATTATACTTCACATTTGAATACATTCAACCGCCCTGGAATAAAGGTGGAAAAATCCAAAAATGCTCTTTCAAAACACTTAGATTTCAGGTTAGGTTACATATGAGTTTTGTGGCAGAAATATACACTTTTTATTGAGGCATGTAGAAAAAAAAAAAAAAGGATTAGCTTGTTTAATAGGTGACCTTTTATAATCTGAATTTTGAATGAATTTTAGACCAGTTTCATTGCGCTCTCGGTATAGTTTTATTTGTAGCAATGCTTCTTCCAGCGGTCGAACAGGAGGGTCAACATTGAGAAAAAAGAATTTGTTTAAAATTTAATTGCCTAGGAAAGCAGAACAAAGTAAATTGTGCTAAGGTTAATGCTGGCTTTTGATGAATTATCATCAGCTTCACAGCAACTACCTTTCCCAGCGACAACCAAGGTGAATGCTGTCGGGCCATGTAACGGCGCGGGGGGGGGGTGCTGGGGCCAGGGCTGGCCCGACGCACATCCCCCACGCAGAGGGGGACAGCTCAGCGCAGGTCCCCAGGGACTGCCCCAGCCACGAGACCGCACCACGCTGGGGAGGCAGCGCTGCCAAAATTAACCTGCTGCAGTAGGGGTCACAAACAAACTAGCGGTGAAGAGGGAAGAGAAACCAACAGGGTGGAAAACCGGCGCTAACGCTGTGGGGTGGGAGAAGAGAAAGGCAAAAACCTGCACTTGCGGAGGAGCTCATTTTTGAGGGCAGATCAGGATCATAATTAAAAAAAAGTACATAACTGCAGGAATCTTCTATTAGTAAGTACACAGGGTTTCTTCCTGCAAGATTTATGAGCACATATAAATACTGAAACGTGGCTTTCCCCAAAAGAAAGCAAACCAAACCACACCAGACCACACGTGTTTTAGATTCTTAGATGTTTACCTGAAACATTATTTCGTTTGGTTTCTTTTGGGGTCTTTGTGAGTTTGTTTTTAGGTCTTTTTGAGTTTGTTTTTAGGTTTTGTGGGGTTTGGTTTGTGTTTTTGTTTGGTTTTTGGTTTTTTTTTACAAATGTAGCTGATCCAGCAGGACACCGCATCCTCCAGCCCTGAGCTCCTGCAGCACTGCGAGTCTCCAGAAAAGACCCATTTCCATTCATCACGCTCCAGAAAAGCCCACCCTGCACCCCCAGGTGCCTCCCAAGGGTGCCGGCGACAGCGCGGTCCCCCCTGCTCACCTCCACCTGCCTCCAGATGAGCTGCCATAGGAGCACAGGAACAGCTCCGCTCGGTCTCCTCTTATTTTGGGAAGGGAGCGTGTAGAATATCCAATTCCACAGACTTTGAAATATGGCCATTAACAGTATTTGTCTGTAGTTATTTAACATTTCCCCAGCCATACCCTATTTCCATGACACATCACACAATGCAGCTGATAAAAACTGCATTAACCAGGTGTGACAAGTAACAACACAGTAATAAATGATGTAACAGCTTTGGGAATTGCAAAAACCAAAAACCAACAAAAGCATTGTTTTCCGGATCACATGGTTAAAAGGCATGTAGCACTCTCCCTCACTCATGTACTATTTATAAGCTGGATGGCAAAATAAATATTGCAACAAATGAATTTTTTTTCCTACGCTATGAAACTTTGTTCTCTCTGCCATACCTGGAGGTTTTATTTCTTGTTTTTCAAGAAATCTATAAAAGAGTCCCCTCAAACGAGCAATTAGACTTATCTCGCTTGTCCCATTTAAGATCACACTATGATTGTTCTCACTGGGAAACAGTTTGACTACATAAACTTTACAGCCAGGTAGATTTGTTTGGTTCACAACATAAAAATATACAGTATAAGAGGGAGGAGGGTGATCACAGTAAGAAGCCAAAATGATGGCAACATTTTTCACACTTTTGCCCAGAATTATTCCCATTCTGTAAAATGAAGCAAGTCTTGCCATCTGTCTACAAAACCACCTTTGTTTCACAACCTTTGGTCCTCCAAAGCTGCTGACTTTGCTGCTAGTCTTCTTCAACCTCAAATTGCTATGGAAAGCACAACTACTAAAAAAATTAAATAAAGGCAGGAGAGGTCGTTGTGGACAACAGGCCGTCTCCAAAGCCGTATGAACTGGCCGTCATCCACCTGCTCCTGAGCAGCCCTTGGCACACAGGTACCAATGGGCAGATGACACTCCTGACACGTGGAGAATCTTTTTCCTCTTAATGCAGAACTGTTCTCTATTTTCCCTAAGTTTAATATTTCTACATTTGTATAATAATCACATAGAAAACATTCATTATTGTAGTCCCAGACAGGCCCAGTCTTTGGTATATCTATGTCTAAGGGAGACCTCAGAGCCCCTTCCAGTCCCTAAAGGGGCTACAGGAGAGCTGGGGAGGGACTTTTAAAAGGGCATGGAGTGACAGGACAAGGGGGAATGGCTTCGACCTGGAAGACGGGAGATATAGATGAGATATTAGGAAGAAATTCTTGGCTGTGAGGGCGGTGAGCCCCTGGCGCAGGTTGCCCCGAGAAGCTGTGGCTGCCCCATCCCTGGAGGTGTCCAAGGCCAGGTTGGACGGGGCTGGGAGCACCCTGGGCTGGGGGGAGGTGTCCCTGCCCGAGACGGGGGGGTGGAGCGAGATGGTCTTCAGGGTCCCTTCCAATCTGAAGCATTCTACGATTCCATATATAAGCTGTTTCATTCGTTGTTTCAGACCTTGTCTTGTATTTTTACTGTGGTGGAAATAAATTTCACTCAAAAATCCCATCTGTATTACTGGCTGTGGTCATGCATCAGGACCAATTGAATTTACAATATTGATTTCTGATAAATACATGAACTCATGATGCAAATACGAAGTTTCATTTCGAGTCCAGGTAGGACCTCCTCCGTCCCACCCCTTGTCCTGGTTAGCAAACCCTCCACAGGACGCTGCACTGGCCCAACACCACAGAGCACATGGGATGGGAGCCTGCCGAGTTCCCTGCTTGCAAAAGGCACAGTACATCAGCCAAGAGATCTGCAAGATGTCCCCGGTCAAACTGGGTCCAGACCTGAAGCTATATAATGTGCCTTGAGTTAATTACTTACCCTGTTTACTGCTGCACTGTAATCAAACTGAGCTGTTTTCTAGACAAGCTGTTAAGTATAACAAAACAAAAATACAATGATGACCTGAAAAATTATAGTATCAAAAACCGCACCAAAGAGTGCGATGCAAGCTTAGGGCCAGCACAAGAAGGGCAGAGCTGCATTGCCATGGCAGGGCTCAGCTTTCCCTCCCTGAAGGAAGGACGCCTTTATGTTAACGTGAAATACCACCTGGGCGTGGTATTCCCTCTGCCTTTGGAAAATAATATAAAACTGGCATGGATTGTTTTTCTTTGGTTACCAAGGTCACTCTGCCATAGAAAATCACCTCTGCGTAAATTTAATTTTCTGCAGATATTGCAGTGCACCCCCCTCCCATAACTCAGATTTTTGGGGCATCTCTTGGAACGAACCAATTCTAAACCTTTTTGGCAGGGTTGCTTCACTTTGTTTTGTCATCTTCTCCACAAACCATTGTTCTTTGCTGGGTTACAGAGACAAGAAAAACCCCACAATTATTTCATTATTGTTTGCCCCGTTACTTCAATGCCAGGCGTCTGTCTTTCCTGTCTTCTTTTTGTCCTCCCTCTCAATACTGGGTGGTTTGAGGGTGAAGGGAGAGCTCACAGAGCCTTCTAAAATGGTGTTGACCTCACAAAAAATTAATATTAAAAAAAAAAAAAATCACACCTGATCATTGAATTCTGTAAGCTCTTCCCTTACCTTCCTGATCTGACATCTTGTTCTCTGCTCTGCCTCCCAAACTGAGAAACACACTAAATTCACAGCTACAGCTATCCCCGGTCCCCAAAAGAGCCTTTATCCCTTTTACGGCCTAGATTACTTCCTGGAATTAGCAGTGTTGAGTTTATCACTTTATTTTTCACACTGTAAAAACGGTGGAGAGAAGCCACTTTAAGCTGAACTAAATGCAGTCCAGACAGTGCAGTAGATTCAGGCCAAGAAAATCTAACAGCTGAGAAGTAGCAAATATTGCCCAGGTTGGCGGAGAAGTCTTTTCATGGCTGTGTTTGAGTACAGAAGCCCACGGCGTACATTTAGCTATGAAGGCTGGAATTCCTGCTCCACAACGCTAAATACTATCTGTTTTTTTTTTTTTTTTTTAAATAAAAATACACACCAAACAAAAAAAACCCAAACAAGAAACTCCCCAAAGTTGCTCTTCCATCAGACTTCTTTAGCCCCAAACCCCACGTTTCCGATACAGGGCGCTAATATCAATTTACTGTACACAACAACATTGAAAACATTTTGAAAATCCTGACACCTTTTCCTTACAGAACCTTTATGCGCTGTAATGGCACCATTTCATCTGTTGTATTACAGGAATATGCTTGCAATTATTAGGCTTACTTCATATTTTAATGTAATTATGTTTGGCCTTTGCTCTAATAAATCCTTGAACCAGAACTGGAAGATAAGAAATTCAAATACCCGAAGCCTGCTAAAGATAAAATGCTGAAAGAAAGGTGATGTTGCTTAAATAGCTTTGCTCGAAAATCAATACAGAATACATTCATAAATTAACAATCACTCTGGACTAAAACATTTATTGCTGGAGGAACACTGCATAATTACACTGAGGGAATGAATAACAAATTAAAATTTAATTTTAATTTTTTGGTTCTTTTTAAAGCCTTTGGTTAAAAAATTAACTTGGCTACACCTGACTTTAGTTCTGCTGGAGACTGGTAGTTGGTCATGACTCCAAAACCAGCGGTTCTTTAAAGGCCAGGCTCCAGCTAAGGGATTTGAACTTTTGGAGGTGCATAGGTCAGGGTAACCAGCATAGTCCAAAAAAAAAAAGAACAAAAAAAAAAAAATTGCATTTGTCATCCCAAAAAGGAAAATTCAGATTAACCGAAGCATTTAGACCATACTTACACCTGACCTTGTGTGTTGCCACATTGAAAACAGCTGTATGTTTCCCGCCTGCCCTGGATTTAAGCACGACAGCCTGTGCCTGCCTTTGGCAGCTCTCCTCCCACCTCAGGGTTGGCATTTCTTTATTTTATTTGATTTTGGACTAGGCGGACTGAATACCCATTTGCAGCTGGACCACAAAACTTGTTCCCGAGGTGATCATCCAGCCCAGTCCAAGCACTTCACGCTGTGAGCCAGGGCACCATTAGCGCAGAAAACCCAAACATTTATTTGCCCCAAAAGTGCTCCCAATCCGAACCCGCTGGTGCTGGTGCACCTGGAGTCATTTCAGGCAGCAGTGCCTGCCGCAGGGACGTACATCCCTCCACCCTCTCTCTGCTACCGCCGCGGTTTCAGCATCCAGCACAAGCCCAGCAAGTGCATGCACAGCGCCTTAACAAATACCATTTTTTTCTTGACACATCTCAAAAAGCTCAAGTTCCTTTCTTTTTTAGGGAGGTGATTCTGCCCCTCTACTCCACTCTCATGAGACCCCCCCTGGAGTACTGCCTCCAGCTCTGGGGCCCCCAACATAAGGACACGGGCCTGTTGGAGTGGGGCCAGAGGAGGCCCCGGAGATGCTGGGAGGGCTGGAGCCCCTCTGCTGGGAGGACAGGCTGGGAGAGTTGGGGGGGTTCAGCCTGGAGAAGAGAAGGCTCCGGGGAGAACTTATTGCGGCTTTCCAGTGCCTGAAGGGTATCCAGGAGAGCTGGGGAGAGACTTTTAAAAGGGCATGGAGTGATAGGATGAGGGGGAATGGTTTCAAACTGGAAAGGGGTAGATTTAGATTAAANGGCACTGGATGATATTCAAGGTCCCTTCCAACCTAAACCATTCTATGATTCTGTGATTCCCCTCCACTTAAATTTTTAGGAGGGTTTTTTGAGGTTATAACCGTATGCTCATACACAAAGCAGTTCCAGACTAGAGCAAGACGCAAAGGGAATGAAGCTGGGACGACGACTGTTTGCTCTTTGGAAATGGGTAAGCGATATCAACCTGCAGGAACAAGTCATAAGACTTAATTCTTTTTCCTTTTGTCATTTCACGTTCCATTTTGCCTCCCTCTGTCGAAATCCCCCCCTGGCTGTTCAGCATGAGGTGTCACTGATTAATCCAGTGGATACAGGGCGTTAGGAGGGAGAATAATTACATCAGGCAAACGCGATGCACTGTCTGCACCACTGATGTTTTATAGGCACCTTTGACCTTATAGCTGCATCCTGAGCCGTGACAATTGCTGCTTTTCCAGGTAAAACATGCTTTGTCTTAAATAAGGGAGAGGAAGGAGTACGGTGGAGTAGGAAGGACAATTAACTTCTATAGAATAACAAAAGATTTTCTCACAAATGTGTTGGCCATTCTGCTGATTTCCTTGGATAAATTATAACCAAAGCACCTTCCCTTTAAACACCGGTCCCTCTAAATATTTCTGTTATCAGTCACACAGTGGTGAAGCGAGTACTGAATGGCCACGCAGAGATAAACTTATTATTTCCATTAGCAGACCTGCTAGGGAACTGCAATACAGGAATTTAGTCTTTTAGGAAATATATGGTGGTTCTACACTCCCCATGGAAGTGGAAGTGGGTAATTCAGATATTTTGGGCGGGATTGATCTGGGTGCATAAAAATGGAAATAGCACTCTCTCTCAGTTTTAAGAAGGTATCCGTTAAAGGACAAAAATGTCTATATCATGAAGGTCACATTAAAGAGCATCATTAGTAGATCACTTGACTTTTGCTTCATAGGTCAATTCTGTGAATCGAATTTCCTTCAGCATTAAGCAGTTTTGTTCACAGCGCTTAAAAATACCTTTTCACCAGAGAAACAAAAATAAGCAAAGCAAGCCGGCCCTTTTCTCGCAGATGCAGCAGGGTGACAAAGACACACAGCTTATCTTGGGGCTCCTCTCTCCGCCTGAAAGGTTGGTTTCAGGTGAGGGAAGGACAGTTAGAAATGTCGTGCTCCAGACCAGCAGCTTTGGAGAGTCTGAGTGAATGGACAAGGAATGATCCCCTTTGTACCATCCTCTCTTATGCTGCAAATGATGACAAACCTGGGAATGGTTTTGGTGCATCCCAAAATCACCCCGACAAAGTAGTGTCTCCCCAGCTTTATGCTCTGCCAAATTGGAAGGAAACAAGTAGAAATATTTTGAGCACAAGTCAAAAATGACAAGTCTCTGCAAAGCAACTGCCTTCAACCACTGCTGAAGCAGAATTCCTCACGCTGGTCCAACCCGACATATCTGTTTTATTCTTACTTATCCCCATGGCAGCGCTGAACCCAAGTGAAATTCTCATGGTACTTTTGCACTTATTAAATTAGATGAGATTTTCAAAGATTCATAGATTTTGGAGCTTGAAGAGACCATTATGGTCTATTCAAACTCATGCATCACACAGGCTATAAGTTTCACCAAGTGCTTCCTGCATGAAGACCATAATTTATAACTGAGTGAGAACATATTTTAAAGAAAAAAATCGAAGTTGTCTATAAAAAGGTCAGTTACTTCATGTAGGATGAATGATGGATGGGACCTAACAGCATAAATACACACAGCACTTTTTTGATACCAAAATACTCCTCAGAATATGTTTTTTGTTACACATTAATTTTGCCCATTGTAAGATTAAGAGCATAGTGCAAACACAGCCTGGAGAAGGAAACCTACCTGTCCATACCCAACTGCTGTTTTTCCCCTAATGCATGCTAGGAAGTACATTATAAGGAAAACCAAAACACAGTCATTACTGATCATTAGGCAAAACAACTTAACAGTGAAGCTGTAAAACATGAAAATAATCCTTTTCTTTTAATGTACAGTTTTGCTTGAGATTTTACCAGCACTTGACCAAATAAGCAATATACTCTCTTCATGCACAGAAGGAACATATTTCATTCTAAGCATTTACACCTTCTGAAAGCAAACAGTTCACGAGGTCACATTAACCAGGACATACTGAAATGGATAGAATTACAGCCTGAATATGACTTGCAAAGGCACAGGTGGTTCATCGCTGCAATTGTCAAATATTAATGACAAATCCAAAAAAAAAAAATGCCAATTAAACCCTACACGAAAGGGCCTTGAGAAACAAAGATGAAGGGTAGTTCCTCTCTGGGTGACGTGCAGGTACCAGGAACATCGAGCAATACCACTCCAGGTACTCCAGGTACAATCTAGGTACAATTTCAGTGTTACTTGGAATATAAGGAGACTCAATTCCCTAAAAGCCTCCGGCAAAATAAGGAGATGGACTGAAAAATGTCTAAATTAGACACTCCAGAAGAGATTGAGAAACCTTTTTTTTTTTGTCTCATATGTGAAATGGCACATTTTTAGGGACAAAGACAGTCCTTCAGAGGTCTCTATAATACAGTGGGGCTCATCACAAGATATCCGTCATTACTTATTTAGATTGCACTGAGGCTGAGTAGGCTTTTAGCACTTATCTCTCCATAAGAAAAATACGGCGATTCTTGGGGAACATTTCTTGGAAGAGGAGCAGAAAGGGAATTAAAAAAAAAAAAGAAAAAAAGAAAATAGAAAAGACAGACATGTTTCCCTCTCTGTTCCACTACCAGGGTCCAGACGCAATTTCAGAACTTAGAGACAACAGGACATCTCTGCAAACCCAGTGGGAAGCTCTCCATCCCACAAGGTCCGCAGGAGATTTGCAGTGGGACTAACAGCGTCATTAGGGGTTCACAGCTAAATGCAGTAATGAGGTCTCGTTCACGCCTACAGCAGCCAGCAGAGCCAGCACCCCAAAGGCAACACACACAGAATGTGGTGGGGCTTTTATTAGAGGGGATGCACTTCCCCAGCACTGCCAGTCACACCACAGCCACCCGAAGGCCAACTGCACAGGAGGAGACTCAGCTCAACATCATCTGCAAGTCTGATAACCATCAAAACACCCAGCTGGACAGAAAGGTGCCTGTCTCAGAAGGTACCCGCCATCCAAATTGAGAAAACGTTCAAATTGCAAACAACTACCACGGATCATTATCCCATGAGTAAAACCAAACGTCCTTCAGATACCTTTCACGTTTCTGCTTGTTTGCATCACTTGCATTCCGTCTACTGGATGCATTTCTAAGGAAAACGAAAAGTTACCACAACAGGTTTGTCCCACCATTCTACAGTACTTCCCTGACCTTTGACAGCTGACACGGCTACTCATAAAGCAAGACTTACCAAAGCCGGCGGTGATTTCCCATGGATGTTTTTCACCCCAAGACTCCGGACATTTGCAGTTCCCATGGGGTTTCAGATGGCTGTAGCTAAGCCTGATACTAGCAGAGACTTCACTGTTCCCAATCTTGGATATGCACAAAGTGGCTTTTTTTTTTTGCAGTTCAAGCCTTCCCGGCTTGGAAAAAGAACTCAGGAGGAGTTAAAACATATGTGCAATGGTTAGTGCAACAGCTCGTATCATGGAATGGGGACTTAATCACACACAGACAGAAAACACTATTAACTGTTATACTGTGTTTATATTTGCAAGTAGCCTGAAATCAAGATTCACTCAACTCTTAGCTGCTAATATATTTTTTTCTCTGAAGTATTAATTTAAATAATGCAAGAGCTTTTGTTCCTTGCAAATCACAAACCAGGTTACAAGCCATTTAAAAAAAATCAGCTAATTGGTTTTCCAGAACAATATACTCAGCAAATATTGTGGAATTACAAATAATTAGGCAGTCTCAAAATGTGTATCATGTGAGGGTGTCTGACTAGCATCACTTTTTAAACTTAACCAGTTAATGTACATTTATCCATTTTATTCCAAGCAGCATTTTGGGATTACATGCCTTCTGCATATGTCTTAATATCCATACTTATACCTGAAGTGAAACAAATCCTTTGAAGACCAAATACTCCATCTGCCGCCTCTTCCCTCTAAAACAGACATACACGTCAGCAAACTAAAGCGTAAGATCACCTCTGATATCTTTTAGGTGGTTTTCCTCCCCCAGAAGAAAAGAAATGGGGTAGAAATGTATTTCAGACTGGAGAGATATCTTGACTCACGTGTTATTAAAATTTAAGTGACAACGGTATCATGCCACTGCCTGTCCCCAGACACTGTTGATCAGCTTTCGGGTGGGCATACCACTACAGGAAACCTCAAACAGGAATTCTATATCTTCCTACACTCAGTCACAGCCCACTTCTCCAACCCACCTTACATTACATCCATAGTTTTACTGTGTAATGTGAAACACAGTGTTAAAAGGATTACTATTTAATTTTCCTTAAGATAATTATCCAGAGTGAAAGTGAGTTGAAAAACAAAAGAAAAGCCCACACAGCCAGCCAGCAGCGCAACATACCGTAAGCAGGACAGGACTGGAACCCAGGAGACGCAGAGGCGATTACCCTGCTCTCAGCAACTTAAATAAATCACTGCATCTCTGTTCAGGTTAGTGGAGGCAGCGATAATGACTGCTCCATAAAATGCTTTGAGATTTACTGTTTAAAAGCAATCTGAAAGCTAGGTGTGCTATTCGCTTGATTAGGTTATTTTAAATCACTCTCCTTATCATCAATTTACTCAAGCAGTGAATTAAAAAGAGTTGGTAAGTGAAAAAATAGGTGCAGGTAGGTGGTTACTAGAAAGAAACAAATCCGTTAAAAAATTAGCAATATTCTACACGTGTGTGAAGGGCAGCAATTTTAAAAAAAAAAGGCTTCCCAGATCAGTGTACTCATGCAAAAGCTGTAAGGCGTTAATCACCACAGAAAAGATATCTTAGTCATGCCGTGACCAACGCCACCCCTCACGGAAGGTGGCCCAAGAGAGGGAGCACCAGCATCTCCTCTGCGGAGTACCACGGCTTCCTGAGGATGCCCCACCTCGTACGAGAAACACTGAGTTTGAAATTAAACTCTGAAAATTCATGTGTCTTCAAATAGAATAATGGTGCCAACATCAACTGGAAAAAATACAGAAAACTTTCTAAATCCACAAGAATGGAAAGTTAATGCTCTTCTTTACAGAAAATGCCTTTTATCATAAACTGGATGGCTGCATTTTCACAGGTACAAATACATTTAGTTCAATTGAGCTGACATTGGAGTTTTTATATAGATAATAAAAGCGATTATCAAGAAAAATAAAAGATAGATCCTTGCCAGAATCGATCAAAGAGCCGTGAAGAGAATATAAGAAAAGCCAAGCAAGTATGCCCACCAATTCTGGTCTGAAAGACGAAAGAAAAATATAATCAATTATGCAATGAAAGATCACTGAACAATGCAAAAGCTACGTAGAACCAGGTACTGAAATATTCAAATAGTCAAATCTGAAATAACACCTAAGGAAGAAAGCTCGATAACAACACCACGATTGAAAAGTAATTACAATGGCAGAACTGAACAGTTTATGAATGAGTTAGTACATCTGAATAGCTGGATTTTTGCAGGAACATTTTCTTCTGAAGAAACAAAAAGTGCAAAAAGAAAAAGGCTGGCAGTGAAATAACAAGGAGATTACTATGGATTTTAAAAAAGATATTGTTAGGATGTGAATAGAAGATGTACCTGATGTGAAGTAGCTTTAAGCACGAAGAGGAAAAATGAGAGGACAGGTTAAGTTATAAATCATATTGAGAATCAACAAGAATTAACAAAAGCATAATTGTTCACCCCTCCTTTTGAAGATAACAGAATTCTAATATGTGGGAATGGAAAAACTGAGGATTTTTACAGAGGATACATAATTCCTTCTTCCTGGGTGATGCTGCCCTGTTGAGTGTTTATAGCAGGGATGTGGCTTTCCACGGCTTTCACTCTGTCTTCAGTATTGCCTCTTCCTCTTTGGGTTTTGCACTCGAAGGATTTTCGTCCCGTTGGCTGCTGACAGGATGGCTTGAGCAGCACCTACACGTGAATCAACCTTAAAAGCAGGAAAGATGTGTTTCCCGGTCATGACTTATGCCGGTGTAGTGAAGTAGCTGCTGGAGGATGCTCTAAAATTAAATGTTATGAGGAGTCTGAAAAGATCAACTTCAGAGTGGGAGTTAGGAGGCACAAACTTACAAACGCTTTGTCTCAGGCCCATAATACTTACTCAGAAACTGAATACTGATAAGGAAAACACAGAAAGACACGTCAGATGTGCAGGTATTACATTAGCTCCATTGCAGCAGAAAAATTGACTTTTTTACCTAACTTTTGTACAAAGTTAAGAATATTTGCTCTCCTGTAGAGCGCCCTGGCTAGCAACGCTGTGTTCTGTACGTTGGGCGCCTAAGTGAAACAACTATTTCTCATGCAATTAATGAAGCTTCAGATGCAGAGGATGATCTATTGCACGTTTCACTGATGTAATTTAGTGTAGATGTGTGGGAAGGAAACACAGAAGTAAGTTCATTAAGTCAGCCAACTGCCTGGCGCTGACCCCGCAGAAGCACTGCATTTAGCTCCCACATTCCCCTGAACGCCCGTAAAATCTCAGATTCGCTACATCTTCTTTCTCAAGTGAAGCCAATCTGGATATGGTCATAAAAGCTCGTCTGCTGATTTAATATGAGCACAACCTCACTGTACTTGACCAAGGATCCTCAGGAGCTTTTTATACGACCGGCTGCAGCTGTCAGGATGTATTTTCACAGTTTTTGCACCAGTGTTTAAAACGTGCCTGTAGCTGAGGTCCCACACAGGTTTGATCAGGTACCACAACCACCACAGAAGCAGTGGCACATGGTACGGTGTAAAGCTACACAAATGAGGCAAAGGGAGCATATTTCCCTCTCCAGACACTACTCACATCTCCTGCTGGAACAGTGGGCTTTGTGCCACCAGCGATCCCCACGCCAGTGTTCGCAGCCACTGCTCCAGGGCTCGTAACGACATCACCTCCGGCCGTGAGCTGAATAACCCTCAGGGAGCTGATGCCACACCAGCTCCTGCCCTCAAACCATCAGAGGTCCACGTGGAATCTAGAAAGATCCATGGATTTGAGGATGAAACGCAGCTTCTGGCAACCTGGAAATCCTTCTCTGGCAGCCACGAATTGTCAGCAAAAGGAAGAGCTGTTTCCCTTGTGTCTTCATCTGCTGGCGGAATTTTAGGAGATGCTTGTCATGATTTTTTTGCCACACTTTGGCTGCCCAATACTGCACAACAACCCTGGTACGAAACATTTACCCATCAGCAACGTGCCCTGGCCAGCGCGGCATCCCAGCAGGAGCACACCCTGCCACCGGCACCAGCGCTCGCCGCAGCGCTCCCCGGGCAGACGGAGCTCTTGGGGCTTCCTGGCAGAACACGGCTCCTGCTTTCTGCTGAGACTTTAAACATCTGTAATCACATCATGTCTATGCAGCACCACTCACAGTGGCTGTCTGCAAAAGTGTAAATTGATTTCAAGAAGGCCCTTCTGATTTTCATCCTTCCAGCGTGGTCCACACGTCTTTCCCAGGCTGCCATCTGGTACGTCTTCGCATCAGGCTTCCCACAAGAGACGAGAAGGGGATCACACTTTTACCTGCACCAGTGCCTTTTGATAGGAAGCTGACCACATTCTTCTGGCATCTGTCCCAGCAAACTATTTTTCTTCTTACTCCTTTTTCCTTGCTGCCAACGGCAAGTTTCCCTTCCCGCAGTTGCTGCTCACCAGCTCAGTCCCTCCCACGCGGGACGGCAGAGCACGCGGTTCTCAAGTGATTGCTTCCCTGCCCTCCTTCAGGTGTCAGCATCAATGCCTTCATTATATGAGGTCTCGGGCTGTAATTGCAAGTGGTCCTGTCATATCTTCTCATATATATATATATATACACACACTGCCCACGTGTCACTGTTCTTACATAACTTTGACCTTTTTAAAAGCTGAAAAAATGCCAGGAATGCTGTTACTCTTTTTTTTTAAGCTAAATGCAAGAGCAGCAGGAGTGGGACTGTCGGGTCCTCAGCACGCACCCCTCACTGGAGCTAACAAGTAAAGGCAGTGACGGTGGCTATCACCTCCTGGACATGTCTTGCAGGCATTTCCCTGCAGAGGAGTGATCTGGACCGTTGAGTTCCACCCCAGGGGGATGAAGGATGAGCTGTCACACCACCTTATTTCCCCTCCGCTGATGCTGTTCATGGCACAGTCTTGGTTATCCCCATTCCCCATGTCGAGGGGGCAAGTCCCAGCCCTGAACACAAGGTAGTTCACCCCAACAGAGGCTCAGCAACCTCCATCCTCACACCTCGTGGGTCCCCTCTTCAGCCTCCCCTCCACTGCCCAGCTAATCCTGTGCTCCCAGAGCCCTCCCCACCCACCCCAGCTCTCCTTCTCTCTATGGGAAAGTGAGGCAGGAATCATTTTCTTGCACAATTAGAGGAAAAAAAAAGACAGCTTGCACAGAAAACTCCAGCCCAAATGACTTAAGATTTGGCTAAGGAATAGACAGCTGGAAAAAAAAAAAGAAAAAAAGAAAAATCTTATGAATATGAAACACATCCTAGGCATATCGGTAACAGTGCGTCAGCCCTGCCTCAGGGACAAGTGTCATATACACAAAACTTCTTTGTTTTCCAGTTTTGTTTCATGATATTGAATATCTGGGAGGTTGTTAAAATAGCAAGTGTATTTGTTTCATTCATGAAGAAAAATCTAGGCAGCTGGTATGAACTGTTGTGATCAAAGAATCGCATTTTCCCGGCAAGCACACGAGCTTGTGTCTCGCTAGTTTAAAAGCATCTACTAAAGCAGAAACTTTTTACATTTAATGAAAATCTTGCCATGCTAACTTAAGGCAATTCTCAGTTGTTATATTCAATTTCCCATCAACATATCTAATTATCTAATTCAATTTCTGATTCTTAATAAAAAAGGTTTCCTATGTCATTATAGCCACAATCTCTAATATCTGAGACTCAACAGGATTACAGTCTGTGTAAATACAATTTCTGCAAACAGGTAGATTTTACATGCAGAGGGAGAAACACAAAATGGTATTAATAGCTACGTCAGCTTCAAACACCTATCATTTTGAAAAAAGATACACAATAAAATTACTGTTTTTTTTTCTCTCTCACACTGAAGAGAAAGCAAAATCTGTGATTGAGCCTTTTTTAATTTGACAAGGCTTAAGATATTCCCGTTCAGGAAATGAATTATCTTAAATATATCCCTACCAGAAAAATTAGAAGTGTCGTCGAGGTTATTTGACACTCTGCAAACCCTGAAAGCGTTTCTCCTGAAGGGGAAAATTGCTGTTAGGGATTTTTGTGCAAATTTTAACTAACCCACTTGACCACAGCTGTGACAGCTGTGAGATGATTTTTCATCATGCATTTGTATGTCAGAATGTTCCTACGCAAAAGCAAACTTTACGTTTCCCAGCTCGCATGTATGAGCACTCCGTGCAGCTCTCGGGGGGTCAGGCACGGCTCTCCCTGCAGCCCGACGACAGATAGAGACAGAGAGAAAGTTTCCTCCTTGGCCAAAATTTGTTCTCTGCGCCCCATTTACAAGCCTCTGCTGAGTACCGAAATTAACACTTGGGGAAATAATTTTGAACATCAGGTTGGGAACGGCACAAAAATTCAGGAGAAGAATTTTGAATCAGAAATAAGTTAAAAATACGTCACACTCAGCGGCTGCCACTTACAGTCCTCACTGTTCGCATAAAGCAGGGGAGCAGGGGAAGAGAGGAAAAAAAGAGAGTTAAAGGAAGCCTTAACAAACTTAAACAAGAGACACAAGGAGAAGACTTTACAGAATACAAATCACAGCTGAAACACAGCTGGTGTGTAGCTTTTAATTGTTTCTAAAGGAAGCTAATTCCCGTGGGTTTTGAAGATGGGACAGCTTTAGGTTTAAAGTCATTTACCAAGTATATTGTTCAGAGACGCCTTCGGGCAAAATCGCTTTTCTGTTTGTTTGGCTTTTTTTTTTTTTCTTTTTTAATATTATTTAGCCGTGGGAAGTATCATTAGAGCCAGCCTGTCACTTCCCAATTCGTCTTTGTTTCCTTTGCAATTAGGCCGGCTCCAGGGTGGAGCAGAGGAGGGTACTCGCCGCACGGCGGCGCGGACGGCAGCGGGCTGAGCTGGCGGGGCAGGAGCAGCCGCACCACCTTGTCCATCACGCCAGGAAACTCCAGCTGCGGGACCCTTCAACTTCCCAGGGTCCTCAGCTCCAGTTTTATTCCCTGGGAATGCGTTTTCTAGATGAACAAAAACACTGACATTTGCTCCTTTCCCACCTTAGGGAGACACTGAAGCCGAATGGGGAACTGCATGGGGAATTATAGCTGGGAAGGAACAGTACAAACGCACGTTTTACCACCCAAATCCTAAAGAGGACCTCCTTTTCATTTCATTTTTCTCTCTGCACAAACATGTTTCCCCTCAATCCCTTATTCCCAGTCACTGGAGCCGTGTCCCAGGTTTTCACTTGGACACTCAAATCCCTGCAGTGGGAGATCCAGGCCCAGCCTCAAGCACAACTCAGATTCTGGTAAAAATGACCCCAAAAAATCCCAGGAAGTTGATAAAACAACACAGCAGTCCTTCTTGGGGAAGCCATAGGAATATAGAAAGTTCGTTTTATACTTAAGAAGGTCTGAACACCTAGGGTGGATTTCTATAGAAGAACAGGGGGTCAGGAGAAAACAGCAAGAGCAAAAGATTTTGTACAGTTATTTTGTAAATGTATCTGGGCTACTGGATGGCACTTTATGCTTTCACTGCTTAATTGCTGCGGTGACCTCTCGAATAAATACGAGTTACGTATGAGCGTAGTACGATTTTCCTGGAACAGTTTCTGACATCAAACCAAACACTTTGAATATCAGCAGCCCGCCTACAAACGAACGAGCAGCTCCTGAGATATTACCACGGCTCATGACATCGCAGGTTATGCACTGGCATTTTGTAGAGACATCGCCACAACACTGGTGTAAACTCCTTAAACTCTTTGGCTAAAACTCCCGTAATCCAGAGGAGAGGAAGAAATTGCAATTCTTTCCTGGTTCAAAGGGTCCTGTTCAAAGCTCAGGATGCCCAGAGAAAGCCATTCCCTAGACAGCCAAGATTACCTAAATACTACCCTGACATCTTCCCTATTTACTTCACAAGGTCTTACACTATATAGGAATATGTATATGAAGTACTAAATTGCTCTCTCTGGACAGAAAAGAAAGTTCAAATAATTATTGTGATCACTCTCCAATTAATTTAAAGGGTTTATAGATAACCCTCAGTGTCCTATTGACTAGGATTAGTAGAAAGTACAGTGAAAAACGAGAGTGAACATCTGCATAAGAATGATTTAGTTGAGTTCTGGAAAGGGAAAAATCTCCTTTACAAACCTGTAGCTGTCCACAGGCACGTGGAAAGGGCTGATCCAGGTAACGGACTGTGCCTAGACAACCAGGAGAACTTTTCCTGAAGTCCTTCAAAGGGGGATTTTTCAAGAAACCAAGCAGGGCTGGTGAAACATGGCGAGGGCAGGAACAAACTGCCCATTCCGGCAACCAAAACTCACCGCTGAAGGGATCTGCACATCCGCCGCTGCCTGAAAGAGGGATAAAGTCATGTCTTGCTCAATAGCAAAGTCATTCCAGATGTACAACAACATGTACAGTGGCACCTCCGCCAGGATGAGCAATGCAAGCAAAGGGTGTTTAGCCAGGAAACGAGGTGACTGATGAGGAACATGACAGAGGTCTACAGTGTCACAGGTGCCTTATCTCCATGGAGGCACCAAACCCAAGGAAGAACTTTGCAGTACTTTTGCACTTCTTAGGAGGTAGGTCCCAGCTCCAGTCCTTTCTCCAGGCACAGAAACTCAGCTCCATTGCGGGCCATCGGGTGCAGTCGGAGAGCTGTGCTCAGAAAGGTGCTCTGTGCCCAGCATTCCTAACGCATGGTGTAAAACTAAGACAGAAGTGCTGGCAAAGTCGTGGATCCTACCACTTCTCATGCTGGGAAGCAGATGCTGTGCTTTTATTCTTCTCTCTTTTTATCACCAGTTTTTACTACTGATGGGGGCTCAGTGCCAGCTGTGATCGCAAATTAATAAGCGTTAACCAAAATAAGCAAATTTAGGAAAGTTTTTTGTAACATGGACATCTCCTTTTTTCTTACCTTCATTCATCCTTTGTGTAAGGAGAAAAAAAATAGCGACTTAGTATAGCATATATATATCAGTTTCGAAGTTTGTGTTGCTTGCAAGAACAACCGTGTAATCTTCACACAAAAGCCTTCCTTGACAAGTTTCTAATTTACCCTACACCTTACTGTTTACCTTGTGCTGGTGTGAAAGGAGGTTGTTTATTTTGCAGATGGGACTGTTTTTCACAGGAAAGTTGATGGACTCTTTGTTTGTTTAGTTGGTTGGTTGGTTGTTGTTGTTGTTTTTTCAGGTTTTTTCCTTTTTCCTTTTCTGAATTTTATTCTTTTATTCTCCAAAGTTAACGTTACTGGCAACCAGAAAATCTCTGTCTGAATCATGACAGTCACACAATACACCTTCTTAGCCACTCTGCAGAGTCTATAATACATTAGGTGGTCAGTGTACAGATTAAGCACACAGTTTGGAAACCACGGAGTAATACCTGCAAATGAAGTGACTTCGTTTTAAATACCACCAAGTCTGGGTCTATTGATAGCACTGTAGAAATATTACTCTCTGAATTTTCTTAGTCTATATACATTTCTTACTCGTATCGCTCCAAACATAGTTGGTATTATCTCAGAAAATGTAAGCATCTGCCTAATTTGATTTGGCTCCAGCTCTGCTACAACACTGATGTGACCTTTTTCTAGGGAAAACATGGGATTATTCTGCTCAGAAGTGAGTCAGGCAAAGTACACGCCTGTGATTTCATCAGCCTAGGAGACCCTGTCTAGCAGGAAGACCTCTGTGAAGTGAACGACGCTAAATGACATTACACGCTAAATCCCCCTTAGCAGACAGCGGGCCTGGTGGCATTTTCTTTTTAAATGTTTCGGGTTGGTGGATTTGGGTAGTCTATTGTAATTCCTGTGTGTCTTATGATGCATCACTGACTCCGTCTGTGCTGGATCAGCTGTTATTATGATCTGTCTCTTCTCCAATTTACCTTCTCTAAACAAACCAAATTCTTTCCTCACCATCCAAAGGAAGGCTAGCTCGAAGGTTTCTCGAACTCAACATTGTGTCTCAAGATGGCCAATGACTGGTGGGTCAGGAAACAACCATCCAGCGCAGGAAACCTTCCCTCGGGAACACCCTGCTGACTTGCTGCGACTTGCAGGTTCACAGTTTGATGGAGATTATGATATCAGCATCCTTGTGTGCTTTAATAGCCATTGATGAGTTTATTTTCCATAGCTTTTACTAATTACCTCTTTACTCATTTCCGCTTCAGGATCCTTTAGCAGTTTCGTAATTTAGTTAAGCCCTCTAATTGCTTTTCTTTTTGCAAGGTGGTGGGTTGGATTTTTCCTTCTCCCCCCCCCCTCCCCGCCCCAGGAATGTCACTGTGCAAACAATGCATTCCTGTAAGATTTCTGCTATGAGAGACAGCCATTTGTCACCCCCAACCCACCTTCTTACCACAGTCAATGATGTTATTTATCTGCATTACCACCCTCCTTGAGTTCTCTCTTTCCCAGCCTGAGCCCAAGGCTGTTCTCTTCTGGAGTTGGTGATTCACAGAGCTGTTGTAGCCAACCCCAAGATCTTTCTCCTGAGCAGCAGTCTGGAGATTATCTGACACAGGCAGGTCTAGAAATATATATTTCCATTTGCATTATCCCAGAGCTTCACCTTTTTATGTCATGATACATTTACCACCTCGTCACTGAGGTCCTTTTGCAATAACTCTCTACTAATAACTTCTGTCCTTTGTGAAATCTGTTTTAAATAGATGGGTGGAAATGTAGTCAACAACCCCTAATCTCAATTCATAGCGATCAATAATAACATTTTTGATGGATTGCAGTAGCAGAAGAATAGACAGTCCTGCACTCCCTTGTCCCAACCTGCAGAGCACTGAGGTACGAAATACTTTACACAAAACACAGGTTAATAGAAAAATAAACGGAACAGTTTAATAGAACAATGAAGAGGCATGTGCTAAATAGTCTTAAGTGTCATTACACAATTATTTGGCTATATCATTGTAAGTACATAAACAATATATCAACAGAGACCCGACGTTTATTGCCTTCTTAAGTTCACCTAACAACTTTTCCAAGAAAAATGAGTCTGTTCCAAAAGCAACTGCACATTGCTAACGCAAAACCATGACCGTTCACTGAGTTTACCTTCACAAGGCTGAGAACGGGCTCCAAGCTGCAGGGCAGCAATGTGCAGGCCAGGTCTGGAATCAGAGTCTTCATACTGGATCACGAAGATTTATTCAAAGCCCCAGGCAAGGCTATGGATGAATGGTTTAAGATCTCCCTCATTATGACTTCCCAGGAGCACCAAGGTGGGTTATCCCCTATTATTACATTATTTTCCCTGGCTTTGAAACCTTTAGCAATTTTACGGGATCTAACAGGCATTATGGGAGGAGTCAGGCTGCATAAATTACTTCCACATGCAGATAATTTCCATTTTAGTAAGCAGCACAGGTAAAGTGACACCTGTAACCATGGAGAAATTTGAGTAGTATCTCTAACTCCAAGCTGAATCTTTCTAAATCAAAAAGCTTAATTTTAGCAAGAATTTGCAGTTCACCCTTGTTTATAGCTCGAGAGTTTAAGTAGATAGCAAATAATTTATTTAAGAATTTAGTCGAATATGGGATTGAATAAATTGGTTAGAAATAACTGGGATCCACAGGTACAAGCATCAGGGAAGACCTTATCAGGCAGCATTCCCTAAATCCATACTCATGAGTATAGATCAAGTGCAGTTAAGAGAATTTCTCCTCCAGAACTGAATTCTTTCTCTTATGCAACAAAAACAAAACAAACAAACAAAAAATCACACATTGGAATTCAGTTTTTATTTGTCAGGGAAGAAATGTCCTAAGACTCCTAAATAAAACAACCGCAGTTTCTGAAAAGGGAGATTCCCCCCAAAAATGTATTTTTTTTTAAGTTAAATATAGCTTAGCCAACATGGATCCCTAAGATGTATATTTCCAATATACATTTAAAGACAAAAATATTCTCAGCTGAGCAGGCTATGTATAATGCTCCATTTTTGGTCCGAAATACAAAAAGATAAGAATCATTCAAGATCAGTTGAGCTCGTGAATTCTCTGCCACACCAGTGAACCGCCAGCAATCCCTCCCAGGCTAACAAATGAAATTCTAATAGAGTGGGAGGAAATCTCTGGGGCAGAGCACAACACCTTGGCCACAGAAACACCCTCTCTTTCCCACAAACAAAACCAGAAACTCCCAGAACCCCTCCCGAGACCAGAGATGCTGCCCGTATCTGCACACCAGAGTGAACCAAGACCCCTCTGGGGAAAGTTCTTCTGAAACTTCCATCCATATTTCCAAAATAAAAGGTTCAGTTAAATCAGCTGTTCGCCTCAGTCAGCTCCATCCCTTGCACGTCCTCTAACTCAATAGCTTCAGAAAGGCAGCGAAAGCAGAATGCCACCATAATACTTCAGAAATGTCAGTCGTGCGTGGCACAGCCTCCCCCAAACCCATGGCTCCCCGTGTGGAGTCCTCAAGTGTGAAACAGAAAAGCTGAACCTCTTTGGTTTCAGTGCGCTGATGGACCTCTAATCTTACCTCTCGATTATGGAACTGTACCTTAACGTATTCCTGATTTGTGTTGGGGATATTTTTTTTTCTCTTTTACTGTCTATGGGAACAAACCAGGTTATTTCAGAGCTGCTTCTGGATACTATAAGACTATATATGCAACTGCTTAATTGTTCACAATCTGCCAGTTCCACAAGTCAAACTCAATACCAGAAAAATAGAAAACAGGAGTGACAAATGTTCTCTCCAAAAGCTTCTGCAGTTTTCAGAAGGTTTCCAAGAGCCCATGTAGCCCCATGAGCATTCTTATTATTCCTGGTATTCACCATAATGTCTCAGGCTGGTAATTGATCTAACCCAATTTTCTGTCTGTAACTTGGCAGAAAGAGGCAAGAAAGGGCAGAAAGGGCAGAAAGCCCTCACTAAACTGCCTCTAGAGAATATGGGCTCAGAAACGTCAATCAGAAGAGTTCACACCTATTTATGATAGATGGTTTGAATCACCTCACGTAAAAGAACTGTTTTAGCTTGACTACCCTTACATGTCTTCAGCTGATGTCTCATATAAATAGTTTCAACATGAACTGGAATCTGCAAAATTCACGTTCTCTTTCATTGGTTCCCTCATCCAGCATCCAGTTCCCAGAATTCAAATCTCATTTTCTGTGGATATTTTATCACAACAAGGACCAGCAAAACAGTGCAATTAGGTCCAAAGCCTAGGAGTGCAGCATGTAACAGACAATGGCATCTGCTTTGCTAACACAGCCTCAATAAATGCTTCTCGCTGCAACCTTGGCAGATAAACCAAGGACTCAACCCAAGATCTCCAGCAGAGCTGTAGGAATAACTGATTTTTCAGTTCGGCAGCCAAATTGCAAAAGAAAATAATTTGAAATCACCCCAAATGGTTTCTGTTGGTTTTCCTCATTAAAGTGAAACACTAGATGAGGATACGCCACTTCTCCTTCGCCCAGCGGTCTGGCCATAAGGTTTTTTTTCAGCCAACATGCAGGTGACCTGGATTGAACCCCCAGTTCCTCTGCCCCTCTGAAAAAATGGCTCTTATCGTCACCTCACAACATATTTGGAAGGAGGTTGCCTTTGTTCTCTCACTGCTCTTGTTTCCAAGGGTTATTTCACCACCCCTTAGAAGAGAAAAACAGGTGTCCTCCCACCAACGCAAGAGATGGGTCCCAACAACCAGATGATGGAATTACCCTTGGCACCCAAGTGCTTTGCATCAAGCCAAGCATAACAGATAGGAGAGCTGTCTACTGCAGAGGAGCACACATACAACGGTGGGGACGTTCCCCTGAGAGTGGGGGAATAGTTTTAAATCCCCTAACGCTGAACATCTGTTTCCCAAACGAAAATCTGGGCTTCTCTCCTCTGGGGCTAAGGCAAGCAATGGATGCTTACAGGAAAGAGAAAGAAGAGGGAAAGCACAGGCTTATATCTCTCTAGAATACTCTCCCAGACTCCAGCAATTGCCAGTCGGGTTTATTGCTTATTTAGTAGCCTTTGATGGATACTTTTTCCAGTGTTTTGACTATTTCAGAATACCTTATCCACTTGCCAGTTTGCTATTAGCCATCAGCTAGGAGCTCATCCTCCACTCCTGAACTTGGAGTCTAGCAACGGAAAAAAAATAACTAAAAAAAAAAAAAAGAAGTCAAAACATTTTAAAATTTGCCCAAGATTTCTGATTAGTTCCAGGTAGTGAACAGCCCTGTTATTCAGGTTTTGGAAGCCCAGCCAACGTACTAGAGCTTAAATTGTACCTCTACAGCTGGAGCTGCAACGAGCCCAAGTCTTCGGTGGTTTGGTCCAGAAGGGAACTCTGTCTACACCGCTACCAGCCCGTCCCTGGCATGGGTGTGAGCATCAGCCTCCCAGGAATGGCAGTGCCGGCTGGCATCGGCGCAGAGCGAGTGCGTTTTGTAGGCAGGCAGAGTGGTAAAAAGCAGTGTGAAGGCACCATTAAAAGAGAATGGCTTTTTCTTGCTCAAGTCAGAAGGACAGGCAGCTGACGTGACTGCTCGTAGTGGGAAGCTAGGCACACTGTTTAACTGTAAATAGTAAAAGATTACTAAAAACTACAGAGTAAAAATTATCACTGTTTTGCATTAGAAATGCAAGAAATGTAAATTCTTCTTTATAATATATTTAATTAGAAAGAGAATTATCTAATAAATAGAAAGGCTTTACAAAATGCTTGAATATGTTCATTCGAGTATTTTCTTAAAACAAATCGAGTTAGAAATCCCTAGTTTCCTTTTACAAACAAGGTCATAAAATGCCTTAAAAATCTCGCAGGAAATTCATGAAAATTTATTCAGTATCGTATGAAAGAGCACATCTCTGTTATGCTTATGGATACGTCCCAAATACATGTACATTTTAATTAATCCCATTAATTTTACAGGATTGCTTGCTTGTTTAACCTCTAAAGAAAGCAGCTTTCTTGAATGGAAATTAGATTTTGAGCTTTAAAGTATGGGGTTTTTTACAATAACCAACACTGAAAAACACAAAACATTTCTTGCTGCATGGAAAGCTTCATTAGTTTTTCTCATATATATTTTCACAGTGGTGACAGCAACTGATGGCATAGTACTTGCCTACTATATATAATGCTATGCAGGACATGAAATAATTACTCATTTTATTATAGGTCTACTGAGGGAGCTACATTTGAGTTTGAGGTTAATATGACAATCAGATGAACACTATTTTCAGCTTCTTATAACTTTGGAATAATAGTTCTTTCCAGCTGGCATTTGTATCTAGTCTAAGAGAAAGAAAAAAGTCACTTCGGGCACCGTGTTATACTCAGAAAGAAAAAAAAAAACAATATGGATTCCTTAATTTTTCTTATAAGTGGCTTTATTTACTTTAAAAAATGAGATTAAGCATAAGATTTATTAGTCCTTTAACATTAATCACTTTTGCTATCTGAAAACGTCCACCATCCTCTCGGTTGCTGTGTTATCTTACGCAGACACATTCAGCCCAAAACAAAAATATTGTCTCCAACATGGCTAATCACTAAATCAGAGTCCTCCTCTGAAAATCCGTGTGCTTCCTCAAGCTCAACGTCATTCCAATGGCACGCTGACTTTTAGAAAATAATATACGAAGTGCATATATATACAATCCATGTGTTGTTGTACCTTGCAGGTCAAGTTTTCTAAACCTCTTATCCTGACCTGGTTTGATTTCTTGCAGCAACTACTGTAACTTGGATATCATATTTTATCCCAATCTTTGTCAGCACTCAAGAATTCTAGACCAATTAAAACATCCTGAAGGAAAAATGGGTATTTAGTTTCATGATTTCTCCTCATTTTTCATTGCCTGACAGATCTCCTAGGCTCAGTGCACTCATTAGTGCCCATTTCAACTTGATAAGCAAATAATCCAGAATTTTTGGTCAATTAAATAATCACTTGTAATTCATAAATGTGTTTTCACACATGCAGAAGTCATACTGAGTGGTACAGTATAAGCAGAAAGGTGCAAGAGCCTTATGTAATACTAAGCTCCAAGATATTTGTGTTTGAAAAATATTCTTTCTTTCAGTTCATCAGACACCGTAAAAACACTCAGAACTAAAACTGAATGCATAGCTTTTCCTTGGATACCTTTTCCACTATTTTCACAAAAATTGATGCAAAAAAAAATCACCCGATACAGTTTAGTTAGCCAGATGTTAAAATCTTAGTATTTTGTGCATAGTGTAATACGTGTGCTATATTACTGACAGCACAAAAAAATCCAAACTTACTTCAGTGCGGAGATCTAAATTGCCAAAAGAATTCCTTCCGTCTTTGTAAAGATGGCATAAATCACGGCAAAAAATCATTATGCGTCCAAGAGAACAAACCCATTCCCCAGGCTGTCTTTTTCTAGGCTTTTTTCCAGGCTGCCTCCAGAACCTGTCTACGAGTAGCTGAAGAAAATCATAATACACAATATGCTGTGAAACCAAGTTTCATTTACAACCACTGTAAGTTGATTGTATATATTTGCTTGTTAAAAAAAAAAAAAGCTTATCAGAAAAAAATGCAAATGCTTTGCTTTTTTTTTTTTTACCTACTAAATACACTGGAAGCGTATGACAAATACCGATAATAAACTAATATCTCCAGGTGTAATGAAAGGGAAACTTGTTCAAGGCTGCAGGAAAGTGGCAGCATCATGTATCAGGCACAACACCTAATAGTACAGGTACCAGCAACGACAGCGTGGCCTGTCATCTGTAATTAGGTGCTATGAATCATCATAGTACGTGTTTTTCTTTGAACCAAAGTGTATACGCTGATTTTTTTGTTGAACAGGAAAAAAAAAAATTATGGAGAATGGTTAAGTCTCATGACTTGTGATGTTTATGCCTTTAAAGTTTACTTTGTAAACTTTAGCTTTAGTAAACTTAGTAAACTTAGTTTACTAAGTAAAAAACTTTAGTATATTTAGTTTACTTTGTAAACTTTAAACCTTAACAATCTGTCTGGACTGTTCAGATACTGTTGGATTGTTTAGCAATCCTTTGGTATTTTTCTGCTTCTGTAACTTCAGCATCATGAGGATGTGAGTGGGAAGGACGGGAGGACTCAGCGAGACCTGAGCATCCCCGCGGGCAGCCTGTGCACACCCACGTCAGGGCTGAGCGCGCAGACGCTCAGCACTGAATATTGACTCGCAGCGGTGCAAAAATACATATCAGAAATGTATCGGAGAAACCGCGTCTTCACATCCAGGTTGATTAACCCACATCAGCTCTAGGAATGACCCGAGGACACACTCGCAGAGGCGCATCAGACCCAGCACCGGCTTCCAGCCTCCAGCCTGGCCCCGCAGCCCTAAACCATCCCCAGCTCCCGCGGTGGCCCCAGCAGCTCCAACCCACCGTGCACCACCCAGCCGGGAGCTTCTCCCTCCTCCGCCTTGCTCACGGGGCGGGAGCATCACCTCAGGGGCGAAGGCCACTTCTGCAAATAGTAAAGTAAAAAAATCACTACTATAGCCTGTCAGGGAAGCTGCATTTCCAATACAGAATTTACCCTTTTCTCTTGGTTTTCTTTAAGTTGGAATTATTTGATAGTGGGTGTATCCTGCAGCCTTCCAGTCCCTAAAGGGGCTCCAGGAAAGCTGGGGAGGGACTCTTGATCGGGGAGGGGAGCCATAGGATGAGGGGGGATAGTTTTCCACTGAAAGAGGGGAGATTTAGAGTAGATATCAGGAAGAAATTCTTGGCTGTGGGGGCGGTGAGCCCCTGGCGCAGGTTGCCCCGAGAAGCTGTGGCTGCCCCATCCCTGGAGGTGTTCAAGGCCAGGTTGGACGGGGCTGGGAGCACCCTGGGCTGGGGGGAGGTGTCCCTGCCCATGGCAGGGGGGTGGGACTGGATGATCTTCAAGGTCCCTTCCAACTCTAACCATTCTGTGATTCTATGATTCTGTGGTAGTTACGTTTCAGCGGCAAAGACAGAGATGAATTTCGGGACAGCTCAAGAAAGCAGAAGCACATTTTAATGAAGAAACCCGTCTCTTTCCCATGACTTGGCAGAGGCCAACAACCCATGGGTAACAGATGGTCAGCAGTTCCATAACAACCTGGCAGGCCTGACACGCAACCGACTGGGAGAGGATCCGTGGCAAAATGATAAAACTGGCACTGCATAATGGATAGGAGTGGTCTGAGCATTCAAATAGATTTGCAGGGCAGCTAATTAGATCTTAAATTATCAAAATATTTGAAAGTGAAGTCTTTTTGAACCCCAGGCATCCAGGCAAAATTTCACAAGCAAAAAATATGATTTAAGCATGTACCAGAAACTATTCAGACCTCACAGTTTTGACAGCAGTGGGGCAATGAGAACAAAGGCAGCATAAATAATATTCATATAAAGCTCATTACAAAGCCAAGCATTCCTAATAATCCAGTTTTTACAAGAACATATACAGGTTTGTGATCATTTAAGTAGAGCAGTCAGAAATAACCACCCTGGACAGAAATGCATAAAGAAAGGGTGGAAAGATGGAAGGGCAAAACGAGCACAGCAGAAAGCACATGGAGTAGGTGGAAATTAGACAAAGCGGCCAATCTGGAGATAAAATAATGTCAACATTGGAACAGTAATAAGCGTTAGCAGCTTTACGGAAGGTAAAATATATTTTCTTGCCCTTGCTGCTTAATTTTCTGCATGAGCCTGAAGGACAGCAAAGCTGAGAGCTCGCTGGGCGAGCGGCCAGCCCCGGTGTGCTCCCACCGCCCCGAGCCCAGGCAGCGCAGCGGCCGCTCTCGTCCTTGCCTGCGCACCACCACTTACACAACGGATTATTATATTTTTGCCCTAAACCTGAGAGTTTCTCTCACATTCTGCATGGTGCCATGCTTCTTATCGTTGGTCCTCGGCAATCCTAGCCTTGAGGTTTTTTATTCTTTTGCTGTGCCGTACGGTATGGAGAGACTGCCAGCGTTACCGTTTCGGACACTTGCAGCCTGGGAAGGCAGGAGCTTCGGGTATTATGTCTTCAGAAAGCAGCTCCAGCCTCGCCCAGGCACAGGCGGAGTTTTCAGCTGAGTAGCAGTAAACAAGACATTTCAAGACTACGAATCGATAGCTTTTGCCTAATCCGCCTTCGCGGGCTGCTGTGGGTGCCAAACCCCGTCGCAGATGTTGCCAGCAGCTGTGCGCTGCGCCAGACCCTCAGCTTTACCGCCCCCAACCCTGGTGAGGCATCACTGCAGTGGAAGGGACAGCGCGCCAGCGAGCGATGCTCAGGGAGATGCCAAAGAATTTCCCACCCCTCTGCGCCCCCGGCAAGCCAACGCACCAGGACTTTGTCTGCTCTGTTCCCTCCAGAGGAGCACCACTGAAGAACCGTACCATCCCGTCTATGTTCATACTCATTAATACCGGTGCAACCATTCAGCACTTATATCGCGCGGTGTGGGGCAGGGTTACAGACCCCGACATCTCAGCCAGGAGGAGAGGAGTTACGCCTTCCACTGAGTCTTTGGGAACACAGGATTCATGCTGTGGGTGTGGGAGCAAGTGAGAGGGATCCGGGGAAGAGACGTTATTGGCAGGCATGAATTAAATGCCTGTTTGATACAGCCGGAGAGTCTGAAACCACTCTGTGCAAAGAGGTGCTTAAATCACAGCCCTGCGCTCCAGCAGCCAGGCTGTCCTTACAGGGGGAGCTGCCTCTTCCGCCGCACACTGTAACAGGCTGAGGGGGAGAGCGGCTGCCGGGGAAGAGAGACCGTAAAAAAAGAAAGCTGAGACAATGATGAAGGAGAAATGTAATATTTATGGGACTGAAGAGGCAGAAGAAGGGAGCCTGGCTCCGCAGCCATGGCCCCCAGGATGGGGAGCTGGAGCGCTCCCCTCGAGGTGGGGGGAAAGGCTGATACCCACCGTCCCAGGACGGCACTGAGCCCACATCTCTCTCTTCCCATGGCAGGTGCTCTCACCACTAGGCCATTGAAGAATAATAGCCCATGAACATATATTTTTATAAATTATACACATACGTAAATTATATATCAGTATAACTCTCAACAAATTAATATAAAATAAATATACCTATTATATATATTTATATAGAAATTAAACATTCCTTGGAATGAAGCCTCGTGCAGTTCTCAAAGCTGCTGGGACACAGTGAATTCACCACACCGGCACCTCAGGGCTCAACCTCAGAAATGAAAACTTCCACAAGTCCTACACCCTGATGCAGGTACGATATTTGCTCAACCACACAGCAGGAGCCCTGGGCACATCCAGCAGCCGGACATTAAACCCTCGAGAGCTGAGAAGTGACGCAGCCCCTCTGAGTCTCCATCCTCCACAGGTGCTGAGGGAGAACAACCCGGGGTAGGTCCAGGCTGGATCTGCAGAGCAATACCCCTGCCTGCCCCAGATGGTGTCAGCTCACACCACTTACACACCACCCATGTGACTGTTGACTGCTCCATCCCACTTCCAAAGTGCATTTTTTCATAGAATCACAGGATGGTTTGGGTTAGAAGGGACCTCGAAGACCATCCAGTTCCACCCCCTGCCCTGGGCAGGGACACCTCCCACCAGCCCAGGTTGCTCCAAGCCCCGTCCAACCTGGCCTTGAACACCTCCAGGGATGAGGATTTTCGTAGCATTGAGGTGTCCAAGGTCCCTTTTCATGGCTCTCACCTTTCCATAAAATCATTGTTTCTCTCAATCTGCATGAAAACAAAGAAAACAACACAGCTAAACTGAAACTCAGGGGAGTTTTGCTGCTCCACCCCAGTGAATTAACGTAACATTTGGAAGAAAAAATCTCAGTCCTACTCAATTTCAGTACTTTGAGGGTTGGTCTCCCTCGCTGCAAGGCCAGGCCTCGGAAATTGTGCTGAAAATCTCAATTCCTACTTTCAGCCTCACTCTAAACCCTAAAAACAATTGCTACCCTCCATTTTCAGTTCTTTGCCCAAGGCTCCTAAAACATCATATGGGGATTTGGGAGCCCCATTTGAAACAAATTGTTTTAATTAAAATAGTAATTTTCGGCCCCAAGAGATGTAAACTATTAAAGAGTTGCCAGGAGGGAGATCTACTAATGGAGAGCAATGAGCAATTATAGCCAATCTGCTGCAGGTTCTCTGAGAAAAAACACACTGGAAAACCAGAGCAGCCACTTGCCAACTGATTATTTATCACTACAGACAGCATTTAACGGTATACGGGTTTTTCCTTCCATAAAGGCTCAGCAAGCCTACTTCATTTTCTCATGTGTCATCAAGTCATTTTGATATAAGAGGAGAGATCAGCAAAGGGAAATGGAGGAAACAAATCTCCTCTCTGTTAAACAGCTCTTCAGCACCTGAAACAACGGGTGTGCAGAAAACAAGGGAGGCAGATGAAAGCATTTTTCCCCATGAAAGTGAACCCTCTGTCTCACATGGTCTTGCTTTTTTTTCTCCCAGACACCCAGTATTTAAGGAATGTTCATTTGCGATGTACCAGATTTATGGAATATTTTAAAACTCCAACCAAGTTCACGTTCCCATTTCCTCACACAAAGTCAAATGTGGACATTATCCAACCTGAACTAAATGCTCAGGCGCTTCCCTGGAAAGGTAAATGTGAGCAAAAGGAAGAGGCGTTTTGTGGTTAATTACTTCATTATTTTTTTTTTCCAAATTGTGACATGGAAGAAAAAACACCAAGAACAACAACAGCCTAAGCATGTTATCCCAGAGCCACCTGCCTTCCCTTCTAAATTAACCTTCACTGGTTTCATCTCTGAACTATGCACAGATTCGCTGGAAGGACAAACCTCAGAAGACAAAAATCTCTTGTCATTCCAAAGGTCCACATTTCTGATCAACACCCTTTTCGTGTTTCAGGACTGACGGTACACCATAAATGTAGTTAGAAGGAATTTAACTTCTGTTCTGCCTCATGGAATGCTTCCTATTACAAAGAAAGGTTGGCTTGGTATCCTAGATTCAAGTATACAGAATCACAGAATCACAGAATAGTCAGGGTTGGAAGGGACCTCTGGAGATCATCTAGTCCAACCCCCCCGCCAGAGCAGGGTCACCTACAACAGGTTGCACAGGACAGCGTCCAGGCGGGTTTGGAATGTCTCCAGAGTGGGAGACTCCACAACCTCTCTGGGCAGCCTGTGCCAGTGCTCCACCACCCTCAAAGTAAAGAAGTTCCTCCTCATGTTAAGGTGGAACTTCCTATGTTCAAGTTTGTGCCCATTACCCCTCGTCCTATCAATGGGCACCACTGAAAAAAGACTGCTATTCACTGCTGTTCACAGACCCAATAGCCTAAAAAGAATACAGTCAGCTGGAAATCAACTGAACAAAAGACATGTAAAAATAGAAACATTGGCACTTTTCTAGTCTGCTCTGGAAATTTATCTGCTAAAGTATACTCCAGCATTCAGCAGCAGGTCCCCTTTGCGATGCGAGGGAACAAGTGTGGGGTGTCTGCACACATGGACAGATGTCCGCACACATGGACAGATGTCTGCACAGGTACTTCCACCTACAGATACACGTGTGTATATATACACTGACCCAATGTACATCTCCAACATTTCATAGACTTACCATCTTCAACTGATTTGAAGAAAAGCATCCTATTTTAGAAGCCAGGAGAGCAAGTTTTCGCTTTTAGGCGGCATCATCTCTACTGAAATAATCCAGGACAATCTATATTTGGAAGCAAAAAATAAAAATAAATTAAAAGTCATTTTCGACATGCGGATTGCTAGTGTAGAAACCAACTCAAATTAATACTGAAAAAGAAAGCATGGTAGCGAGCTCCCTGGGGAAAATAAAAACAAACCCCAGACTTTTTCAAAATAAGAACTCCGTCTTTTTTCTGTAAATAGCATTCAGTTGGCCCTTGTTTTTCTGTTCAGGAACTGCAGAGCATCTGCCTCTGCCACCCACAGACACAACAGAGAAACACGTTACTCCAAGGAATATCTATCCACATCAGCGCGGTGACCTACTAGAGATAGCATCAAGATGAAAAGTATTATTCTTTTTTATAATTCCCTTCTCGCTTGATTCTAACCTCATTAAATCAAGAGGAATGTTAACCACACATTTAAGCGCGTGTTGCATGAAGCCTTTTTTTTTTTTTTCAGAAATGCCAGCATTGTTTATTAGTAACGGTGTCATCTGACTCTCTTAGGTAATGAACACCAGCAGATGACACCGTATTTCACCCGTGGCTATACTGTAATAATTAAATAAAGTAGCAGTACTAGGGATGGAATTACTGGAGAAATCAAGACTCTTAAAAGAATCCCATTGAAGGATGTTTAAACAGACATTCCACAAGGGCAAACGGATAAATTAAATTTTCCCTTAGCAATCTTTGTGACAACAGGAGAATACTAAATAGAGAGCATAAGGGACATGTTGTAGCAAAATGTTTTGCCTTATTTTTCATTTAAATGTAGTTATATAGATGAAGAGCCTGGAGGCATCAACCATTGCCAATCAAGGCTTACATAATGAGTAGGTCTTATACTGAAATCACCACCGCCCAGAATTGCTCAAGTCATCTGAGGATGAAGTTTTTTCAGTATAGACATGTACAAAGTCTTCTGGGTTTTTTTTTTTTTTTAAGTATTTTCAAAAAACATGATTTCTCTTTGGCAAAGGAACCCTTTGAAGCAGTCCAAATAGCCTTTGAAGTGAAAATAGCGAAGTCATTTCATATTCATTCACCCATTTTACCTCCCCCTTCCTAAAAAAGAAGGCACATAGCCTAGTGAAAAATTTATATAATGAAATAGGCAGACTCATCTCATGACATCAGAAGCATTCAAGCAAACAAAATGCCATTAAAATGGAAGTGTATATATCTTTGGGGGTAAATCAAAGACACTGTGAACTGAAATATTAGGAAAAAATCAAGCTTAATTATTTCAGATTAAGAGCTACAATCTGTAACTCAGAATACTGCAACATATACAGTAAAGCGTATGAAGCATTAATGGATTGGTGAATATTTACTTACTTTGAGGAGTTGTCCTCGCTTTGCAACCTAACTTAGATCTATTAAATCTAGGTGCATGTTTATTTGCTAAGACACAAAGGCTATTACAAACTCAAGGAAGTGATAGATGCCTTACAGTGCATTAGTAGCAGGATTTTAATGCAGTTCTTTTCCTCCTTCCATTCCCATAAATGCATTTCTCTCCTTTACAATATTTCCTAAGAGTCTCCTATGCCAGAGATTTTCCCATGTACATCTTTCCAGAGCCTCAGAAAAAATGAGAATGGCTGATCTTACCTGAAAACTAAAAGCTTTGAGATAGTTCTCTGTGGAATGATGAAAAATCCCACAGGTTCAAGAAAACAATCGGTAAATATAGGTTTCTACTCCCGTAAAATACAATTTGTTAAAGACAAATGCTCGCTAGTGGAAACTGTTTTACTGCTGCAAATACAAGACTGCTTGAAAGACAACACGACTCAACAACCACGCAGTAAAAGCAGCAGCACACAGATACATGGGGGCAGGGCAAATAATACACGTTTTGCCACTTTTGTATACCTCCTTGAAGGGTTGTGGCATTTTTGTTTATGCATCTACAGTGCAGAAAGTCACATCTGTCTTCCAACTCTACTTGACTCTGGCACGTGTCTCGTTTTATTCCACAATCCACCATTTTCTTCCACACAAAAATCTCATCAAATGATCAGCTTAAACTTTTTACCTGACCTGTCCAGTGGAAGAAACAGTGACCTGATTATTTTTATTCTTTTTTTTAATTCCTCACTACTTTAATCCCTATTTATGTATATTGGATGTTTAAGAAGAGGGAGATAGTCTTCTTGAAGAAAAAAAAAAAAAGGCAAATAAATCACATAACAGGAATCCTCACAAATCTGTATTTACATTGGAAGTAAAAGTAAACTCACCAACGATGATTTACTGCCTCTTACAATAAATGTGACTATTAGGTCTTTAGATTTTATTAGCATTGTGAAAGAACATATTTTATGTTCAAATATTTAAATACTTGTAGAAAGCAAATGCAAAAATATTGTACATATTAGGCATTCAATTACTTGAAGTGATGTAAAAAATCATTGAAAAATAATTTCCTCTCTGCAGAACAATATATTGCCAAGATCTGAAATTTCCAGTTTACGGGTGAAACCAATTAATTTGATGGCTTTGTTTGGCATCTAAATGAAGAACTCTATGCATTTCTCACAGAAACGGGCAGGACAACAGATGACATTTGAAGCACTGACCACAGGACAGCTTTGAGGATTAATAATGAATCACTTCAACAGAGGAGCAGAATATAGAAGTACCGACTCCAGCGATGGGTTTCTCAAAGACTGTTTTTGGCTATTTTCATGCTAACCAACCCTCCAGCAAAGACTGTGACCCCCTATAGAAGTTTTTCCTGAAAATTAATTTCTGACACCTGACAGCAGCCCATCTGGCTTTGAAACAGCCACAGAATTTTGAAATAAAACCGTAATTTCTACTTTGCCCACCGAGCAGGCATCCAGAGTGCCGGAGTTAGTACAGACTCGTTCTGTGAAGAGGAAGAGGAAGATGCAGGACAGCAAATGATGACGAGTGCCTTCCCCAAAGTGAGTCAGAACGGCAGCTTAGACTGGCTGGTGCTTGGCAGTAATGCTGTGGAGAGGAGAAGCAAAGATTTCCTATGCTAAGTCACTGTGATCACAGTTTTGTTCTTTCTTAATGGGTGGCAGGATGATGGTGGAAGGAGAAGGTAAACTACAGACCCCGCATGCTGCTTCAGTGAATGTGTTAAAAATAAAATGAACAAAAATACTCATAAGTCAGGCTGAGAGAGTTGGGGGTGTTCAGCCTGGAGAAGAGAAGGCTCCGGGAAGACCTTTGAGCAGCTTTCCAGTGTCTGAAGGGCACCTACAAGAAAGCTGAGGAGGGACTTTTTACAAGGGCACGGAGTGATGGGATGTGGGGGAATGGCTTCAAGCTGGAAGAAGGCAGATTTAGATGAGATCTGAGGAAGAGCTTTTTCACTGTGAGGGTGGTGAGCCCCTGGCACAGGCTGCCCCGAGAAGCTGTGGCTGCCCCATCCCTGGAGGTGTTCAAGGCCAGGTTGGACGGGGCTTGGAGCAACCTGGGCTGGGGGGAGGTGTCCCTGCCCAGGGCAGGGGGGTGCAATGAGATGGTCTTAAGGTCCTTTCCAACCCAAACCATTCTGTGATTCTATGATAAGGGTACTGAAGCAAGAAGATGCAAGTTGAGACAGTACTCTGCAAAGTAAAGCAGGAAACCCTACAAGTGTACCATCTCCCATGTTCAGACCACCACAACTATCAGGACACAAAGAGAGTTTTCTTCTTCTAGATGCAGAGGTCTGGTAGTTTTGAACTGTTCTGAGTTTAGCTCGATCCAAAAATAATGTTAACGACAATAAAACTTCAGCTCTTCAAACCACATTGATCTGCGGGGTTACACAGGAGGATGGGAGAGTATTCTTGTTGATTTTATGTTATTTCTATTGATTGCTATCTGCCTACTTACCTTAAATAGCCAGCCGCAGTGCTACTTCATTTTTCAGAGCTTCAATAAAGAAAATGCTTCCATTTTGTAAATTATAGCCCTGCGATTGAGAGCGCTATTTTGAATGTGGTTATCTCCTGCTTAAATCAAATCAAATCAAATACATACCTTAATGGCAAACCAACATTTTTCATGCGACCCTCCAAATCTGAAAGGACAAAATTCAGTGAAAAACATTATGTATGATCTAACTTTATTGCAAAGATGCACATGCCAAAGCATGATACAAGTACAAGGGCGGGTTGCCTGGGGGGTTTTGCAGCCCTCCCCAAGGAGGCAGTAACGAACCCGATCAGTGAGGCAACCGATGGGCAGATTTCTACACCCAGAATTACTGAAAGCTCCTGTTGTTTCCCCATTCCCAAAGTATTTTCTTTTACATTGTGAAAACCAACAATTACATTTCATTAGTTCTGTTCCTCATAACCCTTCTAATCAGCCATGGGCTCAAGAGTAAAACATTTTTAATTGAGCAAGTTTAACCCAATGGTGAGCTAAAACGGTATAAAACTTATGAACGAGTAAAGAACTAGCAAGTGTGACAAAATGAGAAAGGTACTTAGTTTGAGTTCGGTGCTTAACTTTGCCACAGATGAACAAACATTGCCTTTTGCAAAGTTTTTCCGGTTTACTATTTAACTGAGAAATTACTTGCAGAAAATATTGATTTGAGGAATAGAGTATTCATTCTTTTGTAGATCCCTACCAATATTCGGGTAAAATGAATACCAAAAGCAGAATTTCCAGAGGTTTAACTGTGTCCATATTAAACTGGTGAAGGAAAGAGAAACTCTCTATATATTTTTCTCTCTGGCTCATCCTCCTCTTCCCTCTCCTGCAGGGCCCAGCCAGGAAGGGCATTTTCTAGACTGCGAAGCAGCGCAGCACTGCTGGGTGCTAATGGGTGCACAGTGACAGAAGATCACTTACTTTTTTGTGAGTAAAAAGGTGTTTCCACTGGGGAAAAAGAAAAAAAAAAGGAAAAAAAAAAAAAGATTATTTCATTGTATGTATGTGCTAAGGGGAATTTCAAACTTTGTCATGTGCAGCTACAAAAGACTCTTCCCATCACATCCCCACTTTCCTGGGGGCCCTGAGGTTTCCTTTCCAGGTCTTTTACCCCACGAGGAATTTGCGTAACACCCATCCAGCTGGGAAGGCCTTGCGTTCTGCAGGACGGTGTAACCAGACTGCCTGTAACTCGTCAGATACCTTCGCCTCGGCAGTCTAACCTTGATTCAAAAAAACCCGCTGCCTCTGTCCTCTCCTTCCTGCCACAAAACTCACACGGCTCTTCCTCTGGAACCACCAGGAGGTTTTTGCGGCCACGCAGACTCGCCGTAACCACGGCACAGGCGCTGAACAGACCAACTAGCCAAAGCACCAGCCTTGACTAAGCAGGGTTTCTTTTTGCTGCAGCTCCTAAGGGGCAGAAGTGCAGCCTCCAGCAAACGACCAGGGACTTCCCATCATTTTACGCGTGCATTTTTTTAAATGCCACCACAAAACAAACTTTTACATCCACAAACCAAACTTTTACAAAAGCCTTTATGCAGCCTGGAGTTATCAGGAACATCGTTGCCTGACAACGAATGCAGCTGTGGAAAATTCCCACCTACATCTAAGCTTTGAAACATGACTTTAGAAGGTTAAAACTAACTCCCACCAAACTTCCTATCGAGCGGGGCAGGCAGCGGCTGACAGCGCTGTGCTCTGGCAGCTCACCAGCGTGTTCCTCTACTTAAAATGCCGCCCAAGTACGGACTTGTGGCTCGGAGTATCTGAAAGGAACCTTAGATGTTATGCTCACCTTCCTATTAAAAGACATGGGAAACTTAACTCAGATTAATGCATGTTTATACATTTTAATTGTATATTAAAGTGTGTTTTGCAGATACATAAGAAACATCAGTGGCATATTAACTTATATTATCTTTTACAAAAAAAAAAACCCAACATTGACACATTTGCAATTATTCTGCAATTATATGGAAATTACATTACACACTAATTGCTCTGACAGGTGCCTAATAGCTTCTCTAAATAGGGGGTAAGAATTTACCCACGGGTATTCTCAATTATTTTGCTTGACCACCTTTTGCCTCTCCTCACAGCACTGAAAATACGAAGTAGCAATAACAAGTTTCTGTTCTGCTGGGTTGTTTTTTTTCCCCAACACAAATTGCTGTGCTCCTGCCTCCGTGCTGCCCCCGGCTCCGTGCCACTCACCAGGGGAAGCATTGCTGCCTCTGGCAGCAATCCCGCCTCTCTCAGAGTCTTTCCAGGTTTATTCCTGAAGCCTCTACGCTCAGAACTTCAGCAGCTGTTTTGGCAAATGGGCCCTGGGGAGGAGACCCACCGCAGTCCTCGGTGTGACGGCATGAGCACAGCTAACGCTCCATGAAACCTTCCACATGTACTCCAGATACAAATGATCTCAGGCCAAGTACAGATAAACTAAGAACCATCTTTTTGTGCGCGTGGTATTTATCTCCATTAATTTGAAGACTCTCCTTACTAGACAACCCTGCTATGAGGGAAAGAAATTGTATTTCTGAGGGGTCCTGGTTGCTGGTTGGTAAGAGGGTTCTTATCATAGAATGGTTTGGGATGGAAGGGACCCTAAAGATCACCCAGTTCCACACCCCCGCCCTGGACAGCGACACCTCCCCCCAGCCCAGGTTGCTCCAAGCCCCGTCCAACCTGGCCTTGAACACCTCCAGGGATGGGGCAGCCACAGCTTCTCGGGGCAACCTGCGCCAGGGGCTCACCACCCGCAGAGTAAAGAATTTCTTCCTGATATCTCATCTAAATCTAACTTCTTCCAGTCTGAAGCCATTCCCCCTCCTCCTATCACTCCATGCCCTTGTAAAAAGTCCCTCCCCAGCTCTCCTGGAGGCCCTTTAGGCACTGGAAGGGGCTCTGAGGTCTCCCCGGAGCCTTCTCTTCTCCAGGCTGAACACTCCCAACTCTCCCAGCCTGTCCTCCCAGCAGAGGGGCTCCAGCCCTTTGAAATGAGAATGAAGCTGTAAAATTGATGACAGCAATGGAAAATGTTGACAATACAGCTGGTAAGTGTGCGTGGAACATAATTTTACCTTACTGATAGCTTTACTGTCAGCTGGTCTTGGACAGGACAATCTCGTTTCACATCCCACCTGCCAGTGCCACAACCTTCCTGCTCCGCAGCCCGGAGCCTCAGCCAGGCATTGGGACACACTGTAGGGTTTATTCTTCAGGCTACAGCAAACCCATTTCTCCTGCCTGAAGGCAGAATACAATCAAATGGGACACGATGCACGAGGTTTCCTATGCCGTCAGAGAAGGAGTCTAAGAAAAAGCCATTGCAAACCAGCGCCAAACCACGCAAGAGAAGCACCAACAGCTGTGGATCCAAAGCTCCTCACTGTTGTCGTTCAGCCAAAACTTTTCCATATTTTCAAATTAGTTTTTCAACGTTAGACTTATGCTACACTGTTATTACAGGTGTAAACCCAGAAGCCACAGCCTTTCCTCTAAGTCAAACCCAGCAAGTGCCATTTCAGTTGCCACCAAGTGCTCTGCCGTCCTTCCCACAGACCCAGTCTCCCGAGTACTTCACCACGACAGCACTCCACAAATTGAAATTTTATGTACATACTGTAATATAACCCCCATATGTTTAATATAGGCTCATTGTGAAAATGCTTTCCAGACTTGTTTGCAAACACTATAACACCGAAAAACAAATGCCAACTCTTGCATTCAAATGAGAGTATTGCCGGTAAAATTGTGACCTTTTTTATATATATAGACATTCACAGCTGCTAACCAGGATTATCTATACATCCCAAGGTGTATTTCATCTGAAATGCAAAGCATTTCTTTATTGCACGTATGGTTGACTGGGAATAAAATGAGTTTGTTTCCCTGTGACTGAGAGCTATTTGCATGACTTTCAGATATTTAGAGGTGATTTACAACTTCTGCATTCACATCATGGATAGATAAACAGGAAAACTGTACTGTGTATGACAATTACGATCCTCAACATCTGTTTTATCCTAAAAATAATTTTATGTAAAAGAAATTCTACTTCAATTATTAGAGCTGACCTAATTTTATTTTCCTTTAATGTTTGCTTTCAATGGCACAAGACTGATCTTTTGTAGTAAGCGTAGATAGATTCTGTAGATATGTCAGTTGGTCAATTAGGAAGCGATGCACAGAACTTTTTATAGTGTATGTTACACATCATACTTTTCCTAAAGAGAAGTTAGATGTTGACCCCTATTCCAGCGGGAGGTGTCCTTACCCAGGGCAGGGGGGTTGGAACGAGATGATCTTCAAGGTCCCTTCCAACCTAAACCATTCTATGATTCTGTGATTCTCTTACAGCAAATATGAATTTTGTGGATAATTTGACCTGTGAAATTCAACTCAATGCATACCTCCACTGCAATTAGGCAGGGCAACAGCAGCTCAGTGGCGTGCTGACATTAATTTTAGCGCGGTCGGCTAGAGCAGGAAGAGCAGGGGAGGTACAGCCGCAGACTTCAGTGCACATTGCACACTCAAGCCTGCGCCAGCAAGACCTCATCCCACAAGCCAGCTCGCCCTAAGCAAGCCGGGTGAGGCAGGCCAGGCTTTATCAGTCGGAGCTCAGGGGCTCAGACCCAACAAGGAGCAGCGACAGCAGCTCTGCCGGGGCAGCGGTGGGGCGGCTCGCTCACCCGCAACTCAGGTTCCTTAAACAGAAGCACTATTCAGCATCAGCGTGTAAAAGAGAGCAATTCCTTCATTGCAAAATGGCCAACGTACAGCAAGAATTCTTGTCATAAAAATGCTTGACTTCTGTCCATTAACTTCTTAACTTCAGGGCGGTGTTGGCTTAAGAGGATGTGGAAGGTAACAGACAAAAGCCATTGAATGTGTGCCCCTCCCTGACTGCCTTGAAACACTTCTTGTGTTCGACAACAATTCAGGCTTGCCTCAGCACTCCTGTAATTATATCTATCCATGATTAATTACAGTACTTTTAAAATGCACTTGAGTGACACTTCTGACAACACAGAACCTTTCTTTTTTTACAGAAAATATCTACAGTGGGCAAAGACTGGGACAAGTATTCCACTAATTTATGCAACTGAGGTTTCTGAAAACAAAAATATACCACGTTCTTTATTTTAAACACATCCAGCATAAGGAACTTTGACCAGTCCTCATCCTTTACTATTTGGAGAATGTTCTTTCTCTGCTGTTCTGCCTGGCAGCATTCTCACCAGATCAGTCTTAATACTACACAAACGTAACAGCAATACATGGCAATTGCACAGAGTTCTGAACATTTTGCTTCCAATTTCCTCCTTACGGCCTTGTTTATGCTCTGGGTATCAGCATTCAGAAGTTGAGCACTCTTGCCAAGCTTACTCTAGGGACTTCTACTGGCTCAGAAGCCTCGTCTTTGTTCCTCACAGAGTAACAGCCAGGCTCTGCCAAGCGGTCATCTACAGTCAGGCTTTGCCTCAATGCTAACTGACGACGAAACTCCAAACTTTGCTTCTGGCTCAGCTCTCCTACACACCCGAGGAGGGTAAGGTTATTTAAAAAACAGCTAACGTGCACACTCTTGACTACATTACGGCAACGCAGCCCCAAACATTACCCCATCTTCCCTGGGGGGTTGTACAGCCAATGCTGATGTCCAGGACAGTGCCACCAACCTGCCGGAATGAAACTGTGTCTAAGTGCCTGCAGCGACTGCGGTGCACATACTGCCTAGGTCAAATACCATAAGCTTGCAAGGAGGAATGGAAACGCAGGTGCTGTTGGCTCCTGGGGTAGTACAGCGGTGGTGATGCGGCAGACGGGACCCTCCACCACCCCGAGATGCTGGTCACTGCCGTTGCAGGACAGGGCTGACTCCGCTCCTGCTGGACAAGCTTGAGAAGTACTTTATGGCAATAGCAAACCTGGGCTGGACAATAACCAAAGTCTCCTTCCTTAGAGCTCACTGCAATTTTCTTTATTCAGGTGTTTAGACTGGACTCTGATATCTTCCACTGCTAACAATGTTTCCTACCACCTCCTGTTGAATGCTCAAGGAAGTTAGAAATCCAGGGAACTACCAATTTTTTCAGATGAACCACATCTCCCTCCTCCTTCCCTCCTTTCCTTCTTCTTTTACTTTGTAATAAAATTATTCCCCACGTCTTAAGTCAACTTCAATGACTTCGGAAGACTTATTTTACTACTTCATCTGTAATTTTGCACTTTTATCAGTAGTTTCACCACCCATGTTCAAGCTGGTTTTCCTCATCTTCACTTTCAAATGGTTTCTTTCAACAGGTGTAGCATTTCTAGCACCACCTGCTGAGCAATTTGGTGCAAACACAGAACCTTAGAATAGTTTGGGTTGGAAGGGACCCTAAAGATCATCCAGTTCCCACCCCCCTGCCCTAGGCAGGGACACCTCCCCCCAGCCCAGGTTGCTCCAAGCCCCGTCCAACCTGGCCTCCAGGATGGGGCAGCCACAGCTTCTCTGGGCAAAATCACATCCTGTGATTCACTAAACCATATTGGGAAGACCAAGAGTGCAAAAGTTGTGAGAAGGGGGAAGGGAGGGGGGAAAAAGAGGCTTGTTAATATCATTGTGCCAGATTTTACCATTCTTCAATGCAAAGTTAGCAGCAGTTGGAAATTCAGCCTCTCATACACACCAAGCCGTCCATGCAGCATTTTGAAATGGAGCTCTATGTGTCAAAAAAAGGGAGAAGCATGGAAATGGAAATGAGATCTGCTGGAAATTTTCATTCATTCTGAAGAGCAGTTTTGAAATTTTTCCATATGCCTCTCATATACAATACTATGTGATTAATTAAAGCAAACAGTGCATTAAAAGTAAAAAGCACCATATGTACACTTACATTTCGATACACATGAGAAATTACTTCTATATGAGAAAAAGCCCTGAAAGCTCCCATTTCATTCAGGCTTTGAATCTGCAAACACTGATGAAAACTCTTCTGGCATTGGCCAACACTCACATTGCTTTTTTAGTCTCCTTTGCATGTATTTTAATATACAAAAATTAGGATTTGTAGCTTAAGACAAAGAACCTCATGAAAATAGATTATGAAATTACTCTTTTTCTAGTTCAGTCACATTGCAATGAGCTATCAGAAAATTTAAATATTGAAGTGCTATGGGTTTTCTCAGGTGGCAGATGTGGCTTCATTACTGTACCTGTAGTTCCTAATTCCCTGTTAAAACCAGAATGACTGCTGAAGGGGATGCTTTTGGAACTGGATGAGGCTGAAGGTGCAGTGCTCACCAGCTGTTTGTGACCCATAGATGCATATGGTCTGTTCAGCTTTGTCATGAGAGCATCTTAAAACCAGTGAAGCATTTACCAGCCAACGACTGATGTCTGTCACCTTCGAGGAATCACACAGATTTATCAGGCAAGGATCTTCTGATTGCAGTATCTTCCTTCTCTCAGAAGATCAGCAAGCTTTTGTGAAGTTAGAAGCTTGGTATGTAACATGGAGATATTTAACTATCACTTGAACAGAAACCATGGAGCAACTTTCCATGCCAGACAAAACCAATATTGCACTCTCCAAAACGCAGTGTTCTCCTAACAGCACTCGTGTGCGGTATTGACCTAAATTGATCAAGAGCCACATAGTAAAATCCAGCACTTATGGCATGACACTTTGATATCATACAATGCAGAGAGCATCGCTCCAACAGGATTTCTACAGTTCAAATGGTTTGTTCATAAATATGGGCTATATATCTGTCAAATTATACCAAGGGACCATATTACATCCTAAGGGCTATAGCTGATAACCAACATAGAAATATGCTGTCCATGGGAGAAGTATAAGTGTATTGATATATACAGTAAGTATGGTCATTAGAAGGCATTGAAAAATAACCATCGACTCCTGCGCTTACAAAGGAATAAAAGCGAGAAAGATGACTTTGGAAGTAGGAAAATCAGCTGTAACTCGAAGATCAATAGAAAGGCAAAGACTTAAATTAGAAAGACTGTGACACTAATGAAGCATAATACTGTCTTCAGCTCTCAACAGCGAGAACGGAAACTCCAGGATGCTGGTAATCACCTTCACAAAATGAAAATCTAAACTTTCCATGTGAATGTAACAGCAATCAGAATTACTCTGAAAAATAAATTCATGTCAGAGGCAAAATAAATCAAAAGCATTAATGAGAAAATTAGAGGATTTGAAGGAACTAGCTGTAAGGCATTCAAATTCCTCTTTTTTTGTTAAGAGCGGCAGTCTTGTTGGAATGTCAAAGAGTAAATAACACAGTGAAGTATCATTACAGTAAAGCTAATTTAATGCTACATTACAATATATCTAGTTTGACTACTGTAAATCTCCTTCTGTACTTCCTAGTAGTTATTTAATGAAAAGCAAGCAAAAAGATGTGTATTGCCATCATACGTGTTCCTGTAGCACCTAGATACCTGAGTGCCACTGCAGCAGCTTTTATTCAAACACGACAAAAAGACAGCTTCTGCATTGAAGCAAGAACATTCTTCATCAATCCCACAGCAGCCACTAAAAACACAGTATTTTTGCTGCTTATGATAAATAAATCTTAAAATATTCATGGACTAGTAAAATTCTCTCCTTAAACACACACATAACCACATAAGTCCACCCTCAGTTATTCAGACACAATTGCCATTTTCAGGGAAGGGACGCAGTGATTGAGGTCAAACAAATAAAAGCATACATGTAAATAGAAGCTTAATTTCATGGAAAAAGGTGTCTAGAAACAGTTTCTGATAAACCGAAGGTTTTTCTAGAACGGTATCCTTTCTTTGGAAGTGGCCGTTAGCTGATACCTCATAATTGTTAGAACAAGAAACACGTGTAATGTTATTTTGCCTTGGGAGACCCTTCTTACTTTTGCATTTTACTGGTTACCCCTTTTTCTGAACCCATTTGTAGTTTTTGTACTGTGCAATGGTTACAGTCCCCCAAATTTAAATATGAACTGCATGAAAAATTTAACTGCCTTTTGTTGTTAAACCTCACCCTCTTCTACCCTACTACATTGTTAAATTACTCCCTTTTACACACAAAATATCTGGCGTGTTCCATGTCAAATCAAGCATTAGCACAGCATATTATGCCTCTGTACCCAACAGCAGGAGCAAGAGAAGTGTTTATGCTTTACTGAGCTAGCAAGCAATCCATTACTTGGCTTTTTTCCTGTACTGTTTGTCAAGTCTCACAAATTAAGTTCTACAATAAGATGTTCAATTTTTGCACAGCAGACCAAACAGCTTGTCTGAAATGTGGCTTTAATTAAACTCCAGCATCTCATCTCTGTGCATGTGGGGTTCTTTTAACAAAAACAAAACCAAAAAAAAATAGGAGGGACTGGACATTGATCTGAGCCAGTGGTGACCTGCTGAAGCAAAAAAGAGTCAAAAGAGTCACACAACCACCAGCAAGGAATAAAGGAGAAGCGCAGAGCCAAGCTACAGGCATCCAAACTGAAATCCTTTTTAGAGTGGGGTCATCCTTCATCTCCCAAATGAATAACAAAACCTGCTACGAGCATTGCACTTGGCATACAGTAGTTGCCTTCTGCTCTGTGCAAGGTGGAAAGCTCCTCACAGGAACAATTTGGATCACCAGAGCAAAATGCCTAAGGAGGAGATAGTGTGGCATTAGCCCACTCCTAAGTGAGCCGCTAGACTTCTGCATCCAGCTCTGAAAGGCCCAGATGTCACAGACCGACATCCTTTAATGCCAACAGACTGCACACAGACGTGTCTAACTATAAAATAGCTGTGTACACGGTTGCTTGGATGCACTGTTTGTATAGAGGAGTTAAAATACATCTCAAACTATTGAAAATGATTAGGCAAAGCTCCACAACAACCTCAGAGGAGATGTGAGTGCTACACCAATCTCCCACCAGCTTGGATGTGCTTTGGAAGCATCCAGCTCCAGCTGGAATAGGCCTTTGCAGAAGCTAGTCAGTCTGTGTTTAAAGCAGTTTATATACGTGATAACTAGCCACAAATTCAGGTCAAAATGTCCTACTAATTTCATCTGAGAAAGAGGCAAAAGTATTTATCTTTAGAGTTTTGACACTCATACTTTTTAAATATCCAGACTTAAATTAACTGCAAGTTGAATGACATACACCCGAGGCACAAGAAAGTGGCTGTTCTCAGTAAAAGGACAAACAAGACATGAGTGTTGGTGAAGAGGAAACCCTTCGGCAAATGAATGACAGGTCCAGAACAGAAAAACAGAACGGCCGATTCTTCACCTTCCATCGCTGAAAACAGTGAAGGGTCTGGACAGTTCTCGTGTCTTAAAAAAAACAACCGTTTAAAAGATTTGTCTGAGCGGTTCTCCATAATTCAAAACCAGAGATTGTTAGGGAAAAGCTACAAAAACACGTTAAGGGATTAGAAAGTAGGACCACAGAGAAAGATCTGCAGAGGTCAAACTACTTAGTTTATCAAAAAGGAGGTGAAAGGGGAACTTTGATCACAGTTTAAGAACTTAAAAGGATAATGAAAATCTGCTATAGCAAGCACTTCGGTCTAGAGACGAGAGTATATCAATTTCCAGGGGTTACAGGTGGAAAAGCACCAAAATCTCACAGGAAAAAGAAACTCTTGAAGTAATGGTGTGGATAATTAATGACTGAAGAAAATTACCAAAGGTTCCCATGGACGCTCTATTGCCAGAGGTCTTTAACACAAGACTGAGTGTTTCTCTACAACAAATGTTCCAGTTCAACCTGAGTTATTGGACCTGAATTAGCTCAGAAAAATCCCACAGCCTATGTTGTGCACTGCTCAAACTAGATGGGCCCCAACTCTGATGAACACCAACACAAATTTGCACTAAATTTGTGCAACGAAACCCACATTTGCACTAATGTTTTGTTTAATATACTATCAGAAAGTCCACAGAAACACTCCAGGTATAGAGTATTTCCAGTAAAACACTTGTTATGGCTAACAGTGCAAGGGGCCAGCAGCCAGTATGCATTCTGTCCACTGCTACGGGAGCCACATCACTCCTTTCTGAACAGATTTAGAGAGAAGCATCTAGTGACAAATTTCTGTGCCTCATAATCCATCTCTGCACTTTCCAGAGGGTCAGGGACCAGATCTGATCCAACCCAAGTAACAAAGATAATTGCCATGTTCGGAAACACACAGGTTTCTCCGCTCCCACCACCTGCTTCCTTGTCTTCTCCACCACCCAAAACCACCTCTGCTACACAAAGGACAGCCCGGCTGAGCTCTGGTGGGGTTTGCTCAGTAACTCTCCCAGTGGCGGCTGCACAATTGGCCATCACCAGCACCATCCAACTCAAATTGCATTGCACTTAATTGATTCATTAAGGTAATCACTACTGTCATATCGTGTGCTCATTAGAAACAACAACAAATTATTCAAAGTGTTTTCCCTTCTGAGCAACTGTATCAAATATATTAATCAAAAGTTGGTTGGCTGTTTCAGCCGCTCGTTATCTGTGTGCCATTTATATGATAAAAAGCAAATGAACGAGCAACTTGCCATCAGTCGGCTATTTCATTTTTCCCTGATGAATTCTAAAATTTGTAAATTAAACAAGCAGCGGTGCTCCTGATTTATATGAGGAAGGTTTTGACCAAGAATATATTTCATCCATGAGCAAATCTGCTTTAGATCCAACAATTTGTCAGTTTTCAAAACCTCTGCCAAAGGCTATTATTGATGGTAGAAAGCAAAACCGGTATGGAGAAGCCAAAATTTTCACATTATACACAAGAAAAACCATACCAGCCATAATAAAACTGTTATCTAAGAGTGAAAAATCTTATACGTGGACTTGATCTAAATTCAAAAAGCACCCTTTGTCCAAAAAAGCACTTCATACACCACATCTTATTGAGTAGGTGCAAAATTAGCACATAAGTGATTTATATAAGTTTCTTTACACTGTACCCTGAATTTGGTATCCTCTCTTGGCACAGCAGGCAATTAAGGTCTGCAGACTACCTAACAAAGCAATGAAGCAGTGCCACAGGAGTTTAAATCAGAGCAGCTGTGAATGGTTCCCATTATGTCAGCTCTGTGTTCCAGGCAGCTGATGTACCATCATCCAGGTCTCCAACTGCGTGTCAGCCTTCTCGTTTCAAACCCCCACAAGAGATTCAGCCACTTACCTACAGAAAAGTCTTCACTGGCAGCAATTCCCTCTATTCTGGAGATTATCAAATTAAAAGAACTGTGTGAGTGACTATTCCCTCTGAAGAGGAAACTAATTCTTTACTGAATTAAGCCAATGCATTATTTATTTCTTTCCATGGTACTATTCAAGTTTTCTCAAAATGGGTTTCAGGGCAGGGGATGCTCGTAAAAGCCCATCAGGATACCATAATTTGCTGCAGGTGTTCATTGTTTTATACAGCTCATTTTACACCACCCTTCGATTAGTCATCACAGGTTACCTTTGGTGCAAAGGGTGACTTCCTCTGGTTCCTCCGGAAGCTCCAGAGAACAAATTTCCAATTACCTTTGGCCTCGCAGACAACAGACCCAGCTGCACTAGGAAGCAGAGAATGTTGCGTCACCTGGAGTAGACCAGTGCACGTGGTCCTCTGGGATGCTGAGGCTCTCCTGGATGTATCAAGGAGCAAGGTGGTGCCTGTCCAGCAGCCTCACGCCATTTGCATCCTCGATGTCCTGCGAGGGCCACACCTGCTGGCCAGAAAAACAGGTCTGCGCTCCATCACAGGACAGGCGAGGTCTTGAACGCTCTGCTCAGCTGTGGGGCTGACAGAGGGGCACGCTGCCCATCGACACACCGAGCATCATCTGCATGCCTGCCCGGGCAGGCAGAGTTGCACTTTTGTGCTTTAAATGATGTTATGTTTCCATTTTCCCAATTTTTGAGGCAATCTACGGAGCGGCAGTTTGAGCGAGGGAGGGGAGAGTCAAGAGGGTGAGCGTGAAAGTATTGCAATAAAGGGGGATGAAATGAAGGATAAAGGAGATGGCCCGATGTGATAGATTGGCTGTCCTATCAGTGATGATAGCTTTTCTACAAATCATCAGAGCTCCTGCCTTGAAGACGGATTGTCCAATTCATCTTTGCGGGAGAAGCGCCGAGACTCCGGGGGCAGAGGCAAGACGGCCGGGAGCAGGTGGATGTGGGGCCAGGAGCCAGCGCGGGAAACGAGTTTTGTCCTGTTGGCACCCATGACGTTTGTGCGACAGTACTGCCAAATTGTTATTTTCTACTACCATATTATCATCCTCTCACATCTAATAAGCAGATATAAGGAATAAGGGAATAATAAGGGAAATTAATTACAGGAAGAACCAGGGCAATGCCGACAGATAATGATATTAGTAACACTGCTAAACACACCGCGGTGCTGCTGCTCCTGCGGGCTGGGAGCGGCAGCCAAAAGCGCTGAAAACAGCCTGTCTTGTCTCTCAGCTAGTCCTTTCTACAGCAATATTTCTTTGCCTTTTAAGACAATTTCTTGTTTTTCAGGGTTATCTGTGAAGCAACGGATCTGAACTCTACTAGTTCTACGCTTGACACAGTGTTTATAAAAGATCCTGAAAGCTTCATCCGTTCATACTGAGTGCTTCCTTGGAGAAAGAAATACCCAAAGAGCTGTAAGTCATGTAATTATTATAAATGAAAATATTGAGCCATAAAGAATATTCTAACACTGTTCATATTGTTCAAAGAAAGAGAATAAAAAAGCAGCAAAGCTTTGTTTAAACATTCTTTTTCCAATACAATCCAAAGAAATTGGATTTACTATTGGAAATACCGCCAGAGCTGTGATATTACCAGACAATGTTAAACAAAATACCAGGCAGGTTAAATTGTTCTGTGAAATATCTAGACAAAGGGTATTTTCACAAATAAATGTGTAAATAATACTCTTTATGGACAGAGACAATGTATGTAGGGGGAGAAGGGATTTTTAACTCAGTAACATGATATCACGTATCATAGCACAACACCATAGGAGCTGTCTTAATTGTCACAATATCTAAATTTTTTTACTATGTGTTTGACTCATTAAATCATCAGTACACACACAGATACGTACATACACAGAAACGTCAATATCACATATCGCAAAGGCAGATACAGCCCCACACCCCGGGTTCAGCAGTAGTGAACCAGGGTGGTGCGTACGACCAGGGCAAGTGCGTGCAGAGACTTCCCCAGCAAACCCCTCTGTTTTGTAGCACAGGGTTAAGAATTAGTTCTTTAAAAGTCACATACCTCTGTATTCTTCGCCCTTTAAAAAAAATGCAATGCTTTGGTGTAAGTCATCTTGGGCAAGCAATGGATTAATGAAGAAAAGCATCTGAGGTTACTATGACAGATTTGCAGTTTCCCCTTCTTTCATAGGACTGGAAATTAAGCAGCAGGTTCACAGGCACCATGGCCCTTTCTTGGGAAAAAAAGAAAAAAAAAAAAAAGTGTAATGCCACTTTATGAATCAGAGGTTAACAAATTTTACTTTAGGAAAACAGCTGAAACCTTGCTTTAGATAGTGAAATCTATGCAGATTCTGAAAAGATTTGCTAGGAGTCTTTGAAATAAGAGGGGACAATCAGACAATATAATTGGTTTAGACTTTCAAGCCACTTTTACAGAGCATCATGAGAAAACACCATAAAAGCAAAATTTCAGAGGGCAAAATGAAGTTATACTGTGGTTAGAAGCCAATTAAGAGAAAAAAAATGAGCAGGAGTGAACAGATGATATTCAACAACCAGAGATGTCTTCCAGAAGTACTTGCATTTAACATACAGGTGGTTGGGGAAAAGCTTTAGATATAAATGCACATCTGAGCAGAAGTAATAGATATATTTTCCTTGTCAAATTGACACATCATACATGAACTTTCCCTGCTCATATGTGATGAAGTCTTTCACTTTTCCAACCACTGAAAGAGAAAAGAAAGCATCCTTTTACAAAGTTTTCCTTTTTTGTATTAGTATGTAAGACAAAAAAAATCCCAAACAATGAACTCGACCAGTCGTCTACGTGCCTGCAGGCAGCTGACACACCGTGGCACGTTTTCATTTGTTAATTCCAAGCCTAAGCAGAAAGGCCCCATCGGAACAGTCCGGCTGTTGGGAGAAAACCAGCACAGAAGCATTATGGGAAAAGGCGATATCACTAGTCTGTCTCTTGGAAGAAAAACATGCAGTACTACTTGAAGCTACAGTCTATGAACAAGTCATTAAAAAAGGTCCTAATAAATGTCATTACTGCTGAAATTATTTATTACGACGATTGTGCTGATCTCTCCCCTTGAGAATTGAGGTCAAGGGATGTGATTCTGCCCCTCTACTCTGCTCTGGGGAGACCCCACCTGCAGCTCTGGAGCCCTCAACAGCAGAAGGACACGGAGCTGTTGGAGCGGGGCCAGAGGAGGCCCCGGAGATGCTGGGAGGGCTGGAGCCCCTCTGCTGGGAGGACAGGCTGGGAGAGCTGGGGGGGTTCAGCCTGGAGAAGAGAAGGCTCCGGGGAGACCTCAGAGCCCCTTCCAGTGCCTAAAGGGGCTCCAGGAGAGCTGAGGAGGACTCTGGATCAGGGAGGGGAGCCATGGGATGAGGGGGAATGGTTTTAAACCAAAAGAGGGGAGATTTAGATGAGATATGAGGAAGAAATTCTTTACTCTGCGGGTGGTGAGCCCCTGGCGCAGGTTGCCCCGAGAAGCTGTGGCTGCCCCATCCCTGGAGGTGTTCAAGGCCAGGTTGGACGGGGCTGGGAGCACCCTGGGCTGGGGGGAGGGGTCCCTGCCCGGGGCAGGGGGGTGGAACTGGATAGCCTTTAAAGTTCCCTTCCAACCCAAACCATTCTATGATTCTATGATTATTTCCAAGGTAACCAGTGAGAGGAGAACAAGTCACATGCACGGGCTGGCTTTCTACTTGTTTCAAATGTATGATAAACTTAGATGATCACCACCTCTTGATCTTCAAGCACGAGGGCTGAAAGAAAACCAACAGTTTATCAGAAATTGCTGTGAGCTGATTCACAAAATAGCTGAAACTACAGGATCTACTGCCCCACACAAGCAGAGCGCTGTGTCCTTCAAACTGAGGGCACACATGTGCCAGGTTACTGTGCAAAAGAAGGAAAGAATCAAGCATAGAAGTCAATCAGCTAGAAGTACTGAGGCAAGAGGTTGAAAACAGGGGCACTGACATTTTGCCTCCAAGAAGCAGTTAGAACATAGACATGATGACAACAGACCTGGAAGTCTTCAGAAAAGGAAGTACTTTAGTGGTTCTGCTTAGTTTGAGACAATTCACTGAAACACACTGGATGGTGTTAAAACAAACCACATTCTCATCTACTGCCTAATTGCTTAGGTCAAAAGAGGTAATCTTCTCAAAGCGCCTTACCATGCTGCACTAAGACGACTTCAGGTGACTATATCCTGCTTCCACCTGACTTATCTCAGCCCATTCCTCTGCTCTTTGGCCAGCTTCTGGACTACCTATAGCCTAATACTTCAGCAGAAAAGCCATCAACAGTGGGACAGCTCATTCTATCATGTGGCCAACGTTTCTTGAAGAGTCTGCAATGATCAATCTCAGGGTGAAGAAACCTCCAACAGCATGACCCTTCAGTGGACCTAAACCAGACCATGTCCTTTTCCTAAAGAAATATCATATCAGCCTCAAAGTACTTTTTCAATCTAAAAAGCCTTTCCTTCATCCCCATCCTGCCCTGTTGCAGGTTCCTCCTTGCCTACACGCCTTGAACTGGGCAGGGCTGATGGGGTCCTCATGGGGACCATCCCAGCCTTTCAGCTTTAAAGTTTTTTCTGAATTACAGTTCTTAACATTTTTAGAGAACAAACTATTTTGCATATAATCAAGCAGAAGTTATCATCACCTCATCTGCTAGCAACCACTGTATTATTATAAAACCATTTGCACAAATCAAACCTCTTCCATGCTGGGACTCTCCCAACACCATTGCCTCGTGTCACCTGACAGACATTTCACTCAGCTTCACCTTTTTTTTTTTTCTAGCTGCAATATGATCTGCTTAGGTTACTTTTTGCCTCCTTCATTTGTAGTCTGTTTAATTAAGATTACTTCTAGATAGACATACGTACATATACAGACACACACACACGTTATTCATATCTTTTCCCTATGGGCACATATGGCTGTATTTCTTGTTTGCTTTGTTGATCTTTTCTCTTTTCCACCTTCTCTGCTTTCACTTTCCCTTATCTTTGCTTTCTTGCACTGCACTTTCATCCCCTCCCTATTCTCTCCCAGTTCTCTCAAAAATATTCTCCTCTCACGGCTACAGGCAAAAAAAGGCAAGGAGGCACGAGCGAAAAGAGACTGCTCATTGCAAGAGCTGAAAGGGTGACCGAAAGAGATGTTCCTATCGCAGTAAAATACACTGTTTGCTACGGCTCGCTCCCTGTGCTACTTCACCTGCTGTGGAATAGGAGGGCATTTAAAAAAATAATCAAAATCATCCAAGTATTCTTCTGGTCTAGTAAAAATTTGCACAGAGGTTTCTTAGTAGTCACCAAGATGTCAGTCCTGCTAAGAGCCGTCATCACAGGATCAGCACAGGAAATTAGTTTGCTGTAATAATGCCTTTAGGTTGGGATAAATAAACCAGATTCAGGACTATTTAAAGTAAATGTTCAGCCTCCAGAAAAAAAAAACCCTGAAGTTGGCTGAGGGAAATAACATCAGCGACACAGCAGGAGGCAATCTGCTCTTTGAGTTAGCACTGGGCAAAGGGCCATCGCACATTTTTGTTTTCCCATGTATTAGTCTCATTGGAGAGAACTTTGTGGCCATCAGTGTTTATTAAGCCATTATATTAATAATAGCTCTTAGCAGGAGAGTTCTTGATTGACTTTTGAGCCAGTTCCAACTAAAACTGTGTATTTTTTCAGCTGGAGGAACCATTCTTTTCTCTGTTATTCTCAAAATATTATGCTTTATTATCAAGGTAAACCTCATAACATGTTACTGAGAAAAAAAATGCTTTTTAATGAAGAGAGCAAGTCTAATAATTAATTTCTGAGCATCACCAGCTCAGGTAGATTCATGGCACTCTGCATCACTTGTACCTCCTTCTACCTCTCTCCTCAAACCTTTGAGCAGGTAAGCAGGGAAAAATTAGCTCTTAGAAGTTTCTTGGATATCATTTGACAGAAGCAACTTGGGAGACATCTGACATCAGTTAGTTTTTTCAAGTTTCCAAGAGAAGCAGCACCGTATTACCAGGCCTGTCTAGTGAATCAATGACACGTTCAATCCTGAGAAAGGAGCTTGTCCTGTAAGTCATAACTCATCAGATAAAATAGTCCTTTAGGATCAAAATGAAATTGAGACCTGGAAGGCACATTTGAAACCTCTCTATTCAATAGGGCAAAGATTACCTGTGCAGAACTATTATCTGAAACAAGAAATTAGTGTGCTATCTCGCTCTACCGTGGGGCAATATTTCAAGTAATAGCAAGTTTCTGAATGGGTTATTTTTTTTCTGTGTGAACATTGGAACTTTCTCCTGTTACAGACTCACTACCACGACCCAGCTTCACTCCACCAGCCATATGGAAATCTGTTAAGTGTCACAGGATTGCCTTTCAGGAGTACCATGCTCCCACATACATCCTCACTTTTTTAATTCTGGGAAAATGAAATAAAACAAAATACGTGTCACACAGACACCTCGGACCTCATATTGCAACATTCCCCTTCTGTCTGGTTTTGCAGCTGCTGCATTTTCTGCTTTACTTGTGCATTTTTGAGACCTACCCTTTACAGCAGGCACTGTTCAAAGAAACCCTTACAAGCACTTACTGGGGTGTGTGCATGCGTGTATGTGTGCACGAGTAGATCTTAGAGCCCCAGGTTTCATCTAGGACAGCTGGGGTTTTTATATACATCTTTTGCACAGTCCTGATGTCCGAGGACTTATCAGGCATAGTCCTGAAAACGCTTTGAGTCCTTCCTGCGCTTTTCTTCTCGCGTGTCTCAGAGGTTCTGTTTTGAGCATGCTCAAGGTTTGGCACTTAAGCAATAGCTACATGGAAAACCGCTTCCAGCAAGCTGATGCTTCTATGGGACATGTTGTCATCCTCTTTCTCCCCCTTCTCTCCATGAGAGCTTCCAGATGATCTAAGTTCACCTTGCAGATAGCTCCAGACCAGCCATGCCTCGCAGGGTCTGTACAAACCAACGCACTCATCTAACCTTAACTTCTCAAAATTCCCATGGATGCCTTCTGATGTCAAATGACTGAAAAGAAAATAGAAGAGAAATGATGCTGCTCTGAGAATTAGGAGAGCTGTACTGAGTTTTCTTGCTCTGCCACATATCCCTTCTGCAGGCCTTCAACAAACCTCTTCAGCTGTTTGTTTCTCCCTCCAGTGCCACCTTTGGTGTAAGGAGACAGTGCGTGCTGGTAAGCCCAGGTGCAGGACCCCATAGACCGGGCAGGAAGACATCCATCCATGCTCACGCATGAAAACATATTACCGACCCCAAAGAAAAACGGCAAATCTAATGACTGACTGCTACCGAGCAAACAGCAGCTGAAAGCATTAGGAAAACAGAATCTCACAGCACCACCCCCAAGCATTTTCCCAAAGACGAGAGGAACCCGGACCACAGTGAGAATCATTATGTAAAGCAATGACAAGAGCTTTTCTGAAGAGACTCATTAATCCCCATCTACTGAACTGCGACGGTGCCAGCCTCTGCAGAGGGAGGATGGACAGCACGGAGACATCACCCACACCTTTCAGTGATCTGCACAGCCTGCCTTTTGCCCTGTCAATACCGAGGCACACAGTTACTGCTCGACTTTGTGCTACTTAAGTTAACAATTACCACTGAAGTAATTTTCTAAGGTGTTGAGGTCAGCAAAGCACTAGGAAGAATCACGGCTAATGAGCAAGCCATCGCCGCTGCAAAATGAGAACTGCCATGAGGCAGCGGAGAGTATCATATTAAAGTTGGCCATAAATTTGCAACTGCCAAACGGTATCGCTTGTTTCGTGAAGGGTGAGGGTTTTTTGGTTTAGAATTTTTTAAAGGACTACAGGCATTCAGCTTTTGAACTTAGTCCAGTCACCCACAAACACATTCTGAAGTCGTTGTGTTCGTAAAGAGAACAAAAGCAAAAAGAAGGGCTTATAGTTTCACTTCTTAACTTTCCTTGTACTTCTAGCTCTTAAACAACTTTGATAACTAGTTTCAGCGAGTTATGTACACATCTTAACTCTCAAGCAATGATTTCTCAGAGAAGCGTGTTGTGCAAGTAAGGGTTCAAGACAGGCAGTTTTACAGTGCACATTCATCATTTCCCTTAAGAGCAAATTGTTACAGCCACAGCTGCTGTAACCCAAGAGTGGATCTGGACAAGGGAAAAAAAGGAGAAGTGTTCCGACTGCCAGGAGAGTTCTGTCTGTTGGGCATTCACATCACCCCTGCAGTGTTCGTGCTATTGCCCAGCGAGTCCCTGGGGAGCTGCAGTCCCTCCAGCCCAGCCCGGCGGCTGTGGGCTCGGCAGAATGGGGCAATGTCACCACAGACATAGAAAAAGAAAAAAAACGACCTTTTCTCCAAGTATAGCAACCGGTGGTGTCAAACAGGTGGTCTCAGTCCTTGCTCTGCTCCTACTGAGTAAATACCCACAGCAGTTCACAGCCAGTTCTAGAGCCAGCTCTTGAGTGCCAAGAATTGAAAGGATTTCCCCGACATTTTCATCGCAGACCATCTAGAGTCAATGCACTTTAGTCCCAAAATACTGAACTTCTCCCACCAGTCTCCCCAAATCACAACCAGCCTGTTTTATAGGAAAAAAAAACCCAACTGCAAAGCAAGTATCTCATGATGCAGTTTGTCACTTCCATCAACAACGCAAGTTCAGTTCACAGCATCTAAAATGGTAAAAATAATAATAATACAGGAAGCAACACAACTGACATTTAAAAGAATTTGATTGATGCTAAAGCCTGCGGGGAAAAAAACGTGGAGCTTCAGAAGGAGTAGGAATGCTGCTCACTGAAATAAAGACTTTGAGACTTAAAGGTCTTCATCCTGGAGAGAAAAAAAAAAAACCAACAAAGAAAGAAAAACAAAGATGAAAATACTTCCTTGGACTTTTGCTCCTACAGAACAACAGGAAAAAAAATAATAATAACAAAAAAAATGTAATGCTATTGAGGATGCAGTTTCAAAATGGTGAGAAGTCCTAAAGGCCATAATACATTCTGGCTAGAAAACAAATTGTCTCCACAGTATTATAGGATTTAAAACAAGCAGATTTTGACAGTGGATTTAGCATGATGAATCAGGTAAATTGGAGGCTGAATCATCACTATATCCCCAGGCATTTGCAGTGAAATAGAAGGGAAAGGAGAATAAAAAAATTAGAAGCACCTGCAGGATGTTCAGGAAACCACAGGCACACACAACATTGAGTGAAAATCACACTGATGGGGAACGTTTGCATCAGGTTTTTTAATGCCAGGTAGTATTGGGGAGCTATGAAGAGATACAGCAGAGGGGCTACTGACCCTCCCAGAGGTGAGGCTAAACCCAGTGAGAATCGGAATACCACAAAGAAGAACCAAGAAAAAAGGGAAGAACAGAAAGAACCGCAGTGTAAGTGATTAGATGGAGGTAACAAACTGAAATCTGCAGAAATTATGAAGGAGGAACCTGAACTAACTCCACTTCACCTGGGCTTTAGGACTGGTGAAGCCATTCTCGCCCTCAGCCCAGGAAAGCTTCTCAGCCCGCTCAGCAGGTGCTTTCATGGGGCTTGGACAACCTGGGCTGGTGGGAGGTGTCCCTGCCCAGGGCAGGGGGGTGGGAACTCGATGATCTTCAAGGTCCCTTCCAACCCAAACCATTCTATGATTCTGTCATGTTTGGAAACAGCCCGGTAGCAATGCCTTCTCCTGGCAGCCTCCCTCTGCCTGCAGAACCCAACTCTTCCACCCCATTTTGGGAGGCAGGAGTAACAAACCGCCCCACTGAGCCGGGGGGTGGCCGTGCGCTCCAGGAACAGGGAACGCTGCTCTGCTGAGCAGGTGCCGTGGGGACGTGATGGCAAACACGGTGCTGGCCACGCTGGGTGTCTCCAGGAAGGTGTCTGTACTGGCAACATACAGACCAAATGCCCTCACCACACTGAGTAAAGCTGTGGAATTACATGACTAAGGAGTTTACCAATGGTTTTCATGAGCTTTCTTAAATGACTTTTAACTTGCTTGCAATAACACGTAAAATTTAATGATAAAATGCCTTGTTTTCTTTTTTCTTTGCTTTTTTCTTTTTTTTTTTCCAGAAAACTTATGCCTGACTTGTATCAAACTAACAGGAAAAAATATTTTTTTTTTCCTTATTGTTTATTTATTCCATTTTCCCCCCACACCACAGACTAGTACCATCAAGATACGCATTACCTTGAAGGTAGAGACAAAAGCCACCGCAGTAATGCAAACCAACACCACTCCGTGTTGTGCTGCACACCGATCCCTGGTGGCTTCAGGCTGCGGGGGAAGGTGTAGGACAGAGAGCAGCGAGAGCCTTCCCATCACACATGCCAAGAATGCTCTCAGATCTCACTTCAGCGCTTGCAAGAAAGGCACAACAGGACTTTTTCTTTCTGTCCGTATGAAAAAAAATAACCCGCAAGCTCAGGAATGGATAATACCTATTGTAGAGGCTGGCTCGTTTCCTCCAGGAAACTACAAAAATCACTTTTAAGTGACATACGTGGCTCATCCTGCACATTTTACACATGATGCAATGGAAGTGTTAGATGGCAGTGGGGCCGCAGATCCCGGTTTAGCTTTGACTCATGTAGGAATTGCCTTGATATCTACTTGACAGTCATTTCAAATCCTTGCCATTGGAATTAGTCATCTGCATTTTAGATCTGGATGTGCTCAATTCATCGCCACTCCTGTGCCCAGAAGAGCAGATACGGGACTTCCAGTGGCCCTCTGCGAGGAGGGCTACAACTCTTCCTCACGACTCACACGCAGCCAGGTTTACCTGTGCCCGTCCCTGGTGAGAACACAGGGCATCGCCTTCAGAAGCGCCGGTCCATAATTCCACAGATCCAACAGCCGAAGCACAGCTACTGCGGAGCCTGAAACAAACAAAACATAGGTTTGTGCCATTTACATAACAGAGAGAAAGGGGAAAGAGAACTTGCTCAGATCTTGGGCGTTTGAGCACGGATGTCAGTGCGACTCTGAAAACGTGATGTGGGGTTGCGGCTGCGCTGAAGAAAGCAAAAGCAGCTGGAAGCCCCCGCAGAGCCGTTCTTCAGCTTCGGCACTAATCTGGGGTGACTGGTGGGAGAGGGGATGTGTCCCCAGCCCACAGCCACGGCCCATGTAAAGTGCACACGTCCACGGCGAAGCAGCAAAAACACACAATCACTTTGGTTTCAAACTTCTCCTGAGAAGCCTTTCAACCTTCAACAAAACATCAGCTCATTAGCAATAGGTCAAAGCCACGTGGTATTTAACTTTGGATTAAATATCACTCTCATTCTCAACGGGAAGCCAGGGCATTAACATATGTCTCGTCGTGTATTTTCCCTTCCTGTTGCATCTGATTAATTGTGCCTCTTTCCGAAATCTTCTCTTAGATTTTATGTGAAATGAAAACCTGTGTCAATGGGGAGAGGACAAACCTCGGGAGACAGATGGCAGCAGGGGGAAAATAATTCTCCCTCCTCCCCGAAGCTCTGCCCTCTATTTAGACTGCAGCAAAACCAAGGGAAGGGTTTTCTGGAAGGTTGAACGTACCTTTCATTTTCCTAAAGGCTGCACTGATTGCAAGACTTCATTAACACTAATCCAGGCTAAAAACCACAGCTCGTTTCCATAAGGAGTGGTACTGGTCTCAATCACAGACTAACAAAACGTGCCGCAGTAATGATATATGTAGGTCATGACAGTGAAAATGTAATGCCTATAGGCACTTCCACCTCTAACTGGCAAATCTACTTCCCTAAATTTCCCAGTTTCTCAGCTTTGCCACTTCTTTTCACATTCTGCAATAAATACTGCTTGGCTTAGCGACAGGATATTCCAAAGCTTTTAAAGCAAAACAAACAGATCATTCTTCTAGCACAGGAACATTGAAGCTCTTTCACATTATGTTGAAAGCATTTGGACTAATATTTTAAGGTTAAAAAGATCGATTTTTCTTCTAGAAAGTTAGCGATGTTATGGATGCAGCAGCTGATGTTCACACACGTAATACATCAATGATCAAGCTGATCAGAAATTATAACCTCGGAAAACCTGTTGAATTATACAAATTTATTATTTAATTATTTTTCTTATACCTATAGAAAGATATTTGGATGTACAGTAATAGCTGAGTGGAGCTTTGCAGAGCAGATAGAAACACTCCATAGATCATCCCAGAAGCACTTGGAGCTGGAGACGTTTGGTATCATGTTCAAGCAACAAACACAGAGAGAGAAGTCAAACTGCATCTGTGAGAAATCTGTGAGAAACAAAAAAAAAAAGCATTTCAAACAAAAAGCAAAGCCATGTCAGGAAGGTTGCAAGCAGCCACCTGCCATTCCCAAACTCACTCACTTCTGCGCACGCACACCCAGGCACAAACTCTTCCTGCGTCCGTACCTCGGAGGGGGTTCGCCTCCCACCGTGCCCGTCCCTGGGGGGAGGGACGCTCCCTCTGCCATGCACCAGACACCCTGCCACAAGGTAACGGGTAAAGGCATCACGCTCTCCACCTGACCGGCAAAACACAGGGGTAGAGATTCTGTATCTGGAAAAAAAAAAGAGAAAATAAGATGGCCATGCCCAGAGAGTGGTGTAAATGGAGTTAAATCCAGTTGGCGTCCGGTCACAAGCGGTGTTCCTCAGGGCTTGGTGCTGGGGCCAGTTCTCTTTAACATCTTTATCAAAGACCTGGATGAGGGGATCGAGTGTACCCTCTGTAAGTTCACAGATGACACTAAGCTAGGCGGGTGTGTTGATCTGCTTGAGGGTAGGATGGCTGTCTGGAGAGATCTGGACAGGCTGGACCGATGGGCTGAGGCCAATGGTATGAGGTTCAACAAGGCCAAGTGCCGGGTCCTGCACTTGGGTCACACCAACCCCGTGCAGCGCTACAGGCGTGGGGCAGAGTGGCTGGAAAGCTGCCCGGCAGAGAAGGAGCTGGGGGTGTTGGTGGACAGCCGGCTGAATATGAGCCGGCAGTGTGCCCAGGTGGGCAAGAAGGCCAAC
>VZSZ01000912.1:120776-136448 GCA_013398815.1 Ibidorhyncha struthersii | reverse complement strand
AAAAAAAAAAAAAAAAAAAAAAACAGAACTTTATCTTCTCATGGATAGAGAAGCAATCTTATTATTGCAGGCTATTATAACTTTGAGGTTTCTATCAAAAACTTCTCTAAGGGAGATAAATATCACATTAAACTAGCCATACAGTCCCAGAACTCCTACGTTTTAAAATAACCCTGAAGGTCAGAAACTTACACAATTATCTCTGCAGCTTACACTCTCTTATGAGCCTCTACATCAAACAGGAGTAGTCATTCTATTCAGGGTTGGTATGGCTTCAGGACAGACACAAAATTTTAGCAGGAAAAGTCTTGCAACAGAAATTCTGAGAGAGAGACGGCAGTGGGTTTGTGTTGCAAATAGCGATAACAGGGTTACATTCAATTTTTTTAAGGTGAATCCTACTATAGTTTCATATTCACCATAAAATGCATGTATTAGACATACTATTTCTATTTGTGCTAGTTGGATAGGTTTATACATGCCTTGGTTTCAACCTCGTTTGTAATAAGCCACGTTAGACCAAATCCATCCATCTTCACATCGCAGCAAACCTTTAGGGACCAGAGAGGCCGCTGAAGACTAAAGCACAGTGGCGTTTCTTCTCCAAGAAGGACTTCAGTACAATAGACAGTTGAGTTACCTCTTCAAAGATCGTCCAAAAGAACTCATATTTGAAAGATTCAGGAGTTACCATCTTTTATTACCTATTATTTTAAGCAATGTAAAAGTTAACATTTGACCAAAAAAAAAAAAAAAGGAAGACAGAAAAACAGTTTTCCAGTTGGCTTATTCTTAATCCAAAAGTAATTTTTCCAATTATGACAATTCCTTTCTGCTGATTTCACTTCCCTGCAATAGCTACAGAGCTAAGAATGTTTCTGCTAGAAGTCCTATTTCTTTAAGATTCAACTTGTATCGACTCTCAGCACTGTTTTTGTTGACATAATGTGAGTATAACAATCCTCTTCTTTCCTCCTGTAATAGGAGCAGAAAAATTCCACTTGTGATTGTGTAGTCTGCCACGCAAGTGTGTATAACTTCCATTTCCCTTTCATGCATATAAACAGCTTTGTGATTTGTAAGGAGTAATTGGAAAGATGATCATTCCTGTTGTTATCTCATAATTACTACACACACCTTTCTGTAAAGGTTCCTGATGAAATACCAGGGCATCCTCTTCTGCAAAAGCATTGCATTTAGGTCACCCTAAAGAATGGGAGAGCAACAAGGTTTTCTTAGAAGCACAGGAGCATCCTTTTGTTGCCAAAGATGTGCAGTTTATTCATTTATTTCTCCAGTATCTAATTTTCCAACACAGGAAGAGTATCTGCATGGATCCTTTGAGAGAGGCCTGAATTCTAGCCTGCATCATCACAATACTGAGAAAAAAAGCCGGGTAGAAAGGCGCTGGCTAGCCAGGCACGGGCAGCAGCCTCGGCAGGAAAATGGCAAGCCAGACACAAATTAATTTATGCTTTCAGAAGAAGGAAAAAATTTGCCCTGTGCAGATCTGCTGCAGTTAGACTGCCTCTAATATCCAATTATTTCCGTGTTTTGCTGAAGATTGCAGGAGAGAGTCTGGAGCTCAGATTTCTAATTTCTGGTGGGTTTCGGGATTTGATTTTTTTCTTCATTAAACTATGTCCCAACTCCCAAGACTGACGTTAGCAAGTTCCAAGTACCCCCAAGTGCCACGGTGGCCAGAGGAGTGGCAAGTAGTCCCTCTGACACGGGGCCCTTATTTTTTTGACTTGTAACTCAGCTGTAAATATAAAAGAAAGTACACAAATAACAAAAGAATTACTCATTTAGTCACTCTGATCCTTATTTCACTCAGCTGAATTTCTCTGAAAAAGATTTCCCTGGAAGGGTTTTCCTTACTTTTGCAGCTGACAGTAATTAGGAATACATAGCTAAGAACTGGCACTTGGACAAGGAGGAGTACTTTTCCTCGTACTTCCAAGACTCTGCCCTCCACTAGCTCATTAATTAACGCAGCTTTAGTAGTCACTGCGAGCATGACGCTGCCAATGAGAGACAAACCCCAACGCTGCTTCCCACAACAGACAGCAGCGGAAGTCAGTGTCCAACACACAAGCGCAGAAGGAGGCCCTCTCTCGCCTCAGAACACTGCTGGCTTCCTTCCATTAAACACCCATTGTTAGAGGCGCCCAGGTGGTCAGGGAGCACTGGGGATGGTGGGGAAGAATCCCAGAATCCCAGACTGGTCAGGGTTGGAAGGGCGCTCTGGAGCTCACCCAGTCCCATCCCCTGCCAGAGCAGGGGCACCTCCAGCAGTGGCACAGGACGGCGTCCAGGTGGGGTTGGGATGGCTCCGGAGTGGGAGACTCCCCCACCTCTCTGGGCAGCCTGTGCCACTGCTCTGCCACCCTCACAGCAAAGAAGGGAGGAGGATGACCTCCCTCGCCCTGCTGGCCACACTCTTCTTGATGCCCCCCAGGATGCCGTTGGCCTTCTTGGCCGCCAGGGCACACTGCTGGCTCATGGGCATCCAGTTGTTCCACCAGCACTCCCAGGTCCCTTTCCACAGAGCTGCTCTCCAGCAGGCCAGCCCCTGACCTGCACCGGTCCATGGGGTTATTCCTCCCCCAGTGCAGGACCCCACACTTGCCCTTGTTGAACTTCATTAGGTTCCTCTCCGCCCACTCTCCAGCCTGTCCAGGTCTCACTGAATGGTGGCACAGCCTTCTGGTGTATCAGCCACCCCTCCCAGTGTTGTGTCATCAGCAAACTCTGTCCCTTCATCCAGGTCACTGATGAATATATTGAAGAGGACTGGACCCAGTACTGACCCCTGGGGAACACCACTCATTATTGGCCTCCAACTAGACTCTGCACCACTAACGACAACCCTCTGAGCTCTACCTGTCAGCCAGTTTTCAATCCACCCCACTGTCCATTCATCTAGCCCACACTTCCTAAGCTTGCCTGTGAGGATGATGTGCGTATTGAAAGCCTTGCTGGAGTCAAGGTAGACAACATCCACTGCCCTCCCCTCATCCACCCAGCCAGTCACACCGTTGTAGAAGGCTATCAGATTACTCAGATGGATTCACCAAGGGAAAGTCACATTGACTACTTCTGATAACCTTCTTTTCCTCCAGGTGCTTGGAGATGATACCCAGCACAAGCTGTTCCATCACCTTTCCAGGGATGGAGGTGAGGCTGACCGGCCTGTAGTTTCCCAGGTCATCCTTCTTGCCCTTTTTGAAGACTGGAGTGACATTGGCTATCCTCCAGTCCTCAGGCACCTCACCTCTTCTCCAGCGCTTTTCAAAGATGATGGAGAGTGGCCCAGCAATGACTTCTGCCAGCTCCCTCACCACTTGTGGGTGCATCCCATCAGGCCCCATGGACTTGTGGGTATCCAGTTTACTTAATTGATCTCTAACTTGATCCTCTTCAACCAAGGGAAAGTCTTCCTTCCTCCAGACTTTCCAGAGCAGAAGGGGTGACTCCAGCAAAGGCATGGGGCGGTTTGTGCCAGGGTCCCACCACCCAGAGCCCCCAGACCCGATGCCGCAGGGCAGGATGAGGGCATCCGCAGCATCTCCGGGAAGCTGCTGTGCGTGGAAGGGACTGGCCAGGGCTGGTAAGTGATGCCAGCCAGCCCCACCATCCCAGGTTTCAGAGGCAGCAGAGTCTCTGCTGCCACTACTCAACACATCTGCGGTTCCCCAGGAACTAGGATTTTCCTCTACGTTTATCAACACCTGCTCAAAGACACACAAGTAAGCCAGTATCCCAGAAGCACATCTTGTTTATATCCACTTATTTTCTTCAAAGAGCTTCAGAGTTTAATTTTGCTTTTCATCCAAAGCCACACAGATGTGGTCCTGAGAGATCCGCTAGCAGCGCGGAGGAACCTTTTACCGCACCCCGCTCTGCAGAAGACGGGTGGGGAATTTGTTTTTCAGTCCTGACCCAGGGTCCACACTCACAAGGAACATCTCATACAGACACAGAGCTCCTCTGGTAAGGATTATATTCTGGGGATTTGCCTATATTTTTTGTTTACTCTTGCTTTAGAAATCCAAAAATCCATTTGATGTTTTAATGCAATTCACTATTAATTGCTATTACTTTTTTTCCCTATCACCAGATAGAAAATTTTCTACCAGCAGATGACACACACTTCTACTTTTTTTTTTTTTTCTTTCCATTGGTGTATGCCAGGGTAGTTTCTCATGGCATTTACAGTGGTTGTGTAAGATCACACATTTCGGGGTGCGCTGTGGGTGCCCCTTGCACCAGTGTGGCACCAGCCCACAGCTCTTGCCCCTTCCACCACTGGGGCCACCACGACAGAGCAAACCCTTCCCATCTCTTGCTCTTCCCTTCTCCACCCCCAGACCTACACCTGCCTTTTGGACCTCCTCTCAGCTAAATGGAAATTCTCATCTCGTGCAGGCTTTTGAGCAAATGAACTTTAATATAAAATAAGCTCGCTGTAATACCAGTTTTCCTTAAGTGTTTTTAGTTTTGGGGTGAGGTGCATTACTACTCCACACAGCAGCTGAAAATGTGAGTGACAGAACATCTCAACCACTGATTAACGCATTCACCACCAAATTTGCTAAAAAGCTGAAAAAGCATCTAAACCAGAGAGCGGCCGGTCAGAAGCCTGGACGTGCCCACCTCCCACCGCCCATCCCTCGGCGGGGTAAAGCCACCCGGCGGACGAAAGGCTGCCCGGGAGAGGTGTCCCCTCCGCTCCGCCGTGCCCTACCAGCTCCAGACCCTGACACAGGGAGGCAGGAGGGGTACAAGGATATTTGGCTAATTAACCCCCCCACCCAACAACATGCACAGCATTTTTGCCGGGGGACAGGGGGACCCATCACGTATCCTTTACATGCCTGAAAGCAGATGGCATGGCAGCGCCCAAAGACCTTACAATCTAAATATTCTTCCATTATGAATTTATACTTTCATGCCAACAGCACCCCACGACATCTCAGCAAAGAGTATTTTTGAGAACAGAAAGTTCAGCTTTTACTCAGATTTGCCACAATTAAATACCTTAACAGTGGCACTTATTTTACATTTCTTACCTTGGGCAGTGTCTTTTTTGACCAGTACCGCACCTGCTGTCTTATCAGGTGGCCCTGTAATAAAAGTGAAAAAACATCGTTTAAATGATAAAATAATAAACTACAGTCTATGTTGATTATTTACGGAGACTGTACTTATTTTTCAAATTTAGTAATACTGAAAAAATATTTACATAAATATTATAACAGCAGCAAACAGAATCACAATTTTAGAAAACTTACACAATGGTCAGCAATGCTGTGCCGACTGTAGTATTTACGTGGTATTTTATTCTTTTATTTATCTTCTCCTGGCAGCATGAAGACATGAATCCCTCTGAGTTTTAGCAAAACACTGGAAGAAAGCACAGAGCCCGGGGGGACGGGGCTGGCAGGAGCTGGGGGGGTCTCTGTCCCACCCTGCTCCCCGCAGGTCCCCACAGCTCAGGGACCTCTCCAGGAGGGTTTGAGCATCTCCAAGGACGGAGACCCCACAACCTCTCAAAAGCCCTCCCCACTTTCGAGAGCTGAAGATCATCAGAGAAATCATAGGTGATTCCAAGAAATAAACAGCAAATAGTGGGATTAGTGCCCCACGATGTCCCACTCCCACATCTGGGGTGCATTAAGCTTCATTCCTAATAAATTGAAAATCTCCATTTTCTGGATATAGTGGTAAAATCCTGACATTTCTGTGCCTACATCTAGACTTTGTCCTGTCCCTGCAACCAGGCTCTGCATTTTCAGCCCAGACTAAATAAAGATTTGACAAGCAGTCAGCTCCCCGGAGCGCAGCTCCCTCGCTTCAGTAGCTGCTTACCCCAACCTGCCTGTCCTCCATCTGCATACCTCTTTCCAGTGACAGATACTGAACATTTCATCAGTGCACAGGTGCTCAGGTGCTGGTGTTCCTTTTTTTTATTTTTTTTTTCTCTTTTAAATCTAAATCATTCCCTCTGTACCGCCACAACTCAGAAATAATAGGAGCCATATGCTGGTTTGGGGTTTTCCCTTCAATTTTAAAATTACTTCTAAATTGTGACCTTGAATACCAAGATTTTGCCTAAAGCAAGGTTTTATTGCCATGTTATCAACTCCAGAAAATAAAACCTTCACATTATAAAAAGAAACAGACCTTTAATTAACCGTAATGATAGTTCTGGGTACCATTATCACACATTTCAGCTACAATAAAAAGCTTTTAAGAGAGTTGACAGCAAGTTCAGCCCATATTTCTCCTTCCTCGAGTCTGGGCGCTGGGAAGGAGGGAGGCAAACTCTCAGCTCCCTCGGCAAAAAGCAAAATTCAGAAACATCTCAGATGCTCGAGCGCTTGTGCTGCAAGTCCTCTGTTGGACGCACACAAGCTCACGGGCTGGGGTGCGGGGACGGGCAGCTCCATGGCAAAACTGCTAAAGACATGGAAGAGTTTGTCCAAAGGATCAAAACAAAAAGAAAAAAAAAAGAAAAAATAACCCGTGATAAACGTTCCCCTCAGTATCCTGAAGAGAAAATGTCCCCAGGCAAGCTCCTCGCCAGTTCACATCTCTGTTCTGTTTTCTCTTCAAGATTTTGCAAGAATTCCACTTTTCCTCTCCTGCCCCTTCGGAGCAAAAGACTGGATCAGAAGTCCCACCTAACATCATTCCAGTTGCAACCCGAGGTGGAACAGGCAAACCTCTTGAAAACCCCTTTTCCTGAAAAGCATTCCAACATCCCGATTTTGTTTTTTCACATAATCTGGGCAGAGGGAATTGCTTGCCGCTAGCTTTCAGCTTTTTCAGCCCACAGGTCTGCAAGCCAACCCCAGAGCAGTTGGTTTCTCTCCTCCCTCTACCGGAACGAGCATGAGAGCATCGCCCACGAGGCCAAGTAACCACCTGGGAAGGCAGCAGCCAGCACGAGACACGGAGGGTCACCATTTCGCACGGACTCACAGGTTGGAAGGGATCACCGGAGGTCAGCTGGTCCGACCCAATTCCCTGGTTGTACAGAAAGAAGCTTCCTCAAAATACCTCCTGCAGAAAATAACACCTTTTATCCACTTCAGATAATGATTTGATCCTCTTTAATGTTGCTGTGGTTATAGCCAACTGCTACACCAGCAGGGCGCTGGCTACCATCCCACCTATCCCCACCCCAGTTGCTTTTCCAGTCCCAGTATGAGGTGCAGTAGTATCGTAAGCCACTGGCCTTCAATACAGGAAAAATCAAAATTTGTGCCCGCTGGCAAAGCGTTTTCTGAATTTTTCTATTCTATCATCAGGATGGTTAGTATGCAAATTATAATTTGTGTCAACGTTTTTGCAGGCTACAATTACATGGCACAAAATATATTTACATGCTGTATGGAACCAAACCAGTGGGACTAAAATTGCAGATCAGTCTCAGCATTTAATTGGACACAGTAAATTTAATGAATAAAAAGGACTAAGACAGCATCACAACGGCAGCATTTAGCACATAAAAATTAGTATGCTACGGGAAGAGAGACTGCTAGGAAGGGCTCTGCTAATGAAAAAATATTTGTTCACAAGTGAGCCGCTGGAACAGCACAGGCCGGAGGAAACTTCAAGTAACGCAAAATAACTATTTAGCTTTGTGTCTCATTATCTGCACTTAGGATATACCAGGAATATTTGCAGACGCAAGGGAACTGGAGATCATCTGGAGACCACATCATCTGCAGAGTTATGTGGGGTGGCTTGGGGCTCTTCAGCCTGGAGAAGTGAATGCTCTGGGGAAACCTTACAGCAGCCTTCCAGTATCTGAAGGGGGCCTACAAGAACGCTTTTTACAAGGGCATGGAGTGATAGGAAGAGGGGGAATGGCTTCAAACTGGAAGAGGGGAGATTTAGATTAGATATAAGGGTGGTGAGCCCCTGGCGCAGGTTGCCCCGAGAAGCTGTGGCTGCCCCATCCCTGGAGGTGTTCAAGGCCAGGTTGGACGGGGCTTGGAGCACCCTGGGCTGGGGGGAGGTGTCCCTGCCCAGGGCACGGGGTGGCACTGGGTGATCTTCAAGGTCCCTTCCAACCCAAACCATTCTATGATAAGGACCTTCCAGGTTTGGGGTTCCTGCCTTGTTGGACCCACCTGTCCTGCAGCACATCTCTGAGGAACGCATTTTGTTGAGGCCATTTTTCCATACATTGGTACTAGTGCATAGTTTAAAACACAAATATTTAATGGCCAAACCCACTATATCTAATTTTGGTTCAAACTAATTTCTTCAGCTACTTTGGCCCATAGGTGAGCAGACTTCACTAAGAAATAATATCAAGAGACGAAGGGAGAGGGAAGAGAGCAAAAAAGTCCAGTCTTTCCTGTTCCACGTTGTCCTGAATCCTCCACCACAGGAGGAGGCCCATGAGATTTTTCCGTCTCGCACAGATTTCTCCAAGATTTCTAGATTTCTAAGATACAGTCAAATCTCTCAGTAAGTGAATTCTGGCTGAGACTGCTTCAACTTTTACTAAAAGTTGCTACAGAAGCCATGATGACTTTAAAAAGCATATCTTGTCCTTACATCCCTATTTTCTGTGACTTTGCTGTCTAGGATAGAAGGAAATTCGCCCTTGCAGCTGATAATTAAAGCCACAAAGCAAGAAACCAATATGTGTTCTTACCGACGCTAGAGATTTCCTACACTCTGGTAATTTGTTTTTAAATTAAAAGAAACTATAGTTTAGAATATTGATGTATTTCTCAAATTCGTTTTGGTTTTCCCAAGTTGCTCTATGCCAAGTAATAATTATTACTTATGTACTCCTCTAATCAACTGGTCAAATAGTCTACACAATAACTCCAGGTAGAGAGTCACTGGAGGGATTTTAGCCTGTATTGCTTTGGTGCTCCCCAGATGTTACAGCCCCTTCTCTGCCATGGAACAGAGGTTACCTTCCCCTTTGCTGCAGCTCCTTCGGCGCTAATATCTCAGCTATTGCTGCCATCAGGCTAAGAACTATCAGTAGCAATTTATTTTCTTAATCTACATCAAAACCTTCCAAAACAAAGAATGAAATCAGATTTTAAGCGCTCCAACATTGCTCCAGCATCAACAAGGAGAAAACCACTGCCTCTCTTGAAATTAATGTTTTCGTTCTCTAGCAACCCCAGCACCTCAGTCGGGGAAAATAACACAGGCATTAATATAAAATACTCTACTTGACCAGAAGGAAAGCACTTCAATATTATGTAGAAAAGTGTCTCAAAGGGCACACTGTGATAAAATATATATATGGTTAAAAATGAATCGTACTTTAATATGTTAACCAGAAACAGAAAAATCAATAACAGCAATTTAAGTTTGCAACCGAGAGAAAAAGACACGGTTGAGTGAGTGTTCAGAACGCTCCACTTGATGCTCAAGAGTGCTTCATTAGGTATTTTTATATGCTGGGTTTGAGTAGATACAAGACACAGAATTTCAAATGGACAGCAAGAATCCAGAGCCACACCGACACTTTGATTGACTTTGCTTAGCCCATAGCTACTCAACATCACTTTCTACAGGTAAACACTATACCAGACTAGAAGCATATTTTTTTTTGGTCATTCTTTAATTTGATGTGACCTCATTTTAACACTTTTCAGAACCGGACATCTTAAGATATTGTGTTTTAAATCTTCCTTTTTTTCTTTTTTTAACCAGTTAGAGAGTTTATAGATACTTTTATTTTAAATTCAGAATGGCAATAAAGGCCCTGCACTGTTCTTTCTTGAGCACACGTAAGGTATTTCATTGCAACACAGAGACATTGTCAATTGTCTTCCATCTTTTTGAGCCCTGTCTCTTAAGGCAAAGAGAGGCCTTCTTCATGGGAACCACAGTCCGTTCTCCTGCTGTCCCCAACCCTCAGCTCATTGTGTCTGTGAGAAGTGCATTGTGATAGTCACCTTCTCACTGTATTCCACTGCCTCCCCCTGTATTGGTTTTCACCAGCGCTGCTTGAGATAAATCATAGAATCGTAGAATGCTTTGGGTTGGAAGGGACCTTGAAGATCACACAGTGCCATCCCCTGCCCTGGGCAGGGACACCTCCCCCCAGCCCAGGGTGCTCCAAGCCCCGTCCAACCTGGCCTTGAACACCTCCAGGGATGGGACAGCCACAGCTTCTCGGGGCAACCTGCGCCAGGGGCTCACCACTCTCACAGCCAAGAATTTCTTCCTCATATCTCATCTAAATCTCCCCTCTTCCAGTTTGAAGCCATTCCCTCTCGTCCTGTCACTCCATGCCCTTGTAAAAAGTCCCTCCCCAGCTCTCCAGGAGCCCCTTTAGGGACTGGAAGGGGCTCTAGGGTGTCCCCGGAGCCTTCTCTTCTCCAGGCTGAACACTCCCAACTCTCTCAGCCTGTCCTCATAGAAGAGGCGCTCCAGCCCTCTGATCATCTTCGTGGCCCTCCTCTCGACCCAATCCAACAGGTTCATGTCTTTCCTAAGCACAACGTGATCCAAATTTTCCTTCCGCTATTGAACCCAGACTCCAGTTGGCACGTTCCATCAACAAACAGCCATGGCTTCCCCTCGGCAGCCAACGCATCATTATTTTTTAAAGAGACTCAGAGAGCATTGCATGAAGTCGATTCTCCAACGAGACCAACAGGAACATAAAGACGATGTTACTTTTTCATGGCCTAGGCTGGGAAGAACTAATTCCTTTGTGATAGAAAGTTTCCCAGCCTTGCAGAATATAAAGAAAGAAGCAGCTATTTCCATAATTAAGCGGCACAAACGCCAGCTGATACAGAGACTATCCCTCAGTGGTACGAAATAAATTCCTGCTAACCAAAGTAATCAGCCCTGACTTCAGAGGAAGCCAAACAGTTGGAGAAAGCGCATAAAAGGTGGAGCTGATTTTCTTGTAAATGTTAACAAAACCAGGCCTCGAAGGGAAGTTACTCCCTGGGAACAACTATGCCGTGGTGTTTGATTCCACAAAAAAGGCACAGCAGCACTCGCAAGCTGAAAAGGCCAGATCAACATCATGGAACAGCTAAGACTACATCATGTGCTGAATATCTTAGAAGGGCACAAGAGAGACAATTTCTGGTACTTGCGTTTCAAGGCATGAGAGGCGAGGCCATTGCTTCCTTACTCCCACAGCATCTTCTGTTATTTTATAGCTTTCCTTAGCTGAAGTAAATGCTCTTCTCCAAAAGCACTAATAGAAGACTGAAAGCAAGTTTCTTAATATTACTGTCTCCCAATCCATTTTCCAAAAGGCTTGTTAAAACTAGGCAAAGATGCTTGGGGAACGCTTAAGAGCAAAGAGAGCCACTATTGATAGTGCCTTTAATAACTTAAAACTATCTTGAAGCCCAAAAGTCAAAGCTGGAGCAGCACAAAGGAAGCAGAAGTTAGCAAGGCACTGTTAGCTGCAGTGAAGACAGTTGCCGTGACTTAAAGGAGGATGGGCAGGACAAGCCTTCTGGGAATACGTTGGCTGGCCCCGAGTCAGAAACTTTGTTTTTTGGGTTGATACCCATGTCACTGGCAGCCTGCAATGCCTGAAGACCTGCCCCTCAGACTTATTTATCATCTTCAGGTGCTTGGATCTGGGGTAGAGCAGAGGTCTACTCTTGCACACCTCTGTTACTGAACACTAATGAAATAGCTTCAAAGACAGAACAAGAGGGAATGGCTTCAAGCTCCAACAGGGTAGGTTTAGACTGAACATTAGGAAAGAATTTTTCACAGAAAGGGTGGTTGGGCATTGGAATAGACTGCCCAGGGAGGTGGTTGAGTCACCATCCCTGGATGTGTTTAAGAGACGTTTAGATGTGGTGTTGGCGGATATGGTGTAGGGGAGAACTTTGTAGAGTAGGGTAGATGGTTGGACTCGATGATCCCAAGGGTCTCTTCCAACCTAGACAATTCTATGATTCTATGATTCTATGAAAGAGGCTGTCTTTATGCACTACAGGAAAACTTACTTTCCCTTCTACTACTGCTAGAGCCTACCAGGACACAGCCAGGTCAACACATGATCCACTAATCTCCGGCTGAAGTAGCTCTTTTCATCCAGCACTTTCACAGCCCTACACTGCTCACGATGCAATGCACTTCCACAGAACTCCATGGTGGAGTTTTCCAACATCAGAAAAAGAAAAATGTCAGAAGGTCGTCAGTGAGATTTGTGAAAAATCAACAGCATATTCCAAACCCTGGTTTTGCAGGGAACCAGACAGACAGACATCCCACAAGCAGCTGAGGTGCCACAGAAAATAGAAGGCCAAGACACAAGAAACAACATCATTACATACCTTTATGAAATGATGCTATGTTTTGAAGTGGTATGCAGAAAAATATTTCTAAAGACTCGCTATAAAATGTTTAAGGAAGAAAGAGCATCACATGAAATGGACTGGACAGGGAGGAAACACATTTAATTACTGCTGCAATAACGGAATGAGCAACGATCCAAAGCACCTTCTAGGTCTATTCATTCAGGGGGGCGTTTTCATCTTCCTACTTGTCTTTTGTACTTTTTTCTTTCTTTTTATCATACCACCTATGTTACCACAGCTCCCTGTGATGCACATCTTGGTTTTAAAAATGTCTGAGTTAAAGAATGAAGTACTACGGTATTCAAAACTCCCTTCAGTAAACCTTCTTGGCAATTATGAAACAATGATCACAAGTTGAACACTTGCCTAAGTACCGCTCATCTTAGGAAGAACTGCAGAATCAGCTACTAAGATTAGATTTTAAAAAATACCCTTGCTTGGCTTTGAAAGGAGAAAACTGTCCATCAGAAAACTCTAATTGAAATTCCCCAAAGTCACCTTACCTTCTTTAGGAGAGGACCAATTTCCAAACTTCTGTTGTTCAGTCAACAAGCGACAGTTCTGGGATATCGATACGGGCAATTACTGCCCACAGCCTGACACGTTCCTCCCCTTCACAGTGTGAACTTCTCACAGAAGGGATCATATGTATCTCTGTCTTGCACAAACTCCTCATTAAAATCCTTAATTCTCTCTGTGACTTACTCATGTTACTGACAATTGCTTCTGACAATTATACATGTCCTATTGACCTCATGTGCACTGAGCAACAAGATATATTCTGCACATAAATAGCCTTTCAGTTCTCTAAGGTAAAATCAAGTCATTACAAAGACTCTGGATAACCTGATCATGAACCACAGACACCTCAAAGTGCCTGATCAACCCTACCAAGGTCAACATCAAGCGTTTGCCAATGTGGCAGCAGTTTTATGGCTGAAGGTGTCCCCCAGCAGTACAGCACCAGCAGCACAATTTCAGTCCCTTGCTCGCATCTACTGGGGAAGAGTCCCTCAGCCGCAGCCCTCTACTTTGTAGCAAATTCATTTAATTGCTGCTCTCTCTACAGATACTTTTTCCCCAGAGATTCAAGTGAAGCTGCTGGTCAGAAGCACTGCCAATTCGAACCAAATTCTCAATTCAAACCTTCCTTCTTGAGTAAATCTGTTCAGCGAGTGATGAATCTTTCCCAGCTGTCTCGATGGTAGGAACAATAACAATGATCAGGTGCCAGCAGACATACTCTGTAGTACTTCACCTGCGTTTCTACAGTTTTATCCAGTTCAATAGGAAAGAACAGCATTCAAAGGTGACTCAGCAGTCCTTGGTGGTACTCCAGAACCTACAAAGTCTGAAGCAAATTAAAAGTGATTTTACATCCTTGGGCACAACACGTTCTGAGGATGGTTATGTCTTACACTTGCCTGTAGAGGTAATCATCAAAAGAGCCAAGATACTCTGGTCGTACAGAATTCAGTAACGTACAGAAGGCAGCTTGGGCTGAAACAGTGAGAGGTGTGGACATTGGCCTGTCCTCACCGAGGAGACGTGCTGCTGAGTAGTGCCAACACCTCTTTTCTGCAAACAGGCTCAGCGGCAGCAAGACCCGCACATGTGATCCACGTTAATATCACTGATGCCTTAGAATGACAGCACACGGAAAAGTGCCCAATCCCACCCGCAGCAGCCCCACCGTTCTCCTTACGCTCCGAGGACGCTAACCTCGGCCCAGTGCCAGCTGGCCCGTACCATACTCCTCTCTACCAGCTTTCCTGTGGGCACCTTTTGGGTGTCTTTTTATATAACCTTTTGAAATGTTTTAAAGAAATATATAAATCCCATTTATGAAGTAGCACAGCCCCCAAATCTCATCTGCCTTTCACAGCAGTACTACTTAACAAAGCTTTCTGTTGCACACACCTTGACACTATCCGTAGACCTATGAATCAAGTACAATTAGCTTTTATTCTGAAACGAAGCAGGTGCTTTTCAGTTTATTACTTCATGGCCTCCCACGCTACAGAACCTGACGTAGGAGAAGTTAGATTTATTATGTGCTCAGGAATTATTCTACTATATTAACTGCCAATATAAAGTGATCTCATTGGAGACTGTATTATTGTTCAAGCACTTCAACATCTGCATGATGCAATGTAATCCAGGCCCTCAGAGAGGTAAATAATTGATAGGAAATGACTCATTTTTCATCTTCGCAGCTTTTTTTAATCCTTTTTTAATGTACATTAGAGTATTCCTAGGACACCACAGTGTTAAAGGAAGCAAGTTTTGTTCAGGCAACTCGCTAATCAGTGCTATGGCAAAAAATGTATCACACACTGGATGTTTTGATGGGAGCTTAGCAACATGGTCAAAGCTAGCTTTATTATTATTATTATGGCATTTTCCAGAATTACTATGTACCTTAACAAAGCAGGAAATTGAGTTTTAGGTACACATGCCAAATCAGGAAATTACTCTTATCAAGGAGCTTTGCAAGTAAGTCTTCTGTCAACTAGGACACAGCAGCAGTACCACGATACAACACACAGCAAAAGCAGGTCCTCTGGTTTGGGGCAATATTGAGGTTCTGGAAGACACTGAAAAAACTTGCAGATAATTGCAAAAAAAACCAAACAAACAAACAAACAAAAAAAAAAAACAAAACAGAAAATCATAAAGTTTTCTTCTCCTGCTTTCCCATTGCCTTTCTCCTTTGATGGTCTAAATCTCTGGTTAGCATGTAGTAAGTATTTGAAAGGGAAAAAAAAAAGACAACAAACACAAAAGCACAAAATAACAAACAACAAACCACCAAAACCCCCCACCAACAGAAAAAGTAAAGAAAAACAAGTTAGAAAGGTAAAACAAGAGGTGAGAGAAGAGCGAAGGCCACGTGAGACAGAAACAGAAGGAAGAGACTGACCAGATTTCCTTTGTGGTAGTTTTAGGAAGAAAAAAAAAATAAAAAATAGTGTTGTCCAAAGGATCAACCAGACTATCTGCACTTCTGATCAACCTGCCCTTCAGAGAGACTACAGAAAAAATCACGCCATTAGCAATTCACTCTGTGCTCCGTAGGAAACCTAATTACATAGGCTGCTCCAAAGCAAGCTCTCTCTCCACCCATCACAGCCCACGAGCACTGAATCTCCTCCTTGTGCGCAGCACTTTTTCTAGAAATTGGTGCATGTGGCATGATTTACTCTCCATCCACAGTGACTCCCTGCGGCCCTTTGAAATGCACATAAATCAGCTCAGCTCTCTTTCCTGTTTTCTTGCTTCAAGAGTAATAATTTAACTCCTATAAAGTTCATAAAATCTAATTGGGGGG
>VZSZ01000912.1:102934-120754 GCA_013398815.1 Ibidorhyncha struthersii | reverse complement strand
GGGGGGGGGCACCCGCATCACCAGAACGTTGGCTTGTTGAATTATAATTATCGACCATGCATTAAAGTCCCATCTTATTTGCATCCTAACACCCATCTTTGCCAATTAACTTGATCTGATACAGCTTTTTCATTACAGTTTCACAGGACCCTCCTTCTGTTTCCGTTTCTCTCCCATTGCCATGGTTTTGCTGAGTCTTCCCTGCTGCTGTGCAGCACATCATGGGCCACCGAAGAGCCCCACATCTCACGCTGACAGGAGGAATATTGCCTCTGTAGTGCTGTTGCCATCCCAGGGCTTCGAACTGCTGAGGGTCTGATGCACCACCGTAATACCACTCTTGCCCAAGAGCTGCTCAGCTCTCATCCAAGTATTTACAGTCCAGCAGGTATTTCCCTGCACACACGTTTTCCTCTGCCCTTTGCTGGGTGTTTCTGAGCAGGCTGGACGCAGAAGAGTCAAACCCCTCTGACACATTCCCAGCCCCTCCAGGCTGGTCCTACAGTCCCACAGCCCTTCCTGAGCCCCCCGGGTGAGAGGGATGAGGGGGGACGTACAGGTGAGGACAACTGTGGTTCTGGTTACTCTGCCCTTCTCCATCCCGGTGAGTAAAATGCCTTATCCCTAAAGCCCATGGGGATCTTCAGACATCTCCAAAGGGCACACGCGGAGCAGTAATGAGCGAGCAGGGGTTGAATACCAAAGAGCTCTGAACCCACCACTACATGATTTTTTCATCATTTGTACCTGACACTCAGTTCCTTTGCTTATCTATTCCAAGTCCTATATCAGGAATTAAGTGCATTTGCACGGAGTTGAAGTATCTCCCTACGTCACATTTCCTCAGCGCAGAAGCTATGTAATTCTTCACTAGAAATTAAAATCAACAAAGGGACAGCAGAGCATGAGGTGTTTGTGTGTTTTCTTGAAGTCAGAGGGCTTAGTCCTTCTGAGCAGAAATGAAGTATAAATGCAACTAGAATTAAATCGCTCAGACTATTAGACAAATGACATTTCTTTCTCTGCTGTCAGCTCGTTCACCGAGCACTGCCAAACACGGCAGCACACCCCGCACGCCTGATGCCAAGTGCCCACTGCTCAGAACGAACCTGAAGCGGTGGAGAGGGGAAGCTGGGCGGTTAGGCTGGTTAGGTCGAGCTTGCGATATTCCTAGGACTTCGTTACTCTACCATGAGGTCTAATCGCATGTTTTCAACCCAAATGAGAAATTATACATTTGTCAGCTTTATGAATCAGAGCTACCATAGATAATCTATTTTGTTCCCACAATACATCTTTCTTCCAAATACGAAACTGTTCATCAGTCTACCACTAAAATCAGATCTACTTCTCTCTGTATTGGGGAAAGAAGACAGATTACTCATAATGGTGTCTTGTATCCTATTACAAAAGCCCCGGGAGATGTGAAATGAACAGAGCTATATGTAACCAAAGAACACATGGAGTAGGTTCACTAAGTTGAAAAGAATTATAGAGAGACTTCATGATTTATAAAGTGATACGAGTGTAAGGCAAAAGAAGAAAGTCAAGCCATGAAATGAAGACATGTCTAGTTAAGATAAATTTAATTTTCCTGTCTTATGATGATTGGGAATACCTAAAGAGTCTTTGATACAGATGACACGTCCCTCCATCTAAGAAAAAAGGATGGGAAGAAAATGCAAAACAGAAGGAGAGCACTGAAATCCAAACACAGTGGGGTCCAGCACTCCGTGACAAAAGATCACCTGCCCCATAGGGAACTCCCAGTTCAACCAGTGGTACCAGGCTGGCACTCACATCTCTGGACGCCTTTATTCACTCACCTATACAGCATGAATACAATCAAAGGTGAACTCACGGCCCTTCAAAAGCCCGCGGTAAAACAACTTATTTTAGTAACTATTCCAACATACGACACCATCACCCTACATTTTTACCATGTTCAGAGGTGATAAGATTTGGATACTTTCTAGATTTTTATTTATTTATTTATTTATTTGCTATAGCTTGTCCTTTGTTCTACTTTATTTTGCTTGAAGGTAAAAAAAAAAAAACCTATTGCTTATGTTCATTCCTGCAAGGTAAAAAATATGTTTGAATCCCACCTGGGCGTGAAACTGCAAATAGCAGCAGGGGTCCCTGCCGAGGCAAAGGTCCCCCTGCAGAGGGGACAGCACGAGCAGGACGTTACCGGCCACAGTAAGGCTGCAAGTCAAGAGAGCAACAATTAAGAGCAAAAATAAAAGGAAGCAGAATCAAAGCCACCCCTTAAGAATCTGGCCTGAACAGGTTATATATAGTGTGTGGAATGGAAAAAAAAAATAGGAGGCTTTCAAGCTTGACTAAAAATAGTTTGCTCAAATTTCGTTCTAATGCCTTTAAAGATAGGAAGGGACAGCGGAAATGAGAAATCAGGCTGTCCGTGCCCAAACCACAGAGCAGATGAGGTTGGAAGTGACCCACAGAGATCACCTAGTCCAAATCACAGCGTCACAGTGATATTTTCTTCTACATCACAGGTGAACATGTATTTTCTCTTTCCCTTATAATAACACTTCCAGTTTTAGACCATAACTGCAAACTGATTATTTCCCTCCCTTTATCTCCAATCCGGGCACAAGCTGACTCCTCTTCACATGTTCCCCACAGGTGATCCGATCGATGCTTGCTATGGCAATTTAACATCTTAAGTTCTATTTACAGTTTAAAAACCTATACACTTCTTTTAACTGTCTCCTTCTTTTCATTGACTATCCTTTGTTGTTCATTTATTATTGCAGGTTAAGCCTTCTCATATACATCTTATATTCACCTACTTAATAAAGTTTTGATTATGCCATTGTATCTAATAACTTCCACCACCACCACCCCGCCCCCCCCTGCCACCGCGTTTGAGAAAACTGCGTTTTGGAGAGCTTCCTCAAATGTTTTTTAATCGCAAATGGACAGTAGATGGGCAGTCCTCCGATATCACAGTCTAGAATTTGGGATTACTCCCCCAGCAACTCCAGCTCCATTCGCAGAATGGCATCACACGAGACGACAGATCCTTCTTTGCACCATGCAGGTGTGTCGGGGAGTCCTGGAGGTAAGTGGATTACAGCGGATGCCATAATCCCTATCGTGTATTAATGCAGTGTTCTATCACTAGAAAGGCCAGGGAGAACTCCGGCTGTTTATGCGTTGCTTATCTCGAGAGCACTGCCTTGCAATATGTCAATTTTTGTGCCAGTACAACAAATCATTGAACCGCAGAAGAGAATTCTGCATCTGGGAACAACACAAATCCTCTTTAGTAGTCCACTTTCAGTCCCCACACAATGACAGTTAATTCTCGCCGACTGTACCAGCCCCAGATAAAATGGCTCTTTCTTAAGGAGATGATCTACATAGTCTACATCTGAAGGTTTGACAGCAGTCGTCCAAAAAAGTACAACAACCTCAGAAATGCCCTCCATAGTCCCAGATGCTACACCTGGCTCCAGCTGCCTCTACATTTTGGAGGGGGAAAAACAACCCTGCTTATATTTAGCTCTGTTTTTCCAAAAGTACTGTGTTTGGTTCCTTGTACCCTGATCTCAACAGGGACCAGATGCAGAGCCCCACAGCTACGCTCGCCATGACCCTCACCGCTCGGTGCCGGAAGGAGAAGGGAATCATGCATTTCTGCAGAACACACAGCAAGCCTGCATGGGGGACCTTCTCTCTCCTGTATCGTTTTTAGGGAGATTTTGTACCTTGCTTATTCAAATGGTAGGTGACTGGCTTTGTTTCTTAGAAAGAGAGGAGTTTCTCAAAATAAGGAAGCTAAATCTTGGAGATGGTTCTTGCCAGCTGCAAAAATAAAAAGCTTTCTGTTGCTCCTATCGCTGTCAATGAAGGATTACTTCTTCATTGATTTCAACAGAGAATCTAGAAGTTACTGAAAACGTAGCAAAGACTTGAACATTGCCTGAAACTTAAGACCATAACCTCTTCTAGGATCCTTGTGCATCTGTGAGGCACCCAGCCCTACAGATGGAAAGGGGGCCAAGGCTGGCCTTCAGAAAGGCTCGCACCTCCTCCCTGCTCACCTGGCCCACCACAAGCGAAGCCAAGTGCTCGTGGCTTTTAAAGGCTCCTGTTGGACTTTGCTTTACAGTAGGATTTTTACCTAGGCAAGCATTAAGAACAGGGTATCCACTCAGTTCAGTTTCCTCCTGCAGATAAAAAAAAAACCTTAACGCCCAATATAATTTCAGTACAATACCTTCTGTTTACTTCCACTGCGAATATTAGCTCAACACAACTACAAATCTGCAGTAACACAAATATGCTGAGAATCATTTAACCTTCCAGGCTAGTTTCAGTGAGTTGCCTACATTGTTTCTGCTTTAAACATCTTTATATGTTGGTACGCTGACAAAACTCCCCTTCACTTATTCAGTCATGTCACGTCACATACATTCTGCTTTGTGCACTTCTGCATATTTGCAACTGCACTAATCATCTCAGTCTATTCTCCTTTAGGCTTGAATGAGATGTACTACATTAATCAGTTGATTGTTATTAACCCGGTTACATTGTATCTTTGCATAATGCTGCTCCATCTCTAAATCCATAGTCTAATCAGGTATTATGACATACATTTAATTATACTACTTGTGTACTTCATAATAATCCTCTTAAGTGATGGGGGTTTTATGGTTTAAGCTTTACGAAATTTCAGAAGACCAAAGATGGGAAGGTTCGTTTACAGGTCAGGATCAGGTCCTTAATAGATAAGGCTGTTCGATATTGCAAAAAAAACCTCATGTAGCATATTCGCAGAGGGCAGAAAAATACCACTCCGTCCATCGCTTGTATAGCCAGGCCAGAACAGGCAAAGCTCCACTCTAATTCTGCTGAAAACAACCATTTGGGGTGACTCGCCTGAACAGCAGCCCAACCAATGCTGTCCGGGGCCAAAGACAAAGGCAAAACCTACACATTCACCTTCTCAATCTACCCCTGAAGCAAAAGGGACCGTGTGCCAGCAAGTCTGCACTGCTCCCGGGAAAACGCCTCGGCTTTGGAGACAGAGAAATCCCTGGGGGAGAAAGCGGGCAAGAGCTCAGAGCAAAGCCGTGCAAACCAGCAGGCTGTGAACTGGAAAGGGAGAGAACGCGACAAAAGATCATCCTCTGAAAGTAGAATAAGTATGTATTCATTTATCAACAGGTGGACTTACAGTTTTCCAGAGGGGACTCATCACCGCTGTGGGACCAGAGGACAGGAGCCTCCAAGGATGCTGAAGGAACCAGGAGACACCATCGTGAGGCCGCTCTCCAAGCGCACAGAGACCAAGGGAGAAATCCACGGCTGGAGAAAGGTGGACATTGCTTCATCCCCAAACAGGGCAAAACCCGGCTCAGCCTCTGGGAAGACCACGGATCTTCAAAGCTTCATGTGCCTGGAAACGGCATCTGTGAAAGGTAAGAAGGGAAGTGGGATCATAGAATTATAGAATGGTTTGGGTTGGAAGGGACGTTAAAGATCACCTGGTTCTAACCCCCTGCCCTGGGCGGGGACACCTCCCACCAGCCCAGGTTGCTCCGAGCCCCGTCCAGCCTGGCCTTGGATCACCTTACCAGGTACAAACTGTGGCCGATGCCCATCAGCTGCTGGGATGAGGTGACTGGATCCGTGCGCAAGGGAAACGTGAGGATGTCATTCACTTCGATTTCATCAGTACTTTCAAACCAGTCTGGAGGAAAGGAGGTGAAGGAAGGATCTAACAGCTGCCTATAAAAGAGGGTCATGGAGAAAACTCATGTAAAGGCGCTCAGCAAAGAGCGAGCGGTAGCAATGCCAGGGCACAAGGAGGAAAGCTCCACTGAGACAGGAGGGGAGAAAGAATTGCAGTGAGGTTGGAAAAGCGCTGGACCAGATTCCCCCTTGCAACACCCTGTGAAATCCCCACGTTTGAACGTGTCCATGGCTCAACGAGGCAAGACCCTGAGGATGTGGTGACTCTGGCCACCTCCCTGACTACGAACGCAGCCTGTAGATTGCGTTGCTGTGGCTGCTGCTGCCCCTACCCCTTTTGGTGGCAAAGGAAACAAATACAGGTTAATTTTGCTCAGGCAGTAGAAAATCAGGTTTGCCTCTTCCAGGGGAAAATCACTTAATGAGAGATGTATCAGTTAACAGCAGTGTTTGCACTCAGGCAAACTGGAACATAAATAACCAGTGCTAAAACAAATCCACGGCAAACTGGGAAGATAAGCCATGCTGTTCACCAGCACACAACGCCCTCCAGAAAGTGGCATGCACTGGAAATTAATAAACACAAGGAGAAAAAAAAGAATATAAACTGCAACTAAATCCTAAAGGAAGGTTAAAAAGGTTCAGCCACAGCTCAAAGCATCGTCTTCCCACCACTGAAGTCCGGCCATGAACTCCCCATAAACAAAGTCCTGTGTAGCGCAGCGCACAGCTCAAATACTGGAAGACGCGCCGTTGCCAAACTGCAGCCGAGATCGGGTTGTACGTGTGTTATTCCTTCCCTTCTTTCATCTGCATTTTGATCTAATTATGGAAATTCTGAAGCATGTGCGCAACTTCAAACAAATAAACACCTCTGTTGATTTGGATGGTTATTCCTCAGCACACAGTTACGCATCCGAATATGAGTTTCTAGGGTCAGTCTTAAATAATAGACTATTTGAACCAAATAAACCTCTTCCTGCACATCTTTCCGTGGTATTCAGGCAGACTTGTCAGAAGCCCAAATTAAATTTGTAGTATGTTCACTTGTTTACAAGAGCATAGCTTAAAATATGCACAGCTGTTTGCAGGATTTTGGCATTTACAGACAGTCATAATGTAGTGATGTATTTTTGGATTTTATTCCTCATACCACAGGGTAAAGTGGAAATATATTTAAACTGGCATCCCAATATTTTCTTTTTTTCTTATTGTTTTCCTGCAGACATCCCACAAAGAGCATTTACAGAAGCAGACTATTTCGTTAGGGTGTGCTTTAAATATTTTATTTTTCATTTTATTACCTGCAGGTCTTAATCAAACCTTTCATAGGGTAGAATCTGATAACAAAGAATTTAGCTACCAGACATCTTTAGTCCCACAGAATTATTTTAAGAACGTGTGCAGTAAGTGACACATTAAAAATGTAGTTTAAAGAAAAATTACTGTTACATGCTTTTTTGCAAAACACACGCTTGCTGTGAATACACAAAAAATACGCTATACTTGGAAAAATGATTTGCAGTATCTACATGACCTTTCTTGGAATCATTAATGTACTTTAATCTATTAATTATTTAACCACAAACACACTATACGATGTCGATACTGCTTAATTACTAACGTGTTTACAACGATTTTGCAAATAATGAGCTAATTACTACACTTACGTATTTCTGAATCACCTGCAACTGCGCAGCTCCACGTTAGGCGCAGCGGGAAGACGCGCTCTGCACCTTGAGGGCGGGTTCGGTGATGGGACCCGAGGTGACACCCAACCCAGGGACCACCAGCAAGGTCAGATTGATGGGCAGCGGGCGCCACGTGCCAGGGTGACCGGTACAGCTGGCGGGAGCTGGCCCAGAAGCCGGGCAGCTCCACGGCTCATCGGGAGCAGCTCTGTGCTCACATGCCACCCCAGCAAAAGTGGCGTCAAAGCCTCTGTGTTCCCAGGCTGCTGTTTATTTTTGATGGCTATCGATTTTATGCCGGAATTTAGTAGGATTCCATTTTCAGTGATAGTCTAGTCATTCATCCCAGCTTTAAATTATTAATGAGCGTCACATCTCAGTCACCTGTTTATAGTACTCCAATGCCTCAGAAGCGACTCACTCCACCACACAAATACCTGCATAGCTGGACACAGAAAGTGGAATATTTAGGGAGGGGATTCTGCCCCTCTACTCTGCTCTGGGGAGACCCCCCTGCGGTGCTGCCTCCAGCTCGGGGACTCCCAACATGGGAAAGACATAGACCTGCAGAAACTAGTCCAGAGGAGGCCCCGGAGATGCTGGGAGGGCTGGAGCCCCTCTGCTGGGAGGACAGGCTGGGAGAGTTGGGGGGGTTCAGCCTGGAGAAGAGAAGGCTCCGGGGAGACCTCAGAGCCCCTTCCAGTGCCTAAAGGGGCTCCAGGAGAGCTGGGGAGGGACTTTTTACAAGGGCATGGAGGGGTAGGATGAGGGGGAATGGCTTCAAACTGGANGATGGTCTTCAAGGTCCCTTCCAACCTAAACCATTCTGTGATTCACTGTGGCGGCTGACTATGAAAATTTTGTGACAACCTGGACTGCTGCAGGATGAAGACACCCTGGGCTGCTATAAATAAGCAAGATATTGCACAGGTAGAGGTGGGTTTCCCACCCTTTAGACTCTGCAGTTTTGTCCTGCAGGCTGCTACGAAAAGGAGAGCAGTCACAATTTTTTTGCATGGACTTAAAAATGCTAATAATAGTATAAGGCCAGTCTGTAGGCAAGCCAGGTGTAAGAGATCCCCAGTGATCTTAAAGAGAAGTAGAACAGAGATTTTATTTACAAATGATCATGTTTACTCACTGTTTACTGTTCCTTTTGCAGTGGGGGAAAAGGATGTTAAGTCAAACTGCTTTAGTTTAACAGCATTTACTGTCAAACCAAGCAGGAAAAATAACCCTCAGGGGTTTAGTACTGAATTTGGAATTACACATAATTAATATCATGTGCTCAAGTTGATTATAACCAATTGACTTCGTCCATGTTAGTGTCTGCTTCATACTATATCCATTATGTGTATATACTATGGACTAGTATATACATGTATACACGCCCCCGATATGATCAGTGAAGATACTCGTCCAAAAGTCCAAGTCCAAAAGTCCAAGTCCAGAACCAGAAGAGAGAACTCTCCCAGCCTGAGGTGCCAGAGACACAATCTCCTCCAGCTTTGGTGTTTATTTCTTCAAAGCAATCTGTTCTACTACACATCTGATTTTCTTTCCTTTTTTTTGGCTTAGAAATAAAGAAAAAACATTCACTGTTCATTAGAGACAGAGGGGAGACCCAGTTGTGTCAATGAAAAAAGGGACTAGTGCCCATCCCTTGTAGCGTTAACGCAATTTTAACACAGGTTCCTCATTCAGTTTTAGAGCTTCCTTTAGGTCTCATCGCTTGTCAGGAGCTCCTCTAACACAAGTCAAACAAAACAGAAAGAGAGATGTGACAACACCCACTAAACGCTGCAAGTGGACCTTGCCCCATCCTGAAGCACCCCAAGCCCAGACCCCCCACAGGCTGCCCAAATCATCGCATCCAGGCAGAGGGGTGAAAAAAATCTAAATATTAATATGAATCAGAAAGACAACAGAAAGAACAATGGCATCTTCCGTTAGGAAGAAATGCTCGTTTAATCCCAAGGAAGAAGAGCACACCAGCACAGAAACCTGGCTGCATCTGTTGGGCTCAGATGACCAAGGCGGTGATGCTGGAAGAGTACACCGCACCCAGTTGTAGTTGAAATGCAACACGGATCTCAACTGAGAAGGTCCAGGGCTTCCAGAAACGTCAACTTCAAGCCTGTTGTAAGAACTAACAAGCGTAAAATGAAATCCAGAGAAGTAAGAGAACTATCACATGCTATTTCTCGGGAGCACAGAGCAGAAACAAGTCAGATCCAGAAAGTGCCAACACCTGGTGAGGACACTGCCCTACGCGAGCACTAAACCTGAGTGAGCCAACACGAGGAGCTTGAGCAGAAGACAAAAATCTCAGTAGAAAAGCGTTAGCGAGACAGCCATTAGGATTTGTTCTCAGGCTATTTCAAACTTTCACTGAAGGAGACGCACATAAAAAACCTTGCAGTAGATTACACTGCTGTAAACAGCAGTCCTGGTTTGGACCGAATTGGCCACTGAGACGAACGACAGAGCCCAGTAATGTTTTATAATCTAAACTAAAATTTATCAATTAAAATCCCGTAGAAACGTAGAAGACGAGGACTGTTTGAAAGCATTGCCATTAATGTTAAGTAGCACAAGAGACCTCTTGGACTGAGGAACCCCAAAAGATATGGAAGATGAGGTGACATTGGCCCGCTGGGGATTAAAAGATACTCTCTTCTTTAACTCATTCTCATCGAGCATTTTCCAAAGAAAAGGAAGAATGAGGTAGAATACAGCACAGAAGGACAGAGGGGGTTACTGTGCCAATTTATTCATGTGGCCCTGTAAAAATCTTGTAGCAAAGCGTCTTTATCTTTGTAGACCACAAGAGGCACAAAGAAACCCTCAGGCCTAAAAATGATATTTTCTTCTCACCACCAAGATCAGTCCGGACTGACAACTTGATTTTGTCACATCCCATTCTGGATGACTAAAGGGCCAGAAATCTTATTGCAGAGATAATGACCGGGATTTTGCAAAGCTCTTGGGAAGAAAAAGGCTGGTAGATGCTGTAACTTCAAATACTGTTCACAAGAGGGGGGAAAAAAAAAACAGAAACCTTTTGCGACATAAGGATAGACCCTAATTACAGTTTACTCTTTTGAGGAAAGTAAGTAAATAAAAAGTTGGATGTAATAACCAACTTTTGTTCTCGGAACACATAAGCAACTTTAGAAAAGTGAGCAAGAAGTCACTTACGTTTTCCTCTGAAACCTCTGGCAACTGCTGCTGCTGAGGAAGGGGGAAAAAGGGCTCAGGAGTCCAGGCCAGCAGCGGGGGACATATATTCTCACCTTCCCATTTAGGTACTTCTACATCTCGGTAAGATAACGCTTTGGGAAAAAAAATATTCATATATTGAAAAATCAGGTTTTTACATAGCACTTATAAAAGACACTTTTCCAAAAGAATTGGGATAGTGGGACTTGCGGCACCCCCAGAGCAGCACTGAATGCCAGGGGACTTTCTACCACGGAGCCGCTCATTGTGCCTCGCAAAGAAACAAAGTTATCTGAGTTAGGGAAACTGGATGGGACACATTTTCATTTCGACGCAAAGAGATCTTAAAAACTTGGGGGAAAGAAATATCAGTTATGTCTCTCATGAAATACAGAGAGTGAATTAAAAGGGAGAACTGCTCTGGGACGTGTCCGTGTCAGCTCCTGTCACCAGGGCTGGTTGTTAGAATACAGAATATTTAGTAAAACAGGAGTTTCGGTCTTCTTGTGGCACTGCAATTTTCATAGCAACAGTTCGTGCCAAAAAACAAAACAAAACAAAACAAAACAAAACAAAACAAAACAAAACAAAACAAAACAAAACAAAACAAAACAAGCAGTAAACTGATTTCAGCTCAGGAGCAGTCACTAGGAGCAGAAGGCGAGGCAGTGAAAGGCTGGGGTTTGCACAAAAAATATCCTTACCCACTAATTGAAGGGAATAACGATACCAAACGCAAGAACTAGGAAGTGGGGGGTTGCCTAAGTAATTTTCTTATTATTCTTATCATTTTTATTACGATATACTGGGGAAAAATATAGTTCAATCTAAAATAGGATTTTCATTACATTCTCTGGTTCAATTCTTTTTAACGTTTCAGGCTAAATTCAGCAAACAGCCGCTAAGTAATGTTTTTTCTCCCATTTAAAGCCATTAAATACCGTTTCATAAATTCCACAGAAATCTCTAGGTTTTGCTTTCAGAAAGGACAAAAGCTGCTGCCACACAACTACGTTCCGTCTGGGTGTGAAACTCAGGAAAAGAGCGAAACCCTGGAGGCTGCGGGGGACAGAGGCAGATGGAGGACTCCATCCTCGTGCCAGACGCCGGCAGCGCAGTGCCCACCAGTTGGACTTCACTGGGTGGGACGCTTTCTACGCTTTTAATATATTTTAAATTTGGCTTCCCATAAATTCTTCCTACTGTGCTTGTTTGGAGCACGGAAACAAGGCTTTGCTTACTGAGCAACAGCAGCGCCAGGTTTGCAAAATGCAAACAGAGCTTCCTTCGCCCTCCCCGTCTGTATTGACACAACCAACAGCACGAGAGGGTGAAGCCAATTCCCAGCTCCCGAGGAGAGGAATAAACTGGCCGCTCTCGTCTCTCCTAATGGACTACACGTAAAGAACCCCATTGCCCAGACAACATATAAGAAACCCCCTCACCTACAGCGTTCCTATAGAGGAACGAAATTTGTAGGGCCCCATCAAGCAACGGTAACACACACCGTCAAACCTCTGACTTCTCCTAAGGGGTTTCCCTCTAAACACCAAGGGAAACAATCTTTTGTTTGGTTGGTTGTTTCCCTGGCACATTCAATGTATAAGCTCAGAGGGCTCTGCTGACCACAGATTTTGAGACACCTCCGGGGCCCGTTACGGGCTGGCACGGACGCCGCGCTGCTGTAAGTGGCAGCAGGAAGGCGGTGGGCAGCACCGGGGGCAAAGAGCAGCTCAACGTCTCCCCAGATTGTAAAGGGGACTATTTCCATAGCAAACATGAAGATTACTGGATATCAAATTTTAATACTAGTACTGTGGATAAGAGTGCTTAATCCTAATTCTTCGTCGATCAGAGATGAAGAAGCACTGTTTTCCAGGATGGTCCATCGGCAAGCGGATGGTAAATCTGCATACGGATTCTGACAGATCCTGTAAAAATAGTGGGGCTTGAAATGAATGTCACCGAGCATTCTGCAAACATGAAGTTCGTTACGGGCCCTGTAATTTTCTGGGATATTGTATTTTCCTCTGGCTAGAGAGAGTCCTAGTACATGAAACAGTTTGTCCCTAGGACCATTAATTGTTTAACATCAGATTTTTCTGGTTTTGATGCTGAAAGCTCATTGAAATTCTGCCCCTAGCATAAATAACTTTCTATTTACAGGAAATACACAATGCCAGAAGAGAGCTCTGATGACTGAAATCATATTTCCTTAAGCCAGTAATTTCCTGAACTTTCTGAACACAGCGCAGGAGGGGATTTTTGTTGTCGTCTGCTATTTTGTTTTTGTGTCTGGCCAACGCACTGCCACCTACTACCCAAAGGCAGCGACTCTCCATGCCACCACGTCAGCCCTTCTGCCCGCACAGGGCACAGACCACCAGGCAGGGACTCAGGCTCCAGCGCTGTAATTAGATCACAATTGTTTTGTTGTACGTGGAGCAATTTTTTTTTTTTTTAAGTATTGCAAATAATCTATAATCTGAATGAATTCCTGTGCTTCATCCGAAAGTCCTAAATCTGGCTGCAGTGCTGTACGCATCTGCAAGCGCAGCGGACACCATCAAATCTCAGCCAAGCGGTGGGTTAGTGAAAGCCAGATCTCTGTTACTTAGAGGAAAACCAAACAATACAGAGCAACATCTTTTTGACTTGAGATAGCAAGGGGCTAAAATAGCACCTTTCCAGCTAAAAGCACTGAAAAACCTAAGGTAATACAGAAATTAGCATTGCCCGTTACGGTCTGTAATACTTAACCGTCTCATTAGATAGATGCCCTATGCACAGACTGAAAAACATGATTTAATCCGAGAGTTGAGAAGAACAGATGAAACGACCACCCTGGTAATGCACGGCAGTGACTGTCTGTGTTTAAACCTGATGTTCCTATTTCACATTTTGCTTCTCCCAGACGCCTATTGTGTTTTATTCGAGTTTTAAAGATTAAGGTGAAGGTTTCACCAATGTGAAAGCACATTTTTCTCCTCCTACAGCGGTGGTTTTCCATTTCCCTGTCCTACTTCAGGAAGCCACATCCCCCAGTGACCCGACGCAGGCTCCCGGCGTAGAGCACACTGCTCGTCAGACACTTCCACACGCGGATCCAGCTCTTCCCCGGTGCTGGGAAAAACTTTTCAGGTGAAGAACTTTCATTTGGCAAAAGTCATTTGGGGCACGCAAGCCTGTTTAAAAATTCAAATTAGATTTTCAAATATTTTCTTAGCTAAACAATTTGAAAAGATTTCCTGAAAGATGGAAATTTCCGCGCTTGTTCTCAAAGCGACTGGAAATGAAGTCCGGATAAAAGTTCAGAGGAAAAAAAGACACCTTTTAAGACAAAACATTTTTTTTTAAATTACCATTTCAGGGTATGAAATTGCGTTGCATTTGATCTGAAACTAACGGGGTTTGCTCAGTTATTTGGCTGTCCTCCTGAACCAAACCAACAGCTTCTTCACCAGGTTCTGTCCTTGCACCATCTTCACTGAACAGCTACCTTAGCGTAGCAAGGTAAGGCCAAAAGAGACATCAAAAAGCTTGTCATACTAGGTACGTACCCCAAGGAGACACCAGCCACTGCAAGCCTAAAATCGCTGTTCCCTCTCAGAAAGAGAAATGGACACCGCACACAATGCTACTGCTCTGTTCCCTGTTAGCATCTTTGAAACACTCCAAAAAGAGACCCCAAAAAAATGCATTACACCTTCACGCTCCCACCTCCAAGCAGAGGGAGCAGAGGACCGGCACACCATCTAAACATAAGTATTGTTTTAGATGATTCCGGCACAGTTCAAAACCAGAAACATTGCTAAAACTTCTACTCAATTCTTTCAGCCATCTTCCACGTTTCAGATGGGACTTTCCAAAGCACTGCCACTCCTGATCCCGAATTCCTTGCTAAGCAGCAAAGGAGCTTTTGTCACGCTCTAAACTTACGACGTGTTTCACATGGAGGAGTAATTCATCTGTTGAACTAAGAGACATCACAGTAACCCTTCCCCGTCCACAAGCCAACTGCTCTTCTCTTTTACTTTAAATTTGTGAAACAGTTATATCCAAATGCAGCATTTTATAAAATAAAGGATTTTATTATCAAATATGTTGGATATTTGAAAGCAAACCATGATCTACCAGTTTGTAATCCGCACTGATTTCAGCAGCGCTTTGTCACGCTCCTTATGACTAAGGTAAATGGGGACTTCCATCACCCCCTGTACGCAGCCTCCGCACACACTCTCACACTTGCTCCTCTTTTCCCTTCCCTGCACCCATCGTGTCACAAAAAAGCTTTCTGTGCTTCCACTTCCAAAGCATTTTAACAGAGACCAGCAGCCCTTCTTTCCCCATTTGATTCTAAGTCGCTTCCCTCTTCCTGAGTTTTCCTGTAAGAATTCTCCACATCTATTGCTGCCCCAAGACAGATGACTCACAATTCCAGGAAAACCCACGGATTTTTAATCACAAGATATATGAACCAATTAACAGATGTGATTTCTTCAGTCCCTCTGCATCCTTAGTAAATTAGCAGGATTTTGTATGACACCAGAACCAAGCAAAAACCCTGGATGAATAACACAAGCTGATACAGTTTGTGAAAAGCTGGGAATTAAAGAAAAAAAAGAATGAAAAAAGGCAGGAGAACACTCTCTGAAATTCTACATGTGTAACTCCACCCAGCCGAGACCACAGTATACTGCAGCCCCCCCGGCTGGAAGCAAGCCATACACAGTATTTCACCCCTGAATGCAGCTGACACCACAGATGAGGTTTCAGGCGCGAGAAGATCGCCGCCAGCCCGCAATCCCTCTCGTCCTCCAGCCCGAGCACACGCGAGGAGATAAACCTCAGAGCCGGGCTGCACGGAGCACACAGGGATTTCTTACTGCATCAAAGGTAGGAAAGACCGTGGTCTTGGTCACTCTGGTAACACATTGATTTACAGGTAGAACATGAAGCATTAATTATCCCAACTTCGGTTTCTCGCTGTGCCGCACTTTGACTCAGGGAAGGCTCAGCCACACGCTGCGGGGTCCCTTCCTTCTGCGCCTGCCAGGGCTGGCTCCCCGTCCACGACCACAGCCAGACCCAGTCACAGAAAGCTCATCGTTCCCATAGGATTACCCTTTGTTCTGCCTAAATTAAAACCAAGATGGTCAGAAGCCATTAGGTACTTTTAAATATGGACATTCAGAACGTGAAAAAGGGAGAAGCTGACTTTTAGGATCACACGGTGTCTTCATACCCACAATTTTCCCAGCAACGCTTTAAAAGCAGTACCTTGCCGATGCTTCCAGAATGCAGAATTCTCAAATGATAGCCCCAAAGCAGCAACAATGGGGATCTGCACCTCCTTCGCTTGTTGGGAGCCTTTCACGGGGCAAAAGAGAGGTAATCTAAAGGAGGGTTGGGAGATGTGACCTGTTCATGTACTCCCCAAAGGCATTTGATAAAGTTCCTGCCTTGCTAGAGGCTGTAAAGCAAACACGGTTACCACCGGGTTAACGATAAAGTCTTGTCATGGATTAAAACAAGTTAAGAGATAAGAAAGAGAATAGAAATAAATGGCCAATTCTCAGCATGGAGAAAGGTTAATAGTGTAGTGCCCTGGGGATCAGGCTTCGGGCCGGTGTTTTTCAATGTATTCATTAACAGCCTGCGAGCGGTGGCGCGAGAGGGCTTGACAAGATTGGTTTGGGTGAGTGGCGAGGAGGGGAGGCTGGGAAGGAGCAACACACTGAGCAACACAGGCTCTGCTCCCCCAGCGCAGCCCTAGGGAAAGGGCGCGGAGACATCAGAGCGCCTGGTATTGCCAGATCACTGTAAACCCCCGAGAGAAGCAGCCAACGGTCCTGTAAGAACTCACCTAAAGCTGTGTCTGATATACCGTCCCGTATCTGCTAAGGTCCGGGAATCATCAGAACAAACAGTGTAAAGAAAAACCTCTAGAGACACAAAAAAACATTGTGGAAAACACCTCCACAACCTATTACATTTAAGATTATTTCTTTTAAATAAGATGACAAAATATATCTAGCAGAAAACAAAACTGTTTTAAAATATCATGAAACCCTTAGAATCCATCATCCCTTCCACATCTCTTTGACCTTTTGGCTCTCTTGGTGCTCTCTGGTCCCCACAAGCATCTTGCAGTGTATCCAAAAGCTGTCCTTGGAAATCACCTGTGTTTCCAGCATTTAGAGCTCCTGGCATCTTCTCCTTTAGCTGCATTAGCGGCATCACTGAGGAAAGAAAGGCAGAACGTTATTCATAGGCACAGAAAGCACAAGGAGCAGTTGATGACGAAACACGCCAGTCTGATCTGAGGTTCTCTGCTGCTCACCAAGCCTGAGAAAGGGAAGAAGCTGTTTCCCGGGTGGAAACAAACAGTGGGACCAAAAATATCCCAGGAAACTGGTGGGAATTAGTGCAGGAATGGGTATACATCCAGGGAGGCAACCTGCAGCAAGAGCCTCTTAGGTCTTGGGGCAGAGGAGGTCAGTTCATCCTCAATAAATCTTCATTCCAAAGAAAGAAACATTGGGGGGGAAAAAGTATGTAAGCATGTGGCCGGACCAATGAACTGTGGTTACGAATACCCACGGGGTGACTGATCTCTTCAAAACACTTGCATACTCACCTTCAAAATATTATCAGAGAACCTCAGTACACATAGGAGGAAGAACAAAACTTGATCACCGCAGAGGAGAATGAGGGAGACGCGGACCTTGAGAGGAAGAAGGTGCCTAAAGAAAGGAGCCGGCGGCCCAGACACAGGCAGGAGTTGAGCGCCACGCAGCTCACGCAGTTCAGCGCTTTCCGGAGGTGCCCAAGCCGGCTGCGGATAAGGCAGGACAGGGTACTGGGGGTCAAGTACCCAGATCTGCGCTTCGTCCTTACAGCCATGCCGCTCCATCTCACAGCGCTCCGGCCGGGGTCACCCGCATCCCGCCGCGCATGCCTGGGCCGGTAAGGGACAGGTCCCTCCGAGCCACCGGCACCGCTGCCGTGGACTGACAGCCCCACACCCCGACAATAAGGGATTTCAAGCAAAGAACCCCGAAATGCCAAATTAAGATGCCTCAAGGAACTGCCCGTCTGCAGCCTGTAGGTGGCTTAAAACTGCTCTCACTGCAGCCCCCGGTGGGAACGGCCAAATATCAGCTCCCCCACGACT
>VZSZ01000912.1:66760-88193 GCA_013398815.1 Ibidorhyncha struthersii | reverse complement strand
CAGCAGTGGCACAGGACGGCGTCCAGGCGGGTTTGGAATGGCTCCAGAGTAGGAGACTCCCCCACCTCTCTGGGCAGCCTCTGCCACTGCTCTGCCACCCTCACAGCAAAGAAGTCCCTCCTCAGGTTTAGACGGAACATCCTATGTTCCAGCTTGGGCCCATTGTCCTGTCACTGGGCACCGCTGAAAGAAGACTGTTCCCATCCCCCTGGCACCCGCCCTTGAAGTATTTATAAGCACTGAGCAGATCCCTCCTCAGTCTTCTTCTCCAGGCTGAACAGCCCCAGGGCTCTCAGCCTCTCCTCATAAGAAAGATGCTCCAGTCCCCTCATTATCTTTGTAGCCCTCTGCTGGACCCTCTCCAGCAGTTCCCTGTCCCTCTTGAACTGGGGAGCCCCCAACTGGACACAGCACTCCAGATGTGGCCTCCCCAGGGCAGAGCAGAGGGGGAGGATGACCTCCCTGCCCTGCTGGCCACACTCTTCTTGATGCCCCCCAGGATGTCATTGGCCTTCTTGGCCACCAGGGCACACTGCTGGCTCATGGGCATCCAGTTGTCCACCAGCACTCCCAGGTCCCTTTCCACAGAGCTGCTCTCCAGCAGGCCAGCCCCTGACCTGCACCGGTCCATGGGGTTATTCCTCCCCCGGTGCAGGACCCTTCACTTGCCCTTGTTGAACTTCATTAGGTTTCTGTCCACCCAACTCTCCAGCCTGTCCAGGTCTCGCTGAATGGTGTCAGCCACCCCTTCCAGTTAAATGAAAACACTGAGAATATTAAATGCTTTCCTCAGTTGTGGTGTGGAATGATACAAGGCGAATCTGTTTCCCAGGTTTGACAATACTATCTTGAAAACTACTTAGGCTTGATTATTTTCTGAACATTCAAAAAGCCAAAGCTATAGGTAGAATGGGTATAAACACCTTATATGCATTTGTGAAACAGATGGGGTTTATTTTGAGACATATGATACCCTTTACTTTCCATTCTGGTGAGAGTAGCAACCTGTGAACAACTAATAAATAGGCTGCATGTACAGCAACTCCCAATTGAAATTAATGAATTCAAAGTACCTACTGCAAACTCTTCATATTGACAGTATAAGGGCATAGAACACCCACTTTTTTTTTTTTTTTTTTAGACATTGAATGTTTAATCCCGACTATCCCCTCTTATTGGTTATTTCAGTCCACCAGTAGCTAAGCAAAATTAAAATGTGTTAAGAAACTTGCCCGAACTCTTGCTTTCTTCAGGCAAGACACGGGTTTTACTGGAGACAGAAGCACATCTGTTTAGAAGACCTACACCCAACCAGCTCACTACCACTGTTTCACTGTGTCAGCATAACCCACAGGGTTCCAGCAGCTACAAAACAGCTTAATAAAACAGCCTATTACACTCTTAAAAGTATCTGTTGTTAATACACAGAGAAAGCTCAGGGAACAAATGAGAAAATGAAATGGAAAGACAAATCACATGAGCGAGCTCCGTCCCCCCTCCCCTGTATCCCTTTAAAAAAATACCATATGGATGACTCTCACAGCATGCAATCACTAACTACAATTACTGTTTAGGGTACACCACTCCAATGAAAAGTCCGAGTTAGGCGCCGTTCACGTAATTTTGACAGGAAGAATTGCAGTGCCTTGCTGTTCAAAAGGGAATAATTCATCCCCTGGTTACTTTGAGTACACAACACAAAGCAATAGATTGACCTTTTGGCTTAGAGTCATTTGTTATTATTTTGATCCTAACTGTTAGCAGTTGTCTGTCTTCAGTCACTATCTTTATTTCAGTAAGCAGGATAATTAAATGCAGCTTAAAGACACCTGGCATAGACCACGTGAGAAAAAGAGTGGATCGCTTATGGTATGTGGCATTATACTTTAGCCTTAAAAACATCTAGCGGCTTTTTTCAAATGCAGCTGTGAAAGCATAGTAAAACCAGCAAAATTAAAAAGGATAGGGGATAGGACACCCAGCCCAATTAGGTCAACAGAGAGAAGTTTCAAGAAACATGCGTCCAGAGATTTAAGTTTTGGGCAATAGTCAAAGTGTACACCTCAAGTAGGACAGCTATCAGGGGCAAGCACTCAGAACATCAGAAGAAAATCCATTATCTGCAAAGACAATCAATAACTAAGACCAAAACATCATGCACAATTCTTCCAGTCGTTCCTGAATTGTAGATCAATTAACAGACATCACTGTAGGGCATCAAGTTCCCTGATTTTACAGTAAACACAGCTATCAGCATTTTAGCGATATCTTTCCATCAGGTAAAATAGAGACTATAGAAGCACCAAATAAAAAGACAAAGAACTAACTTCCCAGCACCGTTAATTTTCATTAAGCAAGGAAAGCAAGGAAAAGGAGGTAATTGTCACTGTTTAAAAAACTATTTAAATATAAGGTAATATAACTTAATCTTACCTGTTTGCTTCCCTTCATAAAAAGCATCACAGGAGCTTTGCTGATCAAGTTTTTAAGCCTACAGAAGGCAGGAAACAGAAAGACATAAAACAGCTCAGTTATTACCCCAAGCTTTGTTTCAACAGCAAAGCAAAAAGTGGAAAGACAGCAACTTACAACTCTTCCAAATGCATTTAAAGATTATAAGCAACTCTATTCATTTAAATTGCTTACAGTAACTCTAGTGAAAGAAGGTGAACCATCCTGTTACTTTTAGACCAACAATTTACTTTTCTAGATATACCTCTAAGTACCAAGCAGCAATACGTTTTAGCAGAAACATCATTTTAGGATTATTTTAAATACAATGTGTATATTTACTGACATATTGCTTTTTCACATACTGAATATAATACTTAGTATTTTTCATTCTCCATGAGAGAATGTCTTTTGCAGAGTAAGAGCCATACCTGTTGTCCATTAGTCATAAGATTATGGACTTACCAATTAAGGACTTACCACTACTGAAATTCAGGAATAGGTCAGTTTTGCCCCATTGTGCCCAGCCCACTTCTGGTCTATCCACACAACCCTCAGAAACTCCCCTCCTTTCAGGAAGGGTTTTCTGCACCAATTGACGGCAAAAGTTAGCAAAGACTCCTGTCCAACAGTTTCCTGCTAAGGGCAAATGGCCCTCTATAAATGCATCACAGGTGATCGTGTTCTGTAAAAGGTTGCTTTGCATGACTCGCACAACACAAAAGGATTCTACACTGGAGAATCCAGGGTATTTGCAAAATAAAACTAAATGAAGTTTTGTTAGTGACTTAGTCTTTGCACATGTAAACCTCAAACCATTTTTTTCCAACCAAGTTGTCTCTAGGTTAAAAAGCAACAGCAACACTAACAGCTACAGCACGGGTGAGCTACGGTAATCTGAGCTGGTTCCCCGGCTGCCAGATCTGTTTTGTGAAACCAAGCTGACTTCCAGGGTCCATTTTCAAGGGTATTTAAGAGCACACAGTTATTTGATGGGAAGAGATCAAACATCGAGTAAAGGGACATAACTTAGCATTAAATAGAGTCTACTACTGATATTCCTTCATTTTATTAAGTCTTAACATGTTTGAATAACTAACTACCTCATAGGGTTTTCCTAATGAATGACTGACAGAGTGAATGTAGTTTGAAAGAGGTGTCAGTTGCTCAGAAGTCAAGCATGAAGTTAGCTACAAAGAAAAACTAATCTGTCACGGAAAACAACTTCCCAATTGTCACCAGAAAAGAAACCTCAGCTAATAAACAAACTCCCACTAAAAGATGAAGAACAAACTAGGCAACAAGCAGCTCCGTGTGACTTGCCTGGTGAACTTTTAGCCAGTCTGCCTTCAGGCCACTTTTACATCAAAATTTGATGCCATTGATAAAAACTTCACACAGCTATTCAAAAGATGCTGCTGTTGCTCCTTTAGGGAGAGCTTTATCTATACCAACAATTTTCATCTATTAAAACACATAGGTAAGCAGAGGACATTTCACATTACCTTCTTTCCCCCGAAAAGACTAAGCAAAGCAAAAAAAAATACCCCTGTGTATGAATTCAATAAAGTTGCACCTTATGCAAGTTAGCAAAAAGGAATGTATAGACTAAAGGAAGCGTTCTTAAATAAGTTTTTTAAAGGCCACACTGAGGCAATCTCTTCTTTGCCTGTAATTTAATCTCAAACTGCAAAATGCAGTGATTAGTTTTTGCAGCCTTGGTGAAACAATTTACAAATTACCCTACTAGAGGAACGGAAGGTAAACCTCAGCCATAGAACAAAGTAAAAGGGAGTTAATAATTAAACAGCCGTAAAAGTAAGTATACTTTACCACCATATCAAAATGGCTTACATTAAATTATTTCTCCACTGTGCTGAGAAGGCAAATGAACCAGAACCAGTCCCATGTAGAGCACTGCAAAACTTGCTCTTACCATCCTCAGACAGCGAGAGGGAATCTATGCTAACATATTTGCCTTCGAGGTAGAAGCCACCTTCTTGGTAAACCAGCCCCCCTTTGCGTGTCTTAATGGCACTATTCACATAAAAACTAGGGAAAAAAAGCCGCAACTACTAGCAACTTCTCAAGCTGAATGACTTGTCAGGTATCTGGAGCTTGACTGCCTGGGGCACGTCAGAATTTCAAACAAGAACGAATCTTCAAATGGGAAGGTTAGAGGAGGACAAATTGGTTTCTAGATATTACATCGGATTCAGGAAGCAACACACTTCCCACCGATGCAGCATATATTCATGTTGCCAAGGTGAAAGAAAATAGAAACTGAAGGACATGCGTAATCAAGAAAAATGAGGAGACAAGCCTAGGTATTTTCTCCAGCGACATCCTAGTTATGATGTCTATGCCAAATAAAGGTAACAAAAGCTACTAATGTTTAAAAGATGATTTTCTCAGTTATCTTTAAAGAATAAATTCTTAAAAGAGACAAGAAGAAATCTATATATTCTTGCTACAATTAAAAATCAACAAACTACAATATAGCAAGTAAAGCCTATTGGAACAGTATAGCTTAATTCGTATATAACAGTATAGCTGTCACATTAAGTGACGCTATAGAAAATGGAACGTATTAAACAACTGCAGGAGTTGTGTAATTAAAAAAAAATCTGGACGCACTTCTGATAAAGTCAAAGAACATTTATATAGGGGATTCCCCCCATATAAATGGACATACAGGAAACCTCAAAACTAGACACCCTTACAAAAAACGACATAATACATCACACCTGTCCTCCAACTTCTGTGCCTTCGGACAGACTGTGTCCAGTTCTCCAGATGCCTCAAGTTCCTAGGGAGGGAGATTGTGGAGAAGAAAAATCAGACACAAAAAGCAAGAGAAACATGCTTCTGACAACTAACAAGATTAAGAATTTGTGTTTCTAACCTTGACAATATCAAGTCCACCTATAAGCTCTCCAGCTACATACAACTGCGGATAAGTTGGCCAATTAGAGTATGTTTTCAGCCCCTGACGAACTTCTTCATCAGAAAAAATATCAAAACTGCTAAATGAAATACCATGTTTGTTCAATATCTCCACCATTTGTTTGCTGAAACCTGCAAACACAAAAAGAAGAATTACATACAACTTTAAACAAAGCGTTCCCATGTCTGTACTAAACCTTTTTCATTTAAAAAATGAAATTCTGCTAGATAGTAAGTTCAAAACAGCTCTAGCATGTTATTCTTTGTTCTATCAGTACCCTCTAACACTATAAAGGGGCAAAACCCATACGTAGCACTGGGATTACAAAACCAAAGTACACAGACAGCTTGGTAAATCTGGTGCTTCTCTATTTCGACAGCTACACAGTAAGTAACCTTCATACCTGTGTCTCTGTTGTTCCAACATAAAATTAAAGCAAAGATAAACGCATTCCCTTTTTGTCTTTTCCAGCTCTTCTTCATACAGCATTCATAAAGAAGAAAAGCTTCTCAATGACCATAACAATACCCTCAGCAGCCTTCTTTTCATTCATCTAACTGCACATCACTTCCTCTGCCCCTGTCATTTCTTCCTCCAGCTACTGCTGAACTTCTACACCAAACCTGCAGGAAGCGGACACACAAAGCGGGAACCAGGATTTAAACCCACTGCTGTATCACTAGTTTAACTTAGAAACTTGGCTTTTATAATGGTTTCTACTACTTCTGCTTTTAGAGCATGTACTTTCCTACTTCATGGTAAAAAGCAGATTCTTTTTCATTTTTTTAAACTGCTTATGTTCACATGAGTACTTAGTGTTATTTCATTACCCTTCTGACACTTTCACAGCATGTTTTGTTTACTTTTATGACAGATCTCCATTAAGTCATACTCTTGACAACACTATCTCAGCAGGATATTAAGCACTGAATATTATGATGTAAACATCCAGATTTTGTAAGGTTATTAAGTGGCCAACCTTAGGAGAAAAAAAAAAAGTTTCTCCCTTCTGTAACTAAGCATCTTTTCCTAAGAAAATTATCACGTTATTTGTAAAAAGTTATACGTATAAAAATTGTAGTAGTATATAATTTACAGTCTATAATCACCTAAATCTTCTTACACGAGAGGGAAACCCCCACAAAATTTCACTTTCAAACAATTCTCCTACTCCATTTTAAAGTCACCATTCTCATTAAAGCGAAACATTAAATTGATTTAAAAAAAAAAAAGACAAATTGGTTTTTAAAGCATTAGTCTCTACAGAAAGTCTTCAAATTACTTCGAAAACCAAAGCACGCACATACACACCACCCACACTTAGGCTGTACCCTTTATGTCAACAAGTCCACTTGTGTTGCCACAGAAGCCCAAATGGTCCTCCAGAGAAGACATCAGCCTGCGGGAGGTTTCACAGCATACTGCAGGTATTTACTCCGTAAGAAAACGGAAGAGAAGAGGTCTGCTGTACTTTACAACACAAGGAAGGCAACAACTTGATCTTTAGGACTGATGATCAAATCTTGATTTGCAACTCCACTATTCCTCCACAAACTATTCACCCTGCTATGAAAATTATGCTAATCAGGAAAAAATGCTAAGTGCATTGCAACACGTTGAAAGATTTTGGAATTTTGCTTCATTTCGAACACATGGTCTTTATCCTAAAGTATTTCAACACCTGTCACTGGCTTTCATGCACATCCCTTCTAAGGAAATAGAAGCCTCCTAGACAACACTATCATATGATTTGCAGAAAGCATCCATGAGAATTCATCCATAAATCAATGTGATAATAATGTGTGATTTATCTTTGCCAACTCACTCTGTTTTGGATTCAAATGCCCTTGCAATCCTACCACTTCCCTCAAAAAATCCCAACAAAAGCTGTGCAGACAAATGAAAACCTCTACAGAAATATTAAAAAAAAAAAAAAAAACCAAAAAACAAAAAACAACAGACAATGCTTAAAGGCTTTAATAAAGGAATAAAAAAAAAATAAAGAAGTTTTAAATGGGAAAAAGAATCAAAGTGCCATAGAAAAATAACCTTTGATTTCAGCTTGCAAGACCGCCTATTAGTTTTTGAAATATGGATTTTTATTACAGCTTTTTGCAGTTTTCATGATCTGCAATTTATTGAGATATGAAGTAGCTGTATTTATATGTATGGCATCTTAGTTGCTTTTCTTTCTACAGCTGAAGTGTTAAGTTCATGTACAGCCTGAAGTAAAACACAGATTCTGAAATTTTTCATACATCTGGGAGTTCATTAGTAAACAGCTAAAGGCTGATTGCTGATGGTTATTCCATCGCCAATATATTAACTCATTTCTACTGTAAGGAACTGGGGAAAAAAAAAAAGCTTTATTTTAGCTGTAGGCAATTACATGCAAACTAGAAAGATTGATTGGTTGTGTTTCATTTTGAAGGGTTATGGTAGCAGTCTGGAAATGTTATGCTTAGGGATAAAGTGCCAGAACAGCTTTACTTTCATAACAAAAGATTTCAGTTGAATTTCTGAAGGAATGCCATACATGCATTACAAGGAATAATTAAACTGCTAACAAAACGTTTTAAGCAGTTATCTAGACTATCATAAATGCCACTCCAGATTCTATACAATAAAATCCATCCTAAATAATTTACGGTATTGATGAAGCAAATAAACAAACACTACCACAGTCCAAATGAATCTACTGAAATAATACAACATATGCAGCAACCACACACAACTGCCAGTAAACACATAGCTAAGGGGACAAACCTTCCCTTGCACTATGCTTAGCTGGCTTTTCCAATAAAGAAATTATGAACTACAAGAAGATCCCAAAATACACTGCTGGATAGGGTTCCCTCTACTTGCGAACTGCACTAAAGACTCAAGTGAACATTTATTTTTTGTATCAAAATAGACACAATTCAAAAATATCCTCATCATTAAACAGTCATGGATCCTTTTATCTTATTCTATTTTTGTTATTCCTACTACTATCATAAAAGATCCATATAGTCTGACAAAATGGCAAGTTACCTTCATCTTGAAAAAGATTTTGTCTATTCTAGGAAGTTTAATGGACCCAATTTACTAACATTTCTCAACTACTGCCAAAACTACCACAGCAGTCTAAGGCAGGCATGGTATTTAACTGCAAAATTAAAAGCTTTAAATTCAGATGATTTCATTTCACTACCTTTTAATACCTCCAATTTTAATACATACGTCTATTTAGGGTACCCTTTTCACAGGGTACCAGGGATCAAATGTAAGAACCGAAAGCTTGGAGAAATATCTACTTTATCATATTAAGACATGCAAATGAACCTGCGTTATACTCTTAAGTCACTTTCCATATTGAGTTTATGACAAAGTACCTAACTATCCTTAACCTTGATGCCTCAATGTCATTTTTGGTTTGGTGTGGTTTTCTTAAAATAGCCTCACACTTCTCTCCTATCAAAAATTCAAACACATGGAAAACAGTAAATGGTCTTTTTCTCTACCTCACTTTAAGATCTGCCTGGTGTTCTGCTCAATGCCCTTTAGAAAGCCAGCTCTCTACTGAGCACCCACAGAAATCCAAAGGAGGAATGGTGTGCCAGCACTGTCAAGCTGAGGCAGAGGCTGGCTTGGGCGTAACGGAGAGCTGGGGCGCAGGAGCAGCTCAGGGGAGACTCGCCACTGCCTGCACACCACCCGTGGTCACCACCGACATGGCAAGAACCATGCTACATGCTTACAGCTTGTCACGAACCTGCCGAAGAACTCGCAGCGCAAGCACAGCAGGTTCACTAACCAGTGCCACGTTAGCATCCAACGCAGTTAAACTTAAAGCATGTATATCTGAGTAACCTAAACTGTAGACACCCCATGGACTCATAAATCTATCAGCAGCTCATCAGAGCAGGGCTCTATCACGTACAAGTATTATAGGATGTATCAATGGATGCACTTCACGAGTCTGTGTCAGAATAAACCAAAATTTCCGTTCCTACAAAATTATACATAAATCCCTACGACGATATGTAACTTTGATATGTCACTTTCATGCACCTATAACCATACTGTTACATAATAAATACAGAATTATCTTTACATAAATAGCTGGAACTTCATCATCTCTTCAGAGGAGCAAATATCTATGCACAAACTGCTAGAATCCCAAGCTAATATACAACAGTGAAAGCAAAGACCTGAAATCTGCAGTTATTTCTGAAACGACTTCTACTGAAGTGATTCCGGAACCTATTAATGCATTGAAATGAAACAGCAGCCTTGAAACTACCCAGGGAAAACAACGGAGAAAAAAAAGGGTGTGCAGATACCAACACAGTATGGGAAGCCTCAGTACATACAGGATCTTCCACCTCCCCTCATATTTCTATAACCATTTTACAGCAACATCTGAAAAAGCAGATTGTAAAATGGCACACAAACATTTTAAAAGAAGGTGAAAGCACACTTCGGGGCAGAGGCAGTAAGAAAAGCTGCACACAAGCCGCAAGTAAGTGCTTCATCCACCTGAAGTAGCCTGGACCAAGCTGGAAGACTCCTCTCACTGCCAGGGCAGGATTACTCTCCAACTGTGCACGGCCCAGACCGACACGCAGGTTTGACATGCTTTAACCACTACTTCTCTTTCAAACATTTCATGTGCTTTAACCACTACTTCTCTTTCAAATTCTGTTTCATGACTTTTACATATAAGCCTTCCTGCTCGAAAAGGGTGACACGGACTATACTAAACTCCCTCTAATTAACAGCGCTTGACCGACTGGCCCTCCTTTGCTGCCCAATGTACACTATAGCCGCCCAAAGCTCATCTTTGTGCTCCAACCCAGCTAGGTCCACCCAGCAGCTTCACCACTGTTACCACTCCGCTCAGCTCTGGCATCTGCCAAGCATTGGTCCCGACCCAAAACTACCTGAAGTTAATGAAAAGGTTCTTATTTACACTATGGACCCAATCCTCAGTTTCAATAACTAGAACCAGACAGAATGACATAAATAGCTCTCCTGTAGCAGAATGCCTTCACAGATAAAATGCAAAATAGGAGAGGCTGTTTGACAAGTCACGTATCACAAACCTGCATTATTCTCACTTCACCAAATCAATGCATTGCGTATCGTTATCCTTCCCTTTCCCCCTTGTAACAGGGTGTGGCGATACTACAGTTTGAGTCCTTCCAGACTGAGATAAATAGAAAGTGTAAAATCAACTTCTTTTAGGTCATTTTACACCATTTCATCCATTTTCCTTTACATAGTTCACCGCTCGGTTTCTTTTGGAAACTTCCTGGGCACGCTCCAACAGAAAGCACAAGAAGCAGCTACATGGAGATATCTGCACTTGACACTTAACTGAATTTAGTACTTCAAACCGTGGTGAGACCTTCCACAGCTGGAACGTCAGCAGTGCATGCACACCACAAAGATATTTGGCAATTATGTGAATATAGCATCAATAAATCACCACAGCGTGCCAACAGCTTGACCCAAGCACTCACGGACTGCTGATCAGACGTGACAAGCACTGCCTTGTCTCTAGGCTGCACCTGCTAAGCCCATATCACAAGAGGGTCAAGAAGAACAGTTCCATGAGTCCTCATTTCCCTCCTCAGTGTTTTAAATTCATTTAGTTCACGTGCATGTCTGCCATGATGTAGAACAATTTATGAGGAATCTTTCAAGCTTGTGCATGCTACTGGAATTCATGCACAAAAGGACAAAACAAGTATTTCATTATTTGGTTTTAGACACAAATAACTGAGGTTTTACATGACAATTTAGCTTTTTAAGTAGTTATCATCTCTTTGTTGGTTCCATAAACATATGCCACAGGCCTTTCCTTCAGCAGCTTGGCTGTGAGGAGCTGGCTACTGCTAACCCTTTTCTTATCCTCCTGTTACAATCCCTTCATCTCTTTGGCGCAGCAATGGAGTTGATATGATCTGCACCACAGGATACACGTTTGCGTAGCGAAGTAATCCAATCTTAGTCATCCCCTGCAGAAAAGTTAACTGTAGAAGCTGCAACATTTGATCTCTAGAACAATTTGGGGAGAAACAGGAGGTAAAAGAAGTCAATGTAACTTTTTTCCCCATTGCCTTTCCCTCCCCTCTCAGAATTTTGTAATTATATCTTATTGCTGCTGTCCTCAGTATAAGACATTTTGAGCCTTCTCATTTTAAGTGAAGCTCTGGAGACGAGGAATGGTTGGTTTTCCACACTGCTTTTCGGTCCTTGTTTTTTCAAGATGGAATATGGGCCTTGGGGAACAAGTGTATGTGAAAAAAACAGCACAGAAACTAGTAGCTAATAATCACTTCTGCAAGATATTCGTAGAAAAAGACCGGTGGGTTAGAAGCAGACCGACAATTGAAGATAAACTTTAACAAACGCAGGCAAAGATTACACTCAAAGGAGACAACCTGGAAAATATCATGTTATTAATTGCCAAAATGGTGCTCCCAGAGCTACACCAGAACAAGAAGGAGCCATAACCAAACAAGAGCTGCCAAAAGTGTGGTTTGGTCAAGCAATCCCCATCCTACATCACTGTTACTCTTCTCTTTACCGCCTGCAGCTCACTAAAGAAGACCCTGCAAGATGAGTTCTGCAATGCAACTTCCTGAGACTGAATGATCAGAAGGATGGCAGCTTCACAGGACTGAAAAATTTTGGGCTTTAACATTTGTTCATGTGTTTTCCATATAGATCAACTCTTCAAGTTAGGTAGGAACCGAGCACTCTAAACAGTGAGCAAGGGTTACGAGCACTACGTTTAAGAAAAGGCATTTCCACTGTACCAGAAACACGCTTTCAATTTTACCAGCTAGGATAGTTTTATTTTCTTTTTCCAAAGAATCTCAGTAATCTCAGATATTAGTCAATTCTCGCTATTCCTTGATTTGAAACATTCTCTTCAGACTATTTCACATTTTCAGTGTGTAACTTGATGCACAAAATACATCATGAATAAACACTGAGCTACCTCAGGAACAGTGCCCTAGTTCAAGGATAGCATTGCACGTCGCATAGTCTTTGGAAAGCCCCTAATCTCTGTGATTCCGTTTTCAAAATTTAACTAAGGGAACAGCAATTCTCTAGCTGCATATAAGCAATGTGAAAATACTTTCATTAATGTTTCCAGGTATACAAGACATCGTTGGAATGTATCTGCCCAAAACTGAGTAAATCTGACAACTAGCCCAAAGCAAGTGCTGTCACATTGAACTCAAACTTCAGAAAATCCTTACCACAGCGAGGTTCTTTTGGTGACCCTTTCATAAACAGCATGCAAGGGGCAGCATTGATGAGTTTCTTTAGACGCACATTAAGATCTTCTTTTGCACTGTCATTAGAGCCAGAAGAAACAGAACTGCTGGACGCATGGCGCTGCACTTTTTTGGTCAGCTCTGGGGCATGTGCACCATCTAATCTGTCAACTTTCTGAGAATTCTAAGGAAACCAAAACACAGGCTCACGTTAAAGGATTAAATTCAGAATCTGTACTGTAATAAAAAAAATACTAAAACCACCATATAAAGTATAGATTTTCAGATGCAGGATGGATTAGTGTATTGATCTTTTAGCCAGACTTTAGTTCCAAGACTCACATCGTTCTGTTGGCTGGCTACTGCTAATGCTAGTGAATTTGCTATCAGAAAACTTTATTAAAGAAAATATTTTGAATTTTATTATTGCAGGCAAGCATGCAGACTTGTCATTTCTATCAAAAGATTATTTACTTGGGCTTCTGCCATGTTCTAGAACTATAGCTAGAAAAGGAAACACTACTGAAAATTTTTTGACCTAATATAAGGTACGACAACTAAAACAAGAACTATATAAGAATCCCAAAGCAATTAAGGAAGCTCTGAAATATTATGTACAAAGTGCAAGAACCATTTCTATCTATTTTTTTAGGTTCCACTGGACAGACGTAAATCAGATACACAAGTGTTTCTTCACTGAGAAAGTTCTTAAGTTTCTGCTCTTCTGGTAGTAGCATTAAAAGAGTATACATATTAACAGCCCACATGGAATCCATTTTCTTTTAAATCCATTTTCTCTTACCTTAAAGAATAAGAATGTTGGAACAGAACTAATTCCGTATTTTTCAGATACTTCAGGCACGGCTTCAGCTTCCAGCTAAAAAAAACAAAAAACAAAACAAAAAGATTATTTTCATAATCTTCTTTAAAGTTTGACTGTGGATGTCAATCCTGTCTAGAATGTTCTTCTAGGCATTTTATACATTTAAAAAGGATTTGATGCAGAAGTTTGAGACACATTTGCATTTAAATGAGACTCACTGGGTTGGCGTGTCATCCACTGAGCCTACACAGTGTCAAAACAGGTTCAGAGGTTTTTATTTTGTTGCACATTTCAAAAGATGCCCGAAGGCTACGAATAAAATTTTTGGTGCACTAGTGACCTAGTAAATTTTCAATCATATGCAGCTACTACTATATTGAAATCCATAAATCATTGACCCCAGTTATGTCATGATTACAGTGCTTATTTTCTGCCCACAGCAATTCTTGCTGTTTGCTCTATTGACTAATTTCAAGGGGCAGTACATCATGACTGACATTTGCAGCCTTCTGCAAATTATGAAGAAAAAAAAGAGTGTTTCTTCAATAAGCTATTGATGTCTACTAAATTTTATTTTTAACTCCTGCAAGGCTGCTGAGTATTGAGTGGCAAGCTCGTTGACATTATTGGTTCTGTATTTATTCAGCATTCAAACGCATAGCTTGAAATTATATAATGCAGTAATTTGCTGAGAAAATAAATCTTCTCATTAACTCAAATTCGTGATTTTCTGTGCACAGGCTCAAAGCTTATGTGAGTGACAGAAGATCTAGTACAAGGTTTTTTAAGACACTGGCTCTGTAACAGCTGCAGAGTTAATGGTTAAAAAAGGTGGTAATAGATCTAAATGTTTCAAACAAACCTGCAATCCAGTGTACAGAAGAAAAAGCCTTTCAAATTCTTATTCGACAAACCATACAGCAACATTTCATGAACAAGCACCAAGAGAACTACTGAACAGTTTGCTCCTGTCTGCCCCTGTCCAGCCTTATGCTTTTTAGAAAATACTGTGACTCTTCTCACTACTAACCAAAACGCAGTGAACCTCTGAATATTTTAGTATTACACCATGTTTTGATTTGTTCCAACTATATATGCTCTTAATGAACTCACTAAATTCAGAAGCAACCCAGAAGAAGTCAAAAGAGTTCAAGCTTCACCTCTATTTCTGCAAATCAATGCTCCAACAGTATCAACTGAGAAACTAAAGCTATAAATTGAAAACTGTAAATAGATTCCAATTATCTATTCTCTTTCAAGTGGCAAATGATTAAATGGCTTCTACCTATAATACTAATTTTCTTTTCCAGTAAAATTTCCTACTTACTTGGATACTTATGTTCCACTCTGGTGAGGTTCACACATACAGAATAGATTTAATTTCATATTTCAGTAACTTGATCTTATTGGTATAACTTTCCAAAAAAATTGTTTCTGTTTCTGGATATAGACACACTTTCATTGTAACCAAGCCAAGGATCTTAGAGTTAGACTACGCAACAACTAAAACGAGAAACTGAATTTAGAAAGATTTCAAGATTTATTGACAATTTTGAAGTTCATTTCATTATTACATAGCTCTGTTCTAGAACGTAAGTGTTTATGATTTGCAAGGCAGTACACTACTCGTGGTCAGTCATCTGTAACCATTGATGAGTCAACAGGTTCTTGCCAATTAAAAGGCAGACTCTGGAATACAGACCAAAATCCCACAAAGAACTTCCAAAATCAAATACACTCCCCATGAAGAGCCCCTCCCCCCCAAAAAAACGTATGAAGAAAGTCTACTCAAGTCTTTCCGTAGCTTATTTTCTCTAAACAAGTACACCAGTAATATGGGGGGGAGGGGAAGGTGCCATTATCTTAAGTTTTGCAAAACTCAATCACTTCAGAACCTTGTTATTAAAAAATAAATTACAGCTGGATAATAAGGGTTTTAAATAAATAATACATGAACATGGATAATAAAGAGGCAACTGAGAGCTTTCAAATTTTCTTGGGCCTACCAAAAGCTATAGCAGCTCCATGTAAATTTAAGGATCTTGAATTTTCAAAACACTGAAAATTAGTCTTTTGAAGTTCTAAGCAATAAAATATTACCATTAAAATAGCTCCGTCTTTCTGTTTCACAGAGAGAAATACCAACTGAGAGAGGAATCATTAAAAAAAAAAAAAAACAAACCTACAAAACCTAAAGGCTGTTAAGAAATCAAATTAAAACACTCACACACAGCTGGCTGCTCCATTACTCCCTGCCCTCATAATCACAGAAATGTCTCATTAACAAGAGAAAGTTGTTTTAAAACAAACTGCATGTTGATGAAGTGCATTCATTTTTCCCTCCACACTGGTTCCCTTACTAGGACACATGGACGATCTCACATAAATACACCATCTCATTCGTGTTTATCCCGTCCAGCACTATATGATTGTCATCTTCAGAGTGACAATGTTGCACAGACTTAAATTTACCTTCCTTTAAACTTCATGAAGATTACTGCTCATCTTTAGTATCAGATAGAAAATCTCTATGAATTCTGCGATCTATTTAGCTAAGCAATAACATCATGGGAACAAATGAGATCTCCAGCACACGTGAATAGAACAGTGTTGCCAAATTAATCTCAGATTCACGGACAAAAATAATGCTTTAAAAAGGTGGCTATCTACAGAACTGAAGTACTGAGACATTGCAGGCACAGAGAAATTTAAAAGCCTATTTGTTAGATGGAGTAGCTAGTGAAAAAAAAAAACATTGTATCTTAGTAGACCAATTTTTAATTTTTTTTTCTTTAAACAGCACAATAAAACTAAGGTGTCATTTATGCTTGCAATATCAAGTTTGGAAAGATGAACCTAGACCTTTCATCCCACATATTTTTGATGCATCTTTTTCATATGTTCAACTCGCATCTTTAAACATGAAGCCATAAAGAACTTCAAAACCAACTTTAGCCATATTTTCTAATACTTTACTCACACTTTGTAATAATGGCTCTCCTCTATTTAAAACAAGCTCAACTGCCTGACTTACCTTCACAAATGTAACCTGTGTGTGTTCCTTTGCTAGTGCCGCCATAACCTCATTCATCTGAGCACACTGAGGAGCCCATGGTGCCCAAAAGTGGACAACTACAAGGGACCTATTAAAAAAAAAAAAAAAAAGTAACAGCATTTATTTTTTTAAACAGAATCATGCAATGTAAGTTTGATATGCTGTGCCAAAAACCCCACAAACAAACAAAAAACAAGTAAACAAAAAAACCCACTATCTTCCTGAGAAAAAAGAAAATCAAAACCAGGAACTTTTTCTATGACTTGCACAGAGGAAGACTTTAATGATTTTCCAGGAAACATTCCCAAACCCAAACAGCACTGTTAAGGTAATGCAATACAAAGAAAAACGTCATCCTGTATTATGATAGTAAGAGATCATTCCATAAGAATGTCAGCCAGGAAGAAAAAAAAGCAGAAACACTAAAGATCAAGTCACACACTACAGGACACAGATTTTGAAGCAGGCCAAGCACTCAGAACGGCTCCTGGGCATCCCACATCTCTTCCCAGGCACGCATTCCATCTTCAGAAGCTCTGGGAGCTCCAGAGCTCAGCAGCTTCACGCTAGAGGCTGCACCATTGCTTTTCTCCTCTCAGTGCCACTATTGCCTCTTTACTGCTTATCCAGGAAATAAGGTAGTAACTTTTCAAGTCTACTGGGACTTTTCTAAAGATACAGTATTCTTATGCCAAAATATTATTTTCTGCTTTTATTAACTTCAACTTCTTATTCCTCTTCCAGCTTCACTAAGGTTTCCTTGAATGTTTGGTATTAATTATACACAGCATTTAGAGATATGAAGTCACACGTGTGAACAGAAATCCCATCAAATTGCGTACCACAAGGTAGTCCTCATGAGCTTAAACAAACACGCTTTGATGATAACAGCAACAAGATATTTGCATCTAATTTTCAGTTCTGTTTTCCAGGTTTGCTGAAGCCAAAACTACTAAATAATAGGGGATAAAGAATAAAAGACATATCATGTAGTACTTTTAATCTACTTGGAGATATAGAAGTCAACACGACCATACTGTAGAAGCTATTTGGGGTCTTTTCTTACTAAATAATGGAACTTTAGTATACTTTAATAGCTATGCAGGCAGCACGACATTCATGCTGGAACAGAAGCTGTGTTATCTGACCATATACTCCGAATACAGCACTAAACTCAATTCAGACACAGAACTTTAAAATTCATAAACTTGATTTCCCAAAGCAATTCTGAGAAGTTTTGGTGGAAATATAATAGGATAGCCTCTTCTTTTTTTTCCATCATGCCATCAGTCATACCATGGTTATGCTTTGAAAACTGATTAAAACTGTCAGAATTTACAGACAAGTGAAAACTGAAATTGCAGAAAAATGGGAGTTGCCTTGTTCTGTAAGTGCCAGCCTTGCAAATTCAGACCTGAGCTCAGGGACAGTTCAAGACATCTTCTCCGGGGCTGTCATCTGTATAGATTCTTCCAACACTCTTGTATACAAGTCACCAACAGCAATGATCCCAAAGGCAAACCATCTCTTTTTAATTACAGCAAAGTAGCTGCATGCTTCTTTGAACTGATTTCTCTGCTCACAGCCGACACTAGTCAAGGCTCATTGAAGTGATTCACTCTTTACTTATAAATGGGATTACATACGGACTTCTTGAGAAAGCTGAGACTACATCTTACTGCTCAGAGTAAAACCTTAACTGCAGAACTCTGTTTCAGCATGTAAACTTTTACAGCAATGCTCTTTGTGGAGCCCAGCTACAGAGCAAATGCAGAGGCAGATAACAGCACAGGTAGCTCGTGCAGGAGCTTTATCTCTTCCGAACGTTACTACAGCTGTCCCTCATCCAGACACATTTTAATTAAGACTTTTGAGCCAATGGCAACAAGCACTTGGAAGTGCTGTCCCCATGCTGCAATCAACATTTTTTTGCCACAAAGTAATAAGCTGAAAATAATTACGTAGGTTGGGAGACAGGAGGGAGTTATTTATACAAATGAGAATATTCAGTCACAACAGACAGAAAATTTTAAAATGAAAAAAGCAGCAGCAGTTCAATATTTCAGAAGACAGACCAAGCTCTGCTGCAGCGAATTCTCAAGAGCTTTGCTCCAGGATTGGTCTTCCTGTACTTGCTCACCACATCCATCATTTGAAATACCAATTTTGAGACCTCCTCCAATATCATTCTTAACATATGCACAGTTCACTGACAACATTAAGAGCTCAGAGAAGTTGTTAAAAACGGATCAAGAATGAACAAAAATACTTTTTTGTTTAAATTAAGTCTTACGACAAAACAGGCTAATCTGCTTAGATCTATGTCCTTACTGCTTTTACAATTACAGAGAATGAAATTGTCAAGCTGTCATTGCAACTGCACAGTGCCCGTACATTTACAGATATAACTTTTACATCTGTTAGACTACAAGTAGGACAAGAGAATACTTGCACTGGCTAAAAAAAAATAGTTGAAGAAAGGAGAACAGAGAACATACAAGTAGTATAGTGGCTACGCATCAGGCCAAAGCCCTAATAAATAACTTGATGCATTTTCCTTCCACTAACTGAACGCAGGAATGCATACTCTTCCCCTACTACCAAGAAGTATTTCATAAGTGCTCAATTTAATTTAGCGTGCATAGTGGGACACATCTGACCACATGAATGTCAGCTCATGACAAGTCGAAGAGGAATAATAGCAGAGTTATTTAATACTTATTCCATTGGAGCCTCTTTTTTCCTTACCAGCATATAGCCACAATGCACTTAATTTTTATCTTCGTGAAGAACATACTTTAATTTGCAACAAGGGTTGTAACAAAAAGCTTATGACAAGTCCCAAAGTTTCTCTTTCTGTATGAGTTTATATTTCACATTTTGGAGGAAAAGCTGTGGGCCCCAAAATAAAATGAGCTTTAACATAACTTTTTTTAAAGTTTAGTAGCAGAAGAAAAATCAGAAGGACATACCACACATTTTCTGTGAAGAAACAAAAAGCCCAAAATCTTGTTTCTATAGTATATAGCATAGTATTTTGTTAAGTATTTATAATCTTTCTGACAGACAGCCCAAGTTACTTGGTTTTATAAGCTGATTTTCCCAAAACATAGTCTAAGTAACACAATAGATTACAGAACAATAATAGAAGTGGTTCAATAATTTTGAAGACATTGGCTCAGTTCATCTTTTGCAACCGTAAAATCTAAATTTTGAAAAAAATTAAACCTTGAAATTTATGCTTATTCCATAACACAAAGCTTCCTAATACCTTGATGTCAGAAAAATTAATTTTCTAAAACAAGAACTGCTATGAAATTAAGCATCAACAAACAATGCTGGAAGTTGCAGCGATAATTCTATTAGTTTGGAAAAACAAGGAATTCCATTTGAAAAAAAAAAAAAGAGCAGTAAAACAGAATTAAGACTAGCCTTAAAAATTCAGCAATTTTTTTCGTAAGCTTTATCTATCTTACTTTGTTGAACTTTCTCCTTTCTCACTTTATTAAGTGAATGTTTAAAACTACTTTCTTTTTTTAACACCATTCATTTTCAAATTCACTTGATAATCTAAATATAGAAGGTACCTTAAGTCAGCCAATGTATATTTTCAAAGTTCTACCACCATCCAGAAATGGGGAGATCATTTAAAAAAAATTTCAAAATCTATTATTTGAGAGATTTGTTATACTCTGTGAGTGCAGGTTTGTTTGGTTTCTTAGCAGTAACAGAAAACAAAGCCAAATATTTTGAAATGAAGCAGAGGAAAAGAGTTAGCAGTACTATCAATTCCTCTTCGGACCAAAACCACATGCATAAAATAATCAAGTCCATTAAAGAGCAAACTGAATGATGTTCTGTGGACAAAGGGAATGAGAGACTTACTGAGGGTTTGGTTGAAAGTAACTTTAAAATATTGTATTTGTTCCTGAAGCCATTTTCATTTCAGTATGTCTCAGTAAGTGTCAGAGTGTGCCTTTCCGCTGGGATGTCCCCATACAACAATTTCGGTGAAGAGTAATTCCAGAAAAGAAAACTGAAAGTCATGCAGCAAGTATCAAAGAATCTAGTTTCTTCTTCCCATAATCAAAACTTTCCCATGTTTCCTTATGCTGTCTTTAAGAATGTGATGCTGGTAGTTTCATCATCCTTTTTGAACAAACCACTTAAATCAGTTTTCTCTCCATATTTGTTTAAAGGCCACTTGCTAATGCAGCTGTTAAACGACATGGAAATGTTTTTCATACAACATCTTATTTCAATGTGCCTTACAAGACCTAGTTAAATACATACTCAGCTAGTGGATTAAAAGATATAATAATAGTTACCACACCTTTGATTCAACAACACAAATAAGGAAAGCTCATAACCAAACCTGTCTTTCTTCAGTAAGGCACCCGAGTACCTGTTCATCTTTAATTGCAGTAGTAATTACTGTGACTTTCCTACCAAAGCAAAGCACACATGCTTTTCCCACAAAGGATCAGTGCCCAAGACTTCCAACACCACACCAAGAGCCACTGCCCAGTGGCTACATGGAATCAGTGGTCCATGCTGAAACACCAATGGGAAGAGAGCCCTGTTACTCATTACTAGAGCAGAAAACCAGATTAATGAGAAACCAGCCCTGCTACATGGGAGATGAACAACTTAGTTTTGCATTGTTTCTCAGCAAACAACCTGACGCTGCTGTTTTCATTGAAAATGTTGTACTGTAATTGTTTGTTTTGTTGACAACTCATGGCTCAGAAGAAAAAAAAAGTATCTTGGTTTGCATGAAAGTTCTGTTTTGCATAATTTTCCTGCCAGTCCACCCATGGAGGATTCCCGTCCCCTGCAGCAGGTTTTGCAGCTGCAGCAGCCCCCCCCACCCCCACCCC
>VZSZ01000912.1:32755-56477 GCA_013398815.1 Ibidorhyncha struthersii | reverse complement strand
CCGGGCGGAGCGGGCGGCGGCGATGCCCCCCCCCGCCCCCAACTCACCGTTAACGTGGGTGCGAGCGGGTGGCTCCGCCGCGTCCGCGGGGGGAGCGGTACCGCCGCTGGGAGGTAGTGCTGTGTCAGTGCTCTTGGTCCGCCGTGTGCACGCTGCCATAATTGAACGTGGAATTTCACTAAGCAACCTTTTTTTTTTTTTTTCCCCCTTTCTTTCTTGGTTGATACCCTTTTTTACCCATTATGAGTGCGATCTGGGTTTTGCTGTCCCGGCTGCAGGATGTCCCTCGCAAGAATGGTGTGTTCAGCAGTCGTATGTTGGGCTTCAGGAATAGTTTTCCATTTCAGCTGAGCACGTGTGTGTGTATTCCTCCAGTCGGATGCATTCTGACACAGTGTCTCGCATCCACCAACTTGTAAGAGTCTTTCACCCTAGTAAGTGCCAAGCTGTTAGCTTTGCAAAAGTTAACAGGAGTTCCGACAAAAACTTACCTTAAAAATCACAGGGTGGTTTGGGCTGAAACGGACCTTTAAAGGCCATCTGGTCCAACCCCCTGCCATGGGCAGGGACATCTTCAACTAGACCAGGTTGCTCAGAGCCCCGTCCAACCTGACCTGAGGTGTTTCCAGGGATGGGGCATCTCCCACCTCTCTGGGCATCTTCCTTCTTTCAGTTTAAAGCCATTACTCCTTGTCCTATCGCAACAGGCACTGCTAAAATGTTTGTCCCCGTCTTTCTTACCCTGGTGTTCACACTTTCTGCTACTGTTACCTGATCATCCCTGTTTGGGTGTGACTTGAGCTGAAACTTGTGCAGGGAGGGGCTAGCCTCTTTTATCAGAGAAACAATCTTTGCAGAGAAGAGGAAGAACATCTTTTCAGTGAACTTTCTGACTGACTGACAAGGTTACATAGGAAAGAAGGAATTTGTCTCTCTCCTGTTTTTGAGGTTAGAGCAGCAAATAACAGCTTTCTTCTGGTGCATGAATTGCAGTTTGTCCACTAAGGAAAGCATGAGTGAGCCAGCTGCCTGGAGACCAGGTAAAATTCTTCTCAAACTTCTATGACAGCAACTCAGAATTGCTGTCACCGCCTCTGTAGATAGCAGAACACATCAGTCAAGCTTTGCAAGGTAGTTTTAAAACAAGGACTTTTCTTATTACAGTTCAGAACTTTTTTTGGTGTAGGGTAGCCTAGGCAGGACATTAGAGGTTGGGTTTTCTTCTATCGCAGTAGTTATTATGGTCCAGATTAAAACTGAGTCATCATGGCTTAATGCGTTGAAGTCAACAGTTGGGCTGCTGCTGTCACATGCTCATTCACAGGCACGAGGTGAAACACCTACGCTTAACCTTTCTGACTGCTGAGGGGATGCATGCTAATTAAAGTGCGCTTTCCATCCTCTAGTACCTGCTTGCTGTGATGCATGGATTTCTTAGCTCAATAGCTGTTCCAGGGGAGCTCCAAACTCAGCTCTAATAAATGAACACTGATCCCTGGGTTTGGGGAGACAACTGTTTTGAAGTCTTAATCATCCTCTTATTTGATGCTGCTGTCATGCAGTGTGCTGTGCTGGTGGCTGTTGTAACTGCAGGAGATTCCCTATGTTTTTTTGTCTGCTCTCCCTCAGCCCCTACTGTATGTTACAGGTGCGTACGTATGATTTCCTTTTGCCTTTTATACCTTGATGTAGCTATTTACGTAGAATCATAGAATGGTTTGGGTTGGAAGGGACCTTGAAGATCATAGAGTTCCAACCCCCCTGCCCTGGACAGGGACAGCTCCGCCCAGCTCAGGTTGCTCCCAGCCCCATCCAACCTGGCCTTGAACACCTCCAGGGATGGGGCAGCTGCAGCTTCTCTTGGCAATTTGTTCCAGTGCCTCACCACCCTCACAGTGAATTTTTTTTTCCTAGTATTTAATCTAAATCTCTCCTCTTCCAGTTTGAAGCCATTATCCCTCGTCCTGTCACTCCATGCCCTTGTAAAAAGTCCCTCTCCAGCTTTCTTGTAGGCCCCCTTCAGATACTGGAAGGGGCTCCAAGGTCTCCCCAGAGCCTTCTCTTCTCCAGGCTGAGCAACTCCAACTCTCTCAACCTGTCCTCCCAGCAGAGGGGCTCCAGCCCTCGCAGCATCTCTGGGGCCTCCTCTGGCCCCGCTCCAACAGGTCCATGGCCTTCTGATGTTGGGAGCTCCAGAGCTGGAGGCAATACTCCAGGTGGGGTCTCACGAGAGTGGAGTAGAGGGGCAGAATCACCTTCCCTTGCCCTGCTGGCCACACTTCTGATGCAGCCGAGGATACGGTCAGCCTTGTGAGCTGCGATCACGCATTGCATATGTTTCAGAAACTTGCTTTAGGATGGAGCTCATTGATGTTGCCACTGGTTTTAAACCATTTGGGTTTAGAGGCCAGTAAAGAATAAAGATTTCCTAGGCGTGTTCTCGTTTGGACTGGACTGCAAGCAGAGTTCCCCAAAACAAGGACCTTTGTGGACCTCACATTCCGTCTGCTTTCCCAAACGGAGCCATCTGCACCTCTTTCGGTAGGGAGCTGGGCCCTAATAATGGGGAGCATCTACACACAGCCATCATTGTCCTTTCCATAAAGGTATCCCGTGGAGCTAAGCTAAGTAAAGCTGGGCTGGATGGAGACCTGTTTTATACCTATAGGACAGCTGTTTATGAAACACAAAACAAGCTAGCCTGGCTTTTAAAAATATGGTAAACAAAACAGAAATTACATGTGATGAACATATTAAATCTATAGGAGATTTTTCAATCCATACAGCTAAATTGAAAAACAAAAAAAGCAAGTGGTAGTCTGTCATAAAAATATTTTCCATTGCATTTAGGTTAGTTATTTCGATGTAGCTAGTTTTTGCACCAATTTAGTTTCACTGTTTATGAAAAGCAGTGCCTGTGAGGCCTTTAACCTTTCAGCATCAGTGAAAACCCCTGTGTTTTTCCAGAACTTCCCAGCTGGAAAAGAAAGTTAAAAAATATCTTCCCTGCAGAGAAACCTGTTCTCTGCCTGTTGTAGGACAGTATGTGATTTGCTGTTGCTTGTCTTAAACTGCCTTTCCAAGCTGGATGTAGCGTGATCATTCCCTAACAAAAGTAGTCATTTTGATGAAATCCTCACTTGCCGTTTGACTAGTGAGCTCGTTGATCCTTATTAATCACAGGCTCTCTGAATCCTGCACTAGGTGTGTTCTGTGCACAGGCAGGATTGATGTATTGATCGTTTCTTTCCTAAGAGAGAACATTCCAGAGAGTGAAGTCTTCCCTGAAGCCAGCCTCTGCTAGAAACTTCCACAAATTGTCTTGGCATTGGTATGGTAAGTTTGTCAGCCATCTGCTCTGTATGCTGAATTCCTATCACTGATGCTAAGTATCTTAACCCCCCCAAATAACCAATACCTTGAATTTATTTTTAATAAGCCAAATTTCTTCTGATGTATGGCAGTAAGTCGTTTTTTCCCTTTTCTCCTTCATCTTACACATCTTGCTAGTTATGCTGCTGTACCACTATGCTGTACCTTTTAATAAAGGACGAGTTCTGCAGCAACAAAGGGAAGAGAATGTTTTCCCAGTGGAAGGCAGTCTATCTTTGGAGGACCTTCTCAGACTTTTTGTTATTATATTATTCACTTTCTTAGTACAATACATATTTCACTTTTTGATTTACTTCCCATCCAAATATCCTGTATTTCTTGATAGTGTTCTCGTTTCAACTGTTTTCCGCTGAGGTTCCTGTTGTATTGATCCATTTTATTTTTGCATAACTTATTCAAATTTTAAGTTTAGTTTCCATGCTTCAATAGTCTGTTAGTTCTGTGGCAACACATCTGCTGCCTGTGAAATTATATGCTTGTGAAAGAGATCGAACATTGTTATTCCTTAAACAAAGTGTATTCAGAAAGGCATCAGAAAAAAATTTCAAAAGCATGTGTATCTCTTTGGAATTCAGAGTCAGGCCCTGAAACGTCTGTGTCAGTTTTGAAATTTCCCAGTATTCTGTTAGTTTGCTGTTACAATTTCAAGGAGCCCCTGGGATTTAGGTAGTCCTCCTGTTCCATGGGATAGCAGTCACAGGCTAAGGACATTCTTCTTAAGGACATTCTTCTTAAGGTTTCCAGTCGGTCTCTTCCACTGTCTTGTGCCTTAAACCTTACCAGTTCCTAACCTGATTCTCACAGAGTAGTAAAGCAGTGTTTCTGGGGACCACTAATCTTGCGTTGGGTTGCTGAGCACTGTGAGAAAGACATCCCTGCTTACACCAGCCCTTTCTCTGGAGGTGGGTGCCTTTGATTCACAGGACACCCAAGCGTTACTCAGTACTAGATAACAGCTCAGGTTAGAGCTGAGGGAAGTTAATTGGTGATATAGCAATGGAAAGCTGTAGAAAGGTGACAGTATTCACAGAAAGATACAAAAATCATTACAAAATATGTCTTCATAACTGTCTGACTTGGCTTCAGGGTTTTCCTTCTGTTTCCTTGATGTAATTAGTCATTTCACGCAACTTCCCCTGATCCGCTCCTTTGATAAACGCCATCCTAAATTATACACTAATGGAGGGTGAAGTGTGCTCTTTTCCCAGTAGTGTTTTATCCCCAGTTTATGAAACTGAGGCACAGAGACATTTAGCGAGATCTGTGGATTCCTGTGCTGCTCCAGCATGACATGCAGTGTTAAATAGAAAATTTTGCAGTTCTGGCCTAGGGTCTGATAGTCTGTATTTTACGAACTTAGTGTTCTTCCAAATGAATGCAAGATCCCTATCAGTCACAAACAATAAAGTCCTGAAAGCCTGTATTCAATGGCCTATGCTTTGCAAAGACATGTAAATATCGCTTTTAATTCTTTCAGAAGCGAGTATGCAAGCCATTAGAAACCATTCCAAATGAGGCTGATTCTCACCTTGATTGTGCCATGGAGCTGGATTCTAAACAGAAAATCTCCACTGACTGTTGTCCTTGGGCTACAAAGACGAAGCAGAATTCAGTGGTATGTTTGCACTGTCAACAACATCTATTTTTCAGAAAAACAATTTTAAAATACATTTTATAATAAAATTGCATATAATTGGCCTTTTTTTTTCCTTTTTGATGGCATTGTATATGGTTTTGTTCATTAGATTTTTGAAAACCGTGGAAGCAGAGGTACTGCCCAACCTTGCCCAAGATGTATTGCTGGAGAATCTGTAAGTATATTAACCTTCTTTCTGTGACATAAAAGATAGACTTGTTCTTAAGTATTAGATCCATAAAACATAAAGTTAATAAAAACCGCAATTACACTTCTCAGGAATAAAGCATGTAAATAAAAGAAAGCAGATTGATTTAGCGTTTCTGAGGTACGCCAGCAGAGCACAAACTAATATGTTTCCAGCAGCAGTTGGAAAATATGGAGACTGCAAACACATTTTTCAAATTCACTCTAAAAAGCAGAGTTTAGGAAGTAACTGAAGCAAACAGAAGCGTACAACTTCCTCTGCCCCGTTTTTATATCTTCCTTGATTTACTGGGTCATAAAAAAATATTTAGGAATCCCATTCTATCTCCTATTTTTTTCCTCTAATTGGATACTTCCTTTCCAAAGAGTAGACGTAGCTTAAAAATACTGTGCTGTGGACATACCAGAGCTAGTTTTAAACGAGCTAGCTAAAGGGCCAGTAGCAATCGGAGCTCGGCATGGGCAACTTGGCTTCTCTGAAAAACAGTGCGAGTATTTGGACAGCTGACTAGTGCTGACTTCTGAGCTGATTCAAGTCAGCTTCTCTTGGCATCCGAAGTCAGCTGTTTAAAACCTATATTCTTTTATTAATGTAGGCTGTAGCCACAGCTATGATTTTGCGCTGTGTAGCATGCTGTAATACTGCAGCAGTAGCACTAGCATCTCCCACTAACAGATGACAGTGATCTTAACCACACTCTTTTTTTCCCTTGGATAGAAGGCCAGATCCCTCAAGAGATACCATAACCTCTTTCACTATTATCAGCTGTTACTCCTACAGTTTAATTTTTCATGCAAATTGTCTAACCAAAGTTTAGGAAGTTTCATAAATGTGTGGGAGCTACCCTTGACTTCTGTTTGCATCCTCTGCATCTCTTTGAACCATCACACAGAATCCCTTAGAGAGCCAAAAATGAGGAAAGGTGAGGGAATGCCATGCATTTCTTCAGAAAGGCTAAACGTTTATAGCAAAGTCTTTGGTTTGATGTAATTAACGGCAAAATTTCTGTTGAATGCTATGAGGCTGAGGTTGCTGTCATCAGTCAGGAGCTGTGACTGAAAAGACATTTACTGTGTTAACTTATTTCTGCTCATCTTTAAAAATAAAACAGAAACCAGATCCAGGGCTGGTTTAAGGAATTTAGAAACCAGTGTGACCCACCTATGTGGATTACCAAGTTTGAACTTTCCAGATGTGTTACCATCTTTGGTGGCATGGAGAACATCTCGGAGAATAAACCCCACCCACGCACCCAAAAAATAACATCTTGGGCTTAAAACCCAAATTAGCACATTGGAAAGTCAGTTTTGTTGTATTCCGGAATTACAGCGACAACATAAGAGTTTGTAAAATTCTTTTATATCAGTGATGACTTAATTTTGGAAAATTATGACTGAATACAAATACCATCATTCCAAATAACACCATTTCTATTTTAAGTCAGATTAGCCTGATGTGTTTTTCCTGTGGCCTAGTAATGAACTTGAGATAAAAGCCAGGTAACTTGAGAAGGTAACATTCACCTCTTCATTCATTCACCACAAACGTCTATGTAGTGAAGTTTGGTTGTAAAGGATGACCTATTCACTTTTAAATGCCTTTCAGCTACAGCTGTAAGAAACAAGGAAAACAACTTGCTAACTTTACTTGGTGAGAACTGGAATCTCGAAACTAAAGAGCTTTTCTACTTGACTGTCCTTCTGTGCTTTCAATAGAGAAACTCAAGGTATAAAAATACACAAGGTTATAAAAAGCTGGAGCCCTCGTACAGATACTCGCTAGACTTCTTGCTAAATTAGCCTCATATTGTTGGGTTGAAATGAAAAACGCATTGCTCAAAGCGGGGTGATTTTAAATATGACTGATTTTAACTGTGATTCTGATTTCCATGACGTACCCTGTAGTGGGGGAAAAAGTTTACCCACATGTGTTACAAAATGTCAAATATAAATTAAGCGTTTGAGGAGTAACATACGGTGTTTGGTAATGGAATAATGAAGTTAACATATATATTCAGTTCTCCATTATTTGAGTCATGAGGCCGGAACAATCTGGATAAAAGAAAAATATGACTGCTTTTGCACTGATAGCTTGCTCTTGCAGAGAGGAGGCACTCTCTTGCTCCCCATTCCTGTTAGGAGAGTTTGCTAGTTTGGACACAAAGACAGCACTAGAGCGGCCAGATTGTGTTCCAGTGTCGCTGAATTTGTGTGGTGTTGAGCTAACATAACCACCCTGATAGAAACTGGCTTGCGTGAGTGCCCTTGTGCTCACAGCACGATTCATCTAGAACCCCTCTACCTGGGGATGATGGACTGGTCATATAGATTTGTTAACTGTGTTCTCTTCAGATAATCAGTTATTTGTGGCTAGTAACATAACAGGTAATACAGTTATATTTCAATAAATTGAGTAGGAATTATATTAGTAAATTATCTTCCTTCTTAAAATAATAAAGAGCTTGTACTAAGAGTATAATGTCTAGTAAGCCAGTAAGAGCTCAGATAACTTTCTTCACAGTTAAAATTTCACTTCAGGGAAATTGGAGACTGTCACAGTGATTAACATGCACCATGGAAGTCCTTCAGAACAGCTGACATGAACAGAAGGGAGGAGCCTACAGATAGCAAGATAAAGAATGTTGTAATTTCTTTCATAATAATTTTAAAATCCTATAAGAAGCTTTGTTCTACTGATGGTAAGGACGTTCAAATAAATTAAAACATCCAAACTGGAACAAGTCAAAACCAAAGCGTATTGGGCTGAAATAGTTTTTTATTGTTGTGGGTACTGTTACGAGGATTGTATTTTGCATCAAGAAATCCTAATACTTACTGAGCTAATCAGTCATGTGCAGAACCTGACTAACATCAGCTTTCCCGAACACATTTAATTCTGTGTCACTACTGTAAGCGCTGTGAACTTCAACATGTATTTAAAGGCATTATAACTATTAGGTTTGCTCTCTTAACTTTTAGACCTCTTTTTCTATATTTAATGACTACCACATGTTTCAGAAGGAATAATAGATGTGTATTAAACCACAATTTGAGAAAAGAATACTACTTTAGTTGCATTTTTTTTATGAGCTTTCTTTGGACTAATGTGTTACTATTGAGGCGGGGACTTAGAGAAAGTGGTCTAAACTAGAATGCAGCTAGGTGGGATTTCGGGGTGGGCAGAACACCAGCATAATTCTTGAGATTTTTCTGTGTTACATGATAACTAGAGGTAACACCTTTTTGTTCTGAAAGCATTACTGTGAGTATATTCTTTAAACAAATAGTGTGATATAAACAAATGCAGACTTGAGTTTAAAATAGAAGTTGCCAACCAGAAAGTACGTTACTGTTCTGTCCTCAAAATCTTTAAACATTTAATGGTAGAATAGAATAAGGCATACAAGTATGATGATAAAATTGTCTATATTGTGTATGGGTATATTCTAACTTCATGTGCAAAACAAATATCGTAACTCAGTCGTGCTGCTTATACAAATTACACTGAACATTCCCTTTACTGTCCAGACTTTTTAGTTGTCCATGAGTCCCTCAGGGAAAGAAGGCAATATTTGTGAAGCTGTGAGCAGAAATGTCAATTTCTTTTAAAATAAAGTTTGAAAACATATACTGAGGAAAAGACTTTGTTTTTTGATGAGATAACTTTTAGTGACATAAGATTTTTGTTATTTCAGGGACACTTCAGTCATATCCTGGGCTTCTAGAAATTGAGAGACGGCGGATCGGCAACACTGCTTTTTCTTTTTGAATTCTAAAGATGCACCTGTGAACCCTGTACAGCTGGATATCTGTACCTTCGCTCACGGCCTGGATTTGTGCATGGTATTCAGCATATAGCAGTTTGCTGTATGCGTTGCTCTGTCAGTGCACAATTACAGATATCATTGTCTTTACACTTGGAAAAATGCTTCTGCTTTTAAGGTAGCTCAGTCTATGTGAAAAAAAAAAAAAGTTGATTTAAGGTTTTAGAGTAGTTAAGGTAATCTGGCCTTTGGCCCAGTCTTTACCTGGGACTGGGCCAAAGGTCATGTTGATACAAGAGATTTTCCTGTGTCTCTTGGGCACTTTCTCTGATACGGTTGGAAAGCAGTCCGTGCATTTGCATGGCTACAGAGCCTGCAGTTTTAGCTCAGCCTGTATATGCAGGCAGAAATGAGAGGCCAAAAATGTCTGTATTTTTAGATGGCTATTCGGCTGTGAAGGGCAGTAAAAATCCTATTGAAACTTATGTTTAAATCCAACATATGTGTCCAATTCGGGTATCTTGTATGCTAAACTCCTAGTTTGTTTATAACAAGCAGAGTTTGTGAATGTGGGAGATAAATATCGAATAGAAAAAGGAGTATTATTTGAAGAACCCTCCCTAAAGCAAAGATGAATAGTAATTCAGCTATGTGGAGTCCTCACAAAGTTGTTAAGATACCCTGACTCTGTCTTTCCAGTTATTGTGATATTAGAACAAACCTGCTTAAAAAGTTGAACTTGTCATCCAACATGATTTTATTGGCTTGTCACAAATAATTTCATCTACATTTTGCCAGTTTCTAGGACTATATGATTTTTAAACCCATCCAGATTTTTAGACTCTAAGATAGCAGAGTTGTGCTATTTGGGTGTGATGCTTCAGTGGCTTTTCTGCTTTAGGCAGAAGGGCCCTCAAAGCTCAGAACTGAATGGCAGCGTTTTAGCCCTCTGCACTGGAGGGAAATTGCTGTGACCTGCCAAAGTTCACGGGGAAAGCAATCTCCGCTGTCTGGAGGACTGCTGAGCTATGGCTGTGCCCTGCTGCCACTCAGCTTTTGGGCAGAGTTCAACCCAAAACAGATCTGACAGGCATGACAGCATTTGGCCTCTCCAGTTCTGAGAGCAGCCAGGAGCCAGTTTAAATTAAAACGGTAGCTCCAAAGTTGCAAAAATGTAGTGACAGGCTTTTAAAGGTTGGTTTCTCAGTGGGGTTTATAAGGCTGCAAAATCCTCAGACAAAGGTTTTTCAGAGTCCTAGAACGCTTCCCACATTGTGTGTGGAGTTGTAGTTAGCACTGAGTTGACTGTTATTAAGGAGATACTCCTTCTAAATATATGAGTATCTTATAAATACTGAATTCAATTAAGTAATAGATGAGGAAATAAGTCTATAAAGCACACCTGCACTAAATTGGCATACATACGGTTTGGTTAGGAAAGAATAAGTTTCCTTCAAGCCAATATACATTTTAGTTACATTGAAAATAAATATTTTCAAAGTGTGAAATTTTTCAGACTCTTCAAAATTTTCTTCAATCACAAGAACAGTACAATCTGTTGAAAGATCAAATGTCCAAGAAAGCCAGAGGTTTTAGGAATTGCATTGTCCCTGCTGCCTTGAAGATCCAAAACTCATCTTGAATCCTGCCACTCCCTATACAGGTTGATGCAAGCTATAGTACCTATCCAAGCTAGAAAGGAACGTATCCTCACTTGAAACAATAGTATGATGAGTAAATTCCCATATGCTGATATCAGAGTTTATCAACTCGTGCAAAATAATAATACAAAATGTTTTCTAAAGACTGAAATTACGTATTTGTTACCAGGATAACTAGATCATATTTTGAGGGCAATTCATTTTTACATTTTCCAGCCCTTGTTTTTTAAAAATCCTGATAATAATAGCAGCCAAAAAAACCGATGGCTGTGGAAGTTGAAATAGCTGCTTGAAGGTAAAAGGCTAAAAGGTATCTGAAAGTTCTGTTACTGCAAAATGACTCAAAACCTGTTATGCTTCATCAAGTAAAATGTATGACAAGTAGCACAGTGTATGGTCAAAATTTAAGGTATCCAGAGAAGGGAATATCAAATGTAGACTTGGACTCCATGACGGAACAGTTTTCTGCCAGAATATACAGCAAAGAAGTACACCGTCATGATTAAAACACGGGGGATATGTCTATGGATTATCAAACCAAAAAGGCTGCTTTTCATTTAGGTAACTCAAATTTTATCATGTTAAGAATTCACAGATACCAGCACGTACATCTCTTCTGCTTGCTCTAAACTTAACTGTACCTTAATCTGACACAGAACATGGTAAAAACAAGAACCAACTGGTTTTCCTTACGGTCCTTGTAGGTCTTGTGCCATGTTCTTTTTAATTCCTCTCCTTTTAGAGTAACCTTTACTTGTTTTTTGTAAGATCTTACCGTACATAAATCACAGGACTGGCCATAGTTTGTGGCTGCATTACAGAGGCTGATGAAGTCATACTAGTGTTCGATTTTAATGTAATTTTTTCGTACCAGTCTTCCCATTGTTACTGTACACTGTGCAGGTATTTTATTACACTATCCACCCTGACTCTCAAGACTCTCCTTGGAGATTACTGCATCTATACAGCTGAACAAAATAGGAGAACTTTATCCGATTTTTCTTACTCGGTGACCTGCAGTGTGAACATGAGCCTGTTGTACCTCCTTTACACTCTTAAAAATACATCACGTCTAACTGATGAGTAGTTATGTTACTCACATGAACACTTTGAACATCTGAATGCTAATGCTATAGGAAGTAAACTTGAGTAAAATGGTAGGGTTTTTTTTTGGTTTTTAACTATAGCCTTTTGCGTTCTCCAGGAACACAATATAGGATATGTCAGACCAATTCTATAATAATATTTAAATAAAAAAACCCACTCTGTTCCCCTACCAATTTCATCTGCTTTGAGAAGGGACTCCGAAAAGGGGTGTAGAAGTAGATTAGCTAGTGGAAAGTTAACTCCCCTTGTTTTTCAGCCTACCCCAATTACCGCTGTCACATAGCTCTACCGAGTCTTGTCAATGAAATACGTTAGTATAGAAAAGGAATGACAAGCGCTCGTCAGTTACCATCCCTGCTGCACCATAGCACAATTGGTAATGAAAGAGTATTAAAAACCAGGTTTTTGATACAGAACTGTGATGCCTTTCTTCCTTAGCAAAGATTTCTGTGAAAACTCGTCTGTGTCTTTCTATTCCTTCAGAGTCGATCAAGTGTTTTAATTTTTGCATCCCCAGCATTTCAGTTTCTGGGATAATCATCCCCAGTTATTTAACTGCAAAAGCACCAGACTGGGTCGATGGGGAACACCTCGTTCGATATCCTGTACACACCAGTGACCAGTAGCAGGCAGATGTGTGGGAAGAGTCCAAGAAACGAGGCACGTGTTGAAGGGAAAGACTATTTACAAATACAAAACAAGTATTTTATATCAGGTTTTGTTGCGGGCATCCTTTCTTGACTCATAGCTAAGCCTTGAACATCAAATACCACAAAAATTACAAAAACATTGATAGTTTCCAACAGTATTTTTTTCTTCGCTATTGTTTGTTGGTGTAAAAATGTATTGGCTATCAAGAGAATGTGAAACTTGCCTTTGCTCTTTTTATTAAGCATTGGTATCTTCAATACTTAAGAAGTAGTTCCTGTATAACTTGAATTCAAGCGCGTGTGTATGCTCATGCTTCATTTGCGCAGTGTAAGGATACTCTCCCCTAGTATTTGTCAAAAATAGCAGCTTCTTCCTTTCTGTTTTTCTTGAGTTGGCTTATAATACTAATATTTTTAAAAAAACAGAAGAAACCTTTGGGAGTTGCAGTTTGAGGCCGGCAGCAGAAGGGTAACTGCGCTGTACCTTTATATTAGTGTTCTATAGTCTTCCTTGTTGTGGGAAGCCATAAGTCCTGACAAAAACTTGAACAGATTTTACTTACATTTCTGGGATTGCTACTGCTGGTAAATGAAGTATTCTGGCTGGCTGGGTGTTTCGGGAAGGTTCTGTGTGAAGCGCCCCAAAGTGAGCTAGCTGGTGCTGACTGGGGGAGCTGGCGTCGATGTCCAGGCGTTCGCCGTGTCGCAGGGCTGGGCAGCGCCCGCGGTATCGCTGTGCCCGCTCCCCCGGGGCTCGCAGTGCCTTCCGCAGCGTCGGCTGACCTCTCCAGCCGCCTGTAGACACACTGAGCTCCGCAGAAACATCCTCCTCGTCCCTGATTTTTCACAAACGAGAATGCCCATGCTGCTGGATAAAGTGAATCTTTCAGCTAGGAGGTGACTTCTTACTCCGTGCTTTTTAATGGGGTGAGCAATGCTTTTACAAATCAGCCAGCATGAAAACAAATTGTAGTTTGATGGTTTAATCTATTGAAGGTTTCTAATCATAGTATTTTAAATAGCTGTACTGCGTTTGTACTTTGTTTCAGGATTTGTCAGTCAGACTCATAAAGCTGTTGTGACAGGTACGGGTGAATGCTGTACAGGTTGGGACAGGTGAATATTGCTTTAAAACAGATTTGTGTCAAATCTGCAGTAGAACCACAAAATTATTTTTGTAAGACTTTTCTTCACACTGTATAGCTATAAAATTTTGTTTTATTGATAAAAATTGTATACTCTTTATATTTTCTAATACTGTGGTTTGTACACAAAATAACCTGAGTGATCCTTTATTTACATGTATATAGTAAAATAGGCGCATGGTCTGTTTTAAATTCAGGTTAAAATGATATAATCTAATATTTTTAACTTTGTATTTTGTAAATTGTTACTTAGAAAAGCAGAAGCATTAAACACCACTTTGGCTACAGTCTGGAATTGCCTGGGTTTGTTATTCCGTTAATAATTGAATTGCGCTCTGCAGACACCGAGGCGTAAAGGTAAATAAAAGCTGTTTGTCGTTTGTGTCGCAGCAGGTTTGGTCTGTGTGGTGCTGCCCGCACAGCGTTTCCCCCTTCTGGGCCACCTGTATGAATGATATGCAGAATCAGTATTTTGAAACAAAGTAAATCCTCAGGATTTAAAAAAAAAACTTTTAAAAGTTTTGGTTTAATAGAGAGTTAACCGTTAATATTTTTCAACTGACCCTCTCTGTGTCTCCAGATTGGGTCTTTCACCTGGCTGGGGCACCTGAGGGTCAGACCCAAGTTCCTGTGGGTTTCAGTAGAAACGTGGGTGTCGATACCTTCATGACTCTAAGCTGTGATCTCCTTAGACTATTGCTTTAATTATAGATTATCATTTTGCTTCATAGCAGGGTGGTTTTCCAGCAGATCCCCTGCCTGTTCCCACCTGCCGTGCGGCGCTGCAGCTGGTAGTGTGGTCCCTGCGCAGGGCAAAGAGTTTCTTTCCGCAGGAGCTGCCCTGGAACCTCTGCTCCAGCTGCCCCGCAGCTTCTCCCGGCGCTGCTCGTCAGGCACCTCCAGTTCGGCGCAGCAGATGGAGTTTAGGAGCGTAGACCCTCCAAACCGCTGCCTGGCATGGGTGTCGGGGCCTTGACCTGCTGCTGCGGTGCGTGCGGTGCCCATGTTCACCTCGCCGCATCCCCACAGCGCCTGTCCCCTCCAGCTCCCGAGGTGGCTGAGGCGCTCGGGGACGGGGGCAATTGTCTGCCCGAAGGCGCCCAGAGGAGCTGCCGGGCGCAGCGCGGCTCTTCCACCATGTACAGGGCACACGCTGCCCTTCAGAGCCCTTCCCTGAACCTGCCATTTCTGCAAAATCCTTTAAAAAAAACAAAATGAAACTTGTTTGGACGAGTATGGGTTAAGTTGCTTCCTCGCACTTTATTCCTTTCTGGAGAAAGTGGGTTTTAACTGTCTGCCTTGGAAGAGTCCAACCTCGGCCACGCGGGACAGTCCTGGAAAAGGAGCAGTTGTCCTCGGGAATGGCAATATTGAACCCACGGGAGGGAGGAGGAAGGAATAATTTTTTGCTTGCCACCTATTGTTGCATGCACTGAGGGTGAAGTAACTCCGTCAGAGAGGAGCAGGGTTTGGGCCGGTTGGCATCCTACATACATTTTGTATAAAGGTAAGCAGATGAAGCACGAGACGAGAATGAATCCTGGTTTGATGTCTGAAGCAGCAAGAAGCACAAGAGCGACTGTGAAAGGGGTAGGATAAATGTAATATTGATGAAAATAATAAATATATTATCTATGTTATGTAAAATTTTTGTACTAGGTTTAGTTGCTATAGACCATGGTACGAGCATTCACTTAACTATTCATTTGATGATAACTGCGTGTCGACTTGCCATCTTGACTGCCAAAAAAAAGATGGAGAGCCAAAATTTTGGGGTTAGTATGTGGGGTTTAAAGGCAGTCTGTGTATGACTAGCTATGAAGACAAATTTATACTTGCACAACATATATGTTGAAAGTAATATGTTAAAAATCAGTGGTGTTTATGTCTAAATTAGTTGGGGAAACTGTATAAATATTAAAACCTCAGCAGCTCTCCTGAGGACCCCGTACGGTGGTTCCTGAGAACGCAGTGGCATAGGCTGTGTTAGCAGGTTAATAGTCACAGAGTAATAGTGCTGGTTTTGCCTGGATTACTGGCAGTAATTAAGAAATGAAGAGTTACACCGTGGCATTTTATCACACATGAACCCTCCATTCAGGATAATGGCATATCAACACTGCAGATGTACATATTGCTCGGAGACGCCCCGAGAGGTTCCGTTGGGGACATCTATTTCACTGAAGTGAGCGTTACGGAAAAGTGGAGTCCACAGGTACAGCGGGAAACGTTCCGCGTCAAGGGGCATCAAGACCCATCTGTTGCTGTCTTCCTGAGTTGTTCCCAACTCTGTCTCAAGTCAGCAAGAAAAACACTGGCCGGCTTGTTTTCTTTTTAAATACACTCAAAAAGAAGAAGAAAAAAATCGCAGGGAGCTCAAACAGACGTTCATTGATCTGCAGCTCATCCTCTGTCAAATAACGCATCCTCACCACCTTCAAAAAACCCGTTTGCCGTTCCAGGGCCGTGTAGGTGTCAGGTCTCCCACCCCTGACAGCCAGATGTGGACATGTGGGGCTTTCCTCTTCGCTGTAATGTCCCGACCTGCGTCGCTGCATCGGAATTTTCAAAAAACAGCTTTCAGTAACCTAAACAACCGCTGGTTTGGCGCTCGGCTGCCCCGTGGGACGTGGTCCCTGCCAATATTAACGTGCGCGTGTTCAATAGGTGGTGGCTCTTGTTTAGCACTGGGTGTGTATTGTATCGGCGTCTGAAGTCCGTACGGTTTAATGCCGTTCGCTTTGCAGAATCCGGTGTGGTGATATTTGTGTACGATTATAGTGTTGTTACTGCAACAATATAGAAATCACCGCATGATATTTGCTTGCAACACGGGGTGTCATTCATGAGTTATACATAAATGGCAGCTTTACATATTTAAAAGGAACATGGACTGCTTCATATCTGAAGTATGTTTCCCAGGAGATGACACCACCATTTGATCTATTTTTGATTAAAATGTAAAAATTAAAAATTAAATCAAATGGTAGTATAATTCCTTTGGGAAAACATACTTCAGTTATGAAGTATTCCCCATAGTAACCTTGAGAATCTTACAGCTGTATTGTCTCATCCGTAGGTGGTCTTTTTATGTCTCACGTAATTAAAATGAATTGCTGTTAGAGAACCCATACTACTGCATACAGATTTATGAACCTTGAGGCACCTCCATTCACAGACAAACAGCGGTATCAAACGCTAACTGTGCAGATACACTGCGCCCAGGCAGGTACTGGTAATCGGGATGTTTACTGGGAGCCTTACTGGCCTCTGCCTTGAAGGGGTAAACAGGGAGCGCACGGTGAAACGATGGCAGTGAAGAATGGTGCCTAAAGAAAGAGCGTAGTACAGTACGGCTGCATTATGCTACGCGGCGGTGGGCAACACGGTAGCTGAAGTATGCCAAGAACATTTTATATACTAAGGAATGGCTAATATGTCACCGGGAAAAGATTGTGAAATTGGATTTACTAGGAAAATGTGCTCAACGGAATCTAATGCAACTTGTTTCTGGCAAGCTGCTTTATCAGTCTGACTCAGAATATGGGAATGTATATTTGATAAGATTAGAGAATAGTGGGGATCAGAAAAAAATAAGACTATAGAATTTGCATTCACATTTTCACATATCTGAAGGACAAAAATGTCATTTATTTTTTGTTTAGTTTTGATTCTCTTGGTCCTGTTAATGCTATCCATAACAATGACTTGTGAGTACGCATTCTGTTCAGGCTGTAATTAAAACTTCCCTAACATACATTGCAGTAAAAAAAAAAAATGGGGGGCGGTGAAATGCTCAGATTTAACGTTTAAGTAGAGAAAAAAAAGAATTCTAACAATGAAAATATAAAGGCTGAGAGTTCCGTAGTGCCTGGTAGAAACATTTTGTAATAAGCAGCAGGAGTGTTCAAATTTCAATGTAATACTTAAAAGAAAATGTCTCTGATCTTTGAATTTCTTTATAGAGGGGAGTTTTTCATGTATAATCAGACTAAAATCCTCCTGTAATTGCACAGTGAGAGGCCTGTGAAGTTTCGGGAAGGCTGCAGATGGATACAGACCTACAGAAGAAGGGAGAAGACTCGTCCCAGTGCGCCCCGACGGGGCTGTCTCGGTGCCCGTTGGCCTCACCCTTTCACTTTCACCTCTTAATTACATTAACGCAAGCACCCACACACGCAGCGACTGAAGCTTTGCCCCGCATATAACCCCTCTCCTCTTGCGTTCTTGCACTTCACCCCTTCCTTCCACCGCTGCTGCTGCAGCGCTGAAACAAACTGCCATCACCCGCTGGGGTCCCCGGCGGGTCCCCAACCCCGCCAGCACAGCGTGACACCCCGGCGAGCCGCCCGGGGCCGAGCACGGGTGAAGGGAGGGAGGAAGAACGTGCCTATGGAATCTGCATTTTCCCAAATTAAAGCAGCAGAGCTCAGAGCCACTCTGCAGGACGGCAGCGAATAAAGGTGCTGCGAGGGCTGGAGCCCCTCTGCTGGGAGGACAGGCTGGGAGAGTTGGGGGGGTTCAGCCTGGAGAAGAGAAGGCTCCGGGGAGACCTTATTGGGGCTTTCCAGTACCGGAAGGGGACCTGCAGGAGAGCTGGGGAGGGACTTTTTACAAGGGCATGGAGTGATGGGATGAGGGGGAATGGCTTCAAACTGGAAAAGGGAGATTTAGATGAGATACCAGGAAGAAATTCTTGCCTGTGCGGGCGGTGAGCCCCTGGCACAGGTTGCCCCGAGAAGCTGTGGCTGCCCCATCCCTGGAGGTGTCCAAGGCCAGGTTGGACGGGGCTGGGAGCACCCTGGGCTGGGGGGAGGTGTCCCTGCCCAGGGCAGGGGGTGGCACTGGGTCATCTTCAAGGTCCTTTCCAACCCAAACCATTCTGTGATTCTGTGGTTCTATAAAATCTAAGAAGATAAGGAAACCGATGGAAAGTTTGAGAGAGAGCTCAGAGCAGAGGAGTTAAAGCTGCAGGACCGGCTTCCACATTGCCACATCTACAAAGGACAAAATGCCATCTGCGCCCTCTCAGCTGGAACTGTTAGAAAAAGATCACCAAAAATGTTAATAGCTAAGAGCTCAATTCTGCAAGTGATGCCCCAAGCATGAGCTTTGGATCCACCGAGCTGCTGGTTAAACACGTGCAGTTATTAATTGGGCCTCAATTAATAAAGAGATGTCAACACCATCTCTCCCTTTCTCACTCGTGTCCCAAACGAGGCTTGTCCGTGCCTGGGGAAAAACAAGACACGAGTTTAGTGGAGTGTGGGGATCCCACTCCATTTCACAGCAGCCTCGCTGCAACGCAGGGCACAGCTCAAACGCCCCCCGCACCTCCACCTTCGTCCCCACCACCCTCATCCTCACCCACGAGGAGCGGAGCCAGGAACCCACCCCCAATGCTCAGCGCTCGCCGCAGCCAGGCTGCCTCCAGCGCCCCGCGGCATGCTGCTTTGTTCAAGGCTTCAACAAAGGTGGGTTTTGTCAATGTCATAAAAAGCCTTTAAAGAAAAGAAAGTTACCTGAACTCGGCACCTGTACCCGGACGATGCCCAGGAAGCACAAGAGGTGCTGAGTCCATCATTCAGAAGCTCACAAAGGCAAGAGTCTGTGAAGCTTTTAAAACGTTGGCTTCTGAGCAAAAACCAAGAAGGAAAAGAATTCAGAAGAGTAATTTTAAAAAGGGTTCGTAAGAAAAGGGAAACAGCTGTTTTGAGTTATTTATTAAGAGATGCTATTTCATTGAAGATTAAATAATTTAAGTTAGTAAATAACATTCTGAATTTTCTGTTCATCACATCTGCTTGACAGTTTTGCGGACGATCGTGTTGAAGCCATTCCAATCCTGTTAACAGCTGAATCACAAAATCCTGCTCTTTACAAACTGACTCTTGCTCAGTCTTTATGCACAGCAAATCACTTTGCCAGATCAGAGGCTGCAGCAGCTGTGTTAGAATAAGGGCTAAAAGTTTTTCTCTCCCATTTCTTGACAAAAATGTCCCTATCCAAGTTGAAAAGCAGTGGGGTGATTCGGTTTTAGCGCCGGCCATTATGAAGAGGAATTTGGGATTCTCACTGTTGCTGTTTTGGGGTTAAAGACCTGATTTACGGACTGTACCGACGCACTGAACCCTCGCCGCCACCGAGGGCCACGCGTGCACAAGCCACGAGCGTGATGAGAATCCCTCCTCAGTATCGCAGGGATGGGAAAATGACTGCACCGGGGAACAGGTGATCACCTTTAAATAAAACTCTGATGTCTGAGAGATGCTTATTTCGAAAGGAGCAAAACAATGAGTTCATATGATAGGAACCGTTCAGGGCACTGCCACAAATGCGGTACTGGAGTGGAAAGCGATCGGTATTTTCCATGGCATTTACTGAAAGCAGTAAATGTCTGGTTTTGCCATCACCAGGTCTTCAGTCATTCAGGTATAGCACACGTCTAAACCTGAAGGGAACCCCGAACAGCAGAAGTCCTGTAGAATTTCAGAATAACTGGGTCCAAGCAAACAGATCTGTTTGGAGTTCACCTCTTGATGTAGTTTGGAGTGACTCAAACGCAGAGCTTAGTCTAACTTTCTGGTAGAATAGCGTCGGCAGGTAAAGCACACTCTGTGGCATTACAGGTTTGGAAGAGCGGAAGATTCAACAGCAGTATGAATAAATAATGAAAGAAACTGAGATTATAAATTGTACTTCCTTATTTGAAAGGACTTGTCTCCTGATTCATGATTATAAATGCGTTACAAACTTCGGGTCATTTACAAAACAATAGAACACTTTAAGATTACCCTTAGCTTTATGTAAATGTAATTTTAATATTCTATCTTCGTTAATTATCTAATCTTGGGAGCAAATAAACGACTGACACAATTCTGCAGCTATTTTGCCAGCAGGATTTCCTTTGAAGTCGGTGGCGGTTGTAAGAGGAAGTGGATGACAGGACTGAGCCTCACCACCGCTTTTAGAAGAAGAGAAACTTAACCAGTAGCTGAAAATCCGGACTTTGCAGCAGCGCGGAGCTAGTTCTTCACTGCGAAATATTCATTAGCGCGAGAAAATAGGGGGCATTTTATTCCCGCTGCTCGGCTCTCGTGCTCCGGGAGCACAGGAGGGTTCGTTCCCGCCTCCACGCAGGTTTGCCATCCCCACGCGGCTCTCGGGACAAGGCGCAGCCACAAGCACAGTCCCACGGGCTGCAGAGGCCAAGATTCGGGCTTGGTGTACGGCTATATCAGCGGATATGCCTCAATTAATTTTGGCGGTTGGGTCTAGGTACAACTGTGCCCTACGGAGCAGCGCACCGCAGGCAAACGTAACCCACAGCCTGGACCACGGGTATCGCGGTGACAGCCCGGACAGACCCGTGGCTGCCGGGGAAGCCTCTGAAGGCTCACGCTCGTACTTGTGCACTTGGCTCCCCCTTGCCATTCCTATGTTAATACAGGCAAATTAGCCCCGGATGTTTTCCACCTTATTTTGAATTTTACCCAGCTATACGCATATAAATGCTCATATTAAACGGAATTCATTAATAACTCATACTTAGTTTCTTTAGTGCAAAAAGAGCAAAATCAGTACATCAGCGAGAAAGAGTAGAGTTCAAAATTACCATCTCCAGCCCAATCAGCAGTGGGTCTGCTAATACTCCCCTTAGAGCTCATCAGCTGAGACAACAGATTTCCAAGTACGAATTCTGGCGTTGCACAACCCCAGGGCTATTCATTACATTCTACAGCTTCCCGTCTGCTTTATGAAAGGTAGAGATGTATATTACGTGGGCTATAATTTTCATTAATAATCTGATCCATGTCTTTAGATTATTTTAGTAATTACTTCACATAAAAAGGCTACTGAGTATGATTACAAATATGTCTTTGTTTTGACTGTCTGCTTTTGTGGCGAATACCAGATGTCTGAAGTTCTTGACTTTGTTTAACAATATAAATAATGTTCACTGAGGTTTCCAAATGCCTCGCTCTGACCCCAGGAGTATACAGCTTAATAATACAACACTCTAATAAACTAGTCTGCAAACTGTTCAAAGTTCAGAAATTAAACCTTATTTGCATACAAAAAATACATCAAAAGAGCATTAAGGGCCAAATTCTGCTCTTTTGAAGATCTGCGTGCACAGCTTGCAAATTACTGCTGCTTTCCGTGGGGCGAGAAGAGCGGGGGCAGGACCTTGGCCGCCCGCTGTGGTGGGCTGGGGGCAGCCGGGGTCTCCCCAGACCCCTCGCCACGGCCAGTGCCGAGCGCCGGGCACGCCTGCGGTACCTGTGCCGCTTTGTCTTCCCCTTGCTCCGTGTTTGCATACCCGGTACGAACTCTTTAACCATTCCTGCTGGGGAAAACAGGCGTGATCGCAGTAATAAAATAGCATTGTAGAAGGAATACACCGCGAGTGACCATACTGCCGGCCAAGCGCTTCGCCACCACACAACCGGTTGGCGCCACCACGCAACTCAACCCCCGTTAGCCCAGGTAGCCCCCCGAGCAGATGGCTACGGGCAGGCTGCTCTGCCCCTCTCCCCCCGGCCCCCCCAGGGCTGCTGCTCTCCCCACAGCGCTGGGGCTGGAGGGGCTGGAGGCACTGGAGGGGCTGGAGGGACCACCACCAGGCAGCTGCACGCTCGGGCGCATCTCCTCCCCATGCGCGGCTGGTGGCACACAACGAGTAACTCATCATTGCCACCACAGGAAGGAGCTCCAGCACCGCTCGTGGAGCATCGCGCGCTGCTCCCGCTACCTGGGCCCTCCGGTGCACATACGGCTCTATGTTCTCGACTCTGTTTTAATTCTTTTCCTGAGCACCGCATCTCTGCAGCTCAAACACTGACCGCAGCGGAGGGTCCCCGAGGAAGTTGGAGGGTCCCCGAGGAAGCCGGAGGGTTCCCGCTGAGCTCTGTCCCCTTCCGTCCGGCGAGGGGAGGCCACAGGGATGCGGCTTGGGTCTACTGGGGAGGAACCGGGGTTCGTACCAGTCTTGTTTCTGCGGGAACCCAGCCCTGCCTGGTGCTGGCAAATCTGCCTACGAGTACCGTGCCGTACCTCACTTCCAGGAGCGGGCGATTTGCAATTCTGAAAAGAGCTGAAAGAAGACATTATGTTGTGTTTTATCTAGAGGGAAAGTGCAAAGCGTAACCTTTGCCGGGCGCTGTCAGCCGCAACAAAAGGTAGGCTCAAATATTGATCAGCCCTTCGTAAAACCGGCGAGCGCTCCTGACACCGGCCTCCTTCAACATCAGGGGAAACGCTGAGTGGCCGGCGCCTGGGCTGATGGCACCAGCCCGCTGCTGGGTGGCAACCACAGCTCCGCCAGAGGGGCTGCGGAAGGCACAGCACCCCCAGTTTGAGCTGAATGAGCCCCAGCCCTTCGCAGTTAGCTGTAACCGTCTGGCCGCGCCAATAGCTCAGCCACCTGCTCGCCAGTGCCAATATTCAAGGGCAAATGTTTGTGTCTCCCCTCGCCTGGGGCTCCGTGCCAGGGCCCCACCGCCTGCCCAGGACCCCCCACCCCAGCAGGGCAGAGGCAAAGCCGGTGCCAGGTAAGCTCACACAGCCTTTGTATCGTTGCCCCCAAAACTGTGATGCCCACCCAAACCCATGCTGGCACCAGCCTTCTCGGAAGTGCAGGTGCCTCCATGGAAAACCATAGCAGTGAACCACTGGGACCACCGTGGTGGATAAACTAACAATCTCTGGGTGCTACGAAGGGGTCACAGAATCGAAGACTGGTCAGGGTTGGAAGGGACCTCTGGAGCTCCCCCAGTCCCACCCCCCCGCCAGAGCAGGGGCACCTCCAGCACTTGCACAGGACGGCGTCCAGGCGGGTTTGGAATGGCTCCAGAGCGGGAGACTCCCCCACCTCTCTGGGCAGCCTCTGCCACTGCTCTGCCACCCGCACAGCAAAGAAGTTTTTCCTCATGTTGTGATGGAATTTCCCGTGTTCCAGTTTGTGCCCGTTGCCCCTTGTCCTGTCACTGGGCACCACTGAAAAGAGTCCGGCCCCGTCCTCTGGACACCCGCCCTGCAGATATTGATAAGCATTGATGAGATCCCCTCTCAGCCTTCTCCTCTCCAGGCTGAACAGCCCCAGGGCTCTCAGCCTGTCCTCAGCAGAGGGATGCTCCGGTCCCCTGGTCATCTTCGT
>VZSZ01000912.1:3218-32594 GCA_013398815.1 Ibidorhyncha struthersii | reverse complement strand
GGTCCATGGGGTTATTCCTCCCCCAGTGCAGGACCCCACACTTGCCCTTGTTGAACTTCATTAGGTTCCTCTCCGCCCAACTCTCCAGCCTGTCCAGGTCTCGCTGAATGGTGGCACAGCCTTCCGGCGTGTCAGCCACCCCTCCCAGCTTTGTGCCATCAGTCTCCCTGTGCTTCTCCTCCCTGTCACTCATGGTTTCCCATTTTGCCCTCTTTCGGGGGCCTAAACCCGGCCGAGAGGAACAGGACAGCTTGTTAAGGGGGTTCCCAGCAAGGGTGGGCACTGGTGGAGGGTCTCCGCTCCACTCCTCCTTGGGCTGGGGAGCAGACACCAGGGCCGAGGCAGCATCCCCGCTTCTCTGGCCCCCCTGAATTCAGACCTTTGAACAGATGGGCACGGGCCACCAGCAAAAGCAGCCCCAAGGAGCCATGTGCTCCCAGTGCTGTGTCCCGGGGAGATCACACAGCTGCAGCCGCCCCAGTTACCCTTTCATTTTTAAGAGCCGATGTTTCCCAACACAATAAACCAGTAAAGCCAGTGAGGAGGCAGCAAATGCACATAAATTTGCTGTTGGTGCATCATTAGCGGGGATGAATAAATCCCAGGCCAGCAGCGCTGCACCCCTCCTGGATATGCAATTAGGTGGGAGACGAGCACCTGAAGTAGAAAAACAACCAGAAAGTGGTCCGAGTGGATAATTTATGAACGGAGAGAGCATTTTGTGGGGAAGCTCTCCCGCTTCCCCAGCAGCATAACCTCTGTCTTTCCTGGATTTTCTTTCCACCTGCGTTTCCTCAATTTGATGTTGGCTTCCTCGGCCAAGCAGCAGCAGCTCACTGATTACGAGTCGGGAACAACAGCGCGCATCTATCCTTGCCAGGAATTAAGTCCGTAGAGTTTCCACGGTTTTCCCAACAAGCCTCACATAAATATTCAGCAGAACATGCGAGGGAATAAAATCTGCAACATTCCCCTCCTGGTGGGTCCGGTGGCAAAGGTGGAGCTGAGCATCGCTGCTCTCCCGCCCGGTGACGAAAGGGTTTCCAGCCGCTCGCGCCAACTCACCGCCGGTACAGCGTACCGGCCTCTCACAATTTACATAATACATTGATATTCAGGTTGTATTCCTTCTCCAGAGCTGATAAGAAATAGATTTAGAAAATGTACATTATATACATCTCAAGCTGCCCAGGATCACTTGGAAGTACAAACACCTGGGCTAAGGCTTGAAGTCGCTGTAACCTATTAAACTTGTTGGCCTGTACAAACCTGTCAACCCAGGAGATAAAAGTACTATGACCCACCAAGGAAACGCAGGTGCTCAAAACTAAAGGGGGACCCGGGGGGGACCGCGCGCAGCTCTGGTGGCCGCATCAGCATCGCTGTCACAGCGGGACTTCCCGGGCTCTCGGCAGAGCAAACGCCCGTAGTTATGTGTGCTCAAATCCACGCGCCTGTCTCCGCTGTGCTGCAAAACTTCAACGCTAATTACTTGCGATTTTGGACCACCTGGAAGTGCAAAAAGGTTTTCTTTAGCTTCACTGTTTCCCCTGAAATTGAGAAAATAATTGGAGTTAAAGGTAATGCTTCTTTCCTTTGCTCAAAAGAGGACGTCGGTGCGAGAGGACGGTATCTCCCACCTCCACACAGCAAAGGGCGAGGGGTTGGTGGCGGTGGGGGCCTGCGGCTGCGGAGTGGCATGGAGCCCCCTCAACCCTGCACAAATCACCGGGTGCGCGTGAGGACCCCCAAAAGGCTTCCCCAGAACTAACCACGATCAGTTCAGCCTTATGTCCTACAGCCATACATATTTTAGCATCTTTTCTCGGGTACACGTCTAACAAAAGCCGCTATCTACAAGGAAAAATGCTGCTCTGTCCCTCTGCTGCGTTCCAGTCACCTCTCCTGCTGTAGCTCGATGCAATGAAGTGTAAAACACATGCAACCAAAAAGGAATAAAAATAAAGCAGAGAAATGGTTTTTATGTAAAAATAAAATTTGAATACAAGTATGTTCGCAAAATGCATAAGCAGATACTGTGCAGTCTTCGGCAAAAAAAATATCACCCGGTTTGTTACAAAGAGAATTTTAGTTCCCGTACATCGCCAAAGGGGACAGACCTTTATTTAGGAAACTGAAAAAGTACAAATGCAAAGCAAATTAAAAAATCAATTACTTAAACCAAGGTTTCTCACTTTTTGATTTAAATCATGATTAAAAGCAGTTACTTGACTCACTGATTTAAATCAATCCACACCATCTCTCTCAGATGATCTCAAGCAGTTAAATAAGAAAAGAGAATATCATCAATAACCCATCTGTGTCACAGATGAGAAAGCGTCCCCGCGGGACTGCTTTTCCCCATTTTTCATGTGGTGATCCCTAGATTTTCGAGGAGTGGCACAAGCCCAGAGGAAGCCACGAAAACGCAAGAGCTGGTACCTGCAAGTCCGTTACAGGAGAAAGGAGTGGTGAGGGCTCACACAGCCAGGACATATAAAGACTATACCTTTATGCTCCCTAAGTCCCTTCTAAAGCATCCTTAAATGCTGTGGGTGTAAATTAGGTGTTTCACAAAAATTATTTTTTTCTGCTGATGCTGCTCCTGCAATGGAAAAATTTGCAGGTGAAAAAGGGACAGGGCCGACGCTCCCGAGGATGGTGAAAACCGGCGGGTCAGAAATCCCCCACCGGAGCCTCTCTGCCCCGCTCACACCCACGGCTGCTCCGTCAACCACCATCCCCGGTCCTTCGGGGTGGACCGGGGCAGCCCCCGGGGGTTCCCCGCAGCCGCCCGCCCGCAGTGAGGGCGACCAGCCTTCTTTAAGGAGGCGATAAACCGGACCGGAGGGGAAAAAACCTGCACCTGAGGGAGAAGTGAGGGCAGAAAAGCCAAGCGAGGGCGGTTGGGTGCACGGGGGAGCACTGGGGCTCAGGCGGTGCCGGAGCCGCCGTCGGAGGGCTCTTTGCCGTGTTTGGGTATATTCCCTTTAGGCTCTGGTTCCCAAGTTGTCTAATTGTCCTTGATGTATCTTCTCTCCCCCAGGAACGCCATCCAGACCTACCAGCTCCAGATGTCTGAATATTATGCAGGAAGCCAGTAAACAAATTCCTCCTATTTTTCCTGCTAGCAATTAGAAACGTAGGAAGAACACATTGCTTAACAGGCAAGGAATCCGCCAAAGATATTTCACATGCATTTATAGCTGCTTAATGACTCTGGAATAGGTGATAAACACTGAATACTGTAAGTCTTTTAGATTACCCCTTGTTGCTACAAAATCAGGCTTCATGAAAAAGTAAAAATAAGGAAAAAAAAGCACGAGTTCAAATAGGAGTTAAAGTTGGGCTAAACTTGTGATTACAGCTGCTTCCAGAGTAAGCGTCAAACGCTACGGGAACAGAGCAGCGCTGCCACCTCCCCTCAAACAGCTGCTTCAAGTAGTTTCAACTTTTTCACTCAACTTTAGCTTCAGAGTAGGTCCCCGCCTAGTTCCCGCGCCTTCCCTCCCCATTAATTTCTTTGCATGCTTGAGCAATCCTGCCCTAGCAGGAGGGACGGCTTAGGTGGCTTCAGGAGTCTTTTCCAGCATTAATTGTTATGATTTTAGAGCCCCGCGGGGTGAAGACTTTGAAAAGGAGAATTTGTTCCGAAGGTTGGGAGGAAAATGAAAAAATCCAGCACCGCGGCCGTGCACAGCACCGGTGCCGGGAAACCAGGGACGAGAATTAAATCGTTCCAGCTCACGGACTGAAGGCACGGCGCTCGTGGAAAGCACAAGCCACGCATCCGCATGCTTGAAGTTTACAAGTTGCGGAAGTTCAGAAGCAACCGAATAAATAACCCGAGTTTCACAGGTGATCTGCAGAAGAACCTCCTCTGGCTTGGTGTTTGCTACGAGAAAGGTCTTTACTGGGGCCGGGCCGGCTGCCCTGGAGTGATCAGCACTGCGGTGCTTTCTGGGAGAATTATGTTTATCTCTGTTTCTGAGGTTTCTTCTCAATGATCAAAAAAAAACCAACGCCCCAAAACAACCGCAGTATTTTCATAAATAAATAGCTGTCCCAGAGCTGATTTACAATCTTCTGAGGCTGTTTTTTGGCCTTACGACAGACATGAGAGATGTATTGCCCTGAAGCAGCGGGAAAACCTAGAACGAGGCAAAGGCTGCTCCTCCGTTCCACCTTCAGGGTGTTTGGCACATGGCAGCTCGGTGGCCATCTGGTATCAGGGCACCTCTCTGAGCATCCCCCCTCCGCAGCCACCAGCTCTTGCGTCGCTTGGCTCTTTCCCTATTGTCCCCTGTGCCACCACTGGCCAACCCCCTTCGCCCAAGCCCCGCTGATGTGCTGCCCATCCCCAGCCGTGGGTGCACCCGTGCGGGTACCGCACGCACACCCACTTGCACAAGCGTCCCGTCACCCTGAGCGTGCCCAGCCCTCGCTCCCCACAGAGCCCCGTGCCCCAGGAGCCGCGTCACCCTTGCTGACCACCCCTGCCACGCTACACGGGGGTGGTGACCACCACCCTCATCGCTCCATCGCAGTCTGGCGATGTCAGCCCCAAGGTGAATCTGACATTCACGCTAAATTACACTGTGTCCCGTTCTTGTATTCCATAACGCAGTTTGTGGGTGCGGTGACAAAGTTCTTCTTGGCATCACCCTGCCCAAGCAATGAGCTGCCACCACTCCTGCAGACCACGGGCAAAAACCAAGGCAGGCGGGAACCGATGCTGCAGTTTAATACTTCAACTGTTTCCATTACATCGTCACTGATCTCTTTGCGATGGTTTAACAAGCTTCCACAAGTGTCCCGGGCCGCAGGCTGCTATGGAAAGTGGCGGCTCTCAGCTGCAGTCCCCAGACTGCAATGCGAAGGCAGGAACTGCATTTTGCAAAGGGTCTTTTCATCCAATTATTTTTTCCTCCTAAACAAACACGTTGCTGAGGACCTAAATTGCCCAGAGTGTTCCCCACTGTCCGTGTTTCCCCATGCCGGTGCCACAAGCGGGCAGAAAGCACTCGGTGCCACCACTGCTTAGGGAAAGGGTGCTGGAAACCCGACACGAGATCCTCACATCTTTTTCAAGCCTTCTCAAATGAAGGTTTAAAATAGAAGCAGTGACATGATGATTGCATTATTAGTGACCACAGCAGCTTAACTAGTTGTCTCAAGGCAAGAGCCGAGAGGAACACAAGCACGAGGTTGCTGTGCGAAATGATGTCTACATCAAGCAGCGTTCACAGGTGAGGCACAGAACCATCCCCTTACCCGCACAGTGACCCCTGATGCCAGCTCTGCAAAGGGTACTTAAAGACCCCTTTCAAACTCATTATTCTTAAGCAGAAATAAACCGCGAACATGCAAAATAAGTGTGTCCGTTTGCTATTTTCATCATCTCTTCCAGCACGCTTCATCTGGCTCAGGTGTGTGTCGAGTATATACCTGTTGGAGGACTAAGATCATTCCTGCTTCTTACTGCGATGAAGGAATTAAATACAAAATCTTCTGTAGGAAGCAATTGTGAAGTGTGGAAGTTTCTAGTCAGGCAAATAAATTGGATTTAAGTATATTACAGTCATAATCTTTTTCTGCCTCTCTCCAGACAGCCTTTGTACATGGAGAAATGAGAATGTATTCTCAGACAAATCTTGACCTGAGGGAGAAGGCTGCGGGAATCTGGATTTTCAATAACATAAGACAATAAAGCTCAGACTTCTAACCTGCCGCAATATGGTAAAAGTATAAAGAGCTTAGCAACTAATAAAAGAAAAGGGTCTTCCAACTCATATTTGAAGATCTAGACCCCCAAAAGGACACTTCATAAAGATCATAATGGGTTAGTCAGTATCTAACAGATACCATGTACCTTGTTGACCAATTGTCTGACAGTTGTCTTCTGCAGGCCTGGATATTAATAAGCCTTGTGTTGATTTCCTTGGGGTATTTTGTCTTCGTAATTGTACATCTACTTGTTGTGACACTGCAGCTTGCTATATATTTATTTAATGCAATTCCTATAGCAAAAAAAAAAAAGTATGTATGCTATTGTTTTCCTTAGATGATATGCATACACTGCAAATTTCACTATACCTCTGAGGTACAGTGAATCAAAGCTGTTACAGTGTAAGGGAGAGCACACGGTCTTGGGGCAAAGAGGAAATCCAGATGTGTTTTCCCCTTAGGTGTGAATGCGTCTTACTCCTTGCATTACACAGGGAATATAAAAGGATTCAATTATCGCTGCATTTTTATTTCTAATAATAACAAAAACTTGTTCTAGAAGGTATTCCAGTTAAATAATATTTTGACAGATAATGCTAGTGTAAAGTAGCTGTCACTCACGCAGCAAGATCAAGGGGAAATAGATGCATAAGAAAGATCACAGGGTGGCTTATGTAGTGAAAATGAAGCCTGTTAAAAACTCCTCTTGCTAACAAAACAAAGACTGTCTGCAGCTTGATCCCGCTCTCACCATTTTCTGTACAGCTACAGAATAAAATGCAAATATTTAGAGACAGCATGTTATATATAAATAGCAGTTTTCCATAGAATCTCCAATACAGGCATATTTAGAAGTACTTTGTGTTTTCACAGCTCCCTCAGTCATCCCAGTCGTGCCCCAACAGCCGTAAGACATCAGGACAGAGCGAGATGGGGCGGCTTTCAGTCTCTCTGCTGGTTTTCTGCAGTCCTTGGCCAGGCGATCCTTCTCCTGGTGCACCAGACACGCTCCAGGTCACGGCCAGGACACCCTCACCGGCTGCGGGAGGCAGGTCATTCTGATGAAAGTCTGAAAATATCAGATTTGCCCATACGTCACCACCTTTATTTGTCGGCTGAAACACAACTCAGCCCCATTCGTGACTTTGCCCATCTCTTCCGTCGCTTGGAGCAGCCTGTGCCCTTATTTCAGCTACGTGGGAACTTGTTTCACAGCACCCACGTTATGCGCCTTTTGGCTACGTTCACCTACAACAAGTTTGTCCTGCGAATGAGCATTTTCCTTTTGCTTCAAGTTCTGTACAAAATTCCACACAAATGCTTTATCACAACCCTCTTTCAGCCTCCAGCCCCCAGGCCCCGAGCCCAGACCGTGCTCATCCCAGCTCCCAGCCCCACCACGAAGCCCTCGCACGGGCCGGGAGCAGCCCCGGGGTCAGTCCCTGCGGCTGCCGCTCCCCCCGTGAGCCTCTCCGTGTTCTGCCTCCAGTGCGGGATTCAACGGAGATAAATAAGACACCACAGTGGAGGCAATCCATGCTGGAAGAGACATCAGAGAGCACCAAGGAGAATATTAAAATTAAGAATATAATGATCTACTGCAGCAGCAAAAGCGTGATGTTGACATCTACGTGCTGCAAAGGGGTCTGCAGGTAACGGCCCAGCTCCGAGGTTGCTCCATACCTGATCCTGGTGCGTCACCAGGGTAAGAGAAGTCGTGGGAAGCGAGAGGAATAACAGAGGTGTGTTTAGAGGCATTTACAGAGAGGGTAGATTAAGTTACAGCTAGTTACACTATTTAAGGATAGTCTCCAAAGTTTCTATACAAGTTGTGAAAGAGCTCATTTAAATGCTGGTTATAGCTCATAGTTTTCAAAGCTGAACAGCTTTTAAAAAAGATATTTTTTTTGCAGAGCTGAACTTCTACTGGAAACTGAGCGCAAAACTGAAATATGGGAGTAAGAAAATACACACACGTACATTCAGAGGAGTTGCTCCTGTTCTCTCCAACAGGTCCCACATCAGACATGGCAAACCCCTACTCCTTCTCCCAAAAACGCCCCTCCACCCAAGGCAGCCCCTGGGTGCTGTGCCTGGGTGCCAGAGGAGGCTCGAGACCACTGCGGGGGGCCAGTCCAAGTCACAGGGAACTGCACAACACCCAGGAGATGTCTTCACCCGCCCAGGAGCAATGCTATTATCTTCAACCAAAGTGTTTTGACCTAAAATTTTGAGTTTCTATGTAAAATTTCAGTTGGGAGGGAAAAAACATCCCAACCAAACACCTTAAAATAGTCAAAGTTTCCAGAAGGAAGAACTGAAGCAAGGAAAGCATCTGATCCACCACCTCCATATTCCTCCAATACCTTCACCACAGCAGGAAGTATCAGTAAAGATACAAATATCTGTAGCAGCAGAACAGCTCGGGAGACCCACGGGCTTTACTCTGGGGTGCTGCAAACCGTGGGAGAAGGCAAAGGAATAATCTAGTTGGACAGTCCCAACAATGATTTCTTCAGGATTGTGCAAGAGTCTCAAGATAAATGAGGAATGCTTCTTTTTAAATGGATTATTCATCTACAGTGGCCTACAGCTCAAGTCATTGTCAGTGCTTGAGATAGGTCCAATAAAACTTCATTTCTAGGAAATTTCTTGATACTAGGAAACTTTTTTTTCCCCCTTTAAGCGTTCAGTATTAGTGACAGAAACAGAGAGGGCAGAAGGATGGGCTGCCCCAGGAACCACAGCATCTAAAGCACATGGCATTGGCCACCTGTGAGCCAGTTATTCATTTGTCTTTGTTTTAAGCCCTCATACAGATTTACAAGATAAGGCAAGTGTAACTGAAGTTAATGAGCGTCTAATTTTATCCTTTGTTTTGCCTGGCAAACTAACTTACAAAGTCATAGCTGCGACCTGCAGCTACACTTGGGAAGAAAATAAGAGAATTATTTACAACAGAGTACTGTATTTAATAATTTTGCAGTGGCTTTACGATACTGCCACTGAAAAGTTTGGTTTCATTCCCCCTTTTTACCTGAAGTTCTTTAAATAAGTTTCCATAAATAGATTTCTCTGAACAAACAATAAACGGGTTTTGCTTCCCCCCAAAACTCATTAAAGTATTCTAAAATCCATTTAGTACTAACACTGTGGCCATCTTCGATCCCTATGAGATACCATGACTTCAAAATAGAAGGTAACAGCCATGATGGTGACATTTACTATAGAAATAAAAGAGTACATAATGCAAATCACCCACCCAGAATTTTTTAAGTTTTACTCCAGACTCCCCTTTTCAGGCAGCGGCAGAAAGAATCTAGATTTTGCGCTGACATTTGTGTTATTTGCTTTCTTGCTTGCTTATGAGTACACGTCATCTCCAAGAAGAATCTAGAGAAGCTGGAGAATGGATTTCTTCCTCCAGGAGGAGGTCCCAGCCCACCCCCAGCCCCGGGCAGGTTGTTGATCCCGTTTCAGAACCATTTATGGTTCAGAAAAACACAGGGCTGTGAGAGTGCTCATTGTGTCGCTGGAGTACGTGCATGTGGGGCTGCTTGTCCTCCGTCCTCGAAGCATCCTACCGAGCCACGGGGACCTCCTGGCACTTGTCCCGTGAGACACCGCAGAGTCCCAGAGTTGGACCTGCTCCCATCACACAGTCTTATACCCAGCCTACCTTGGAGATACCGGCAAGAAAACGCCCCGTTCAGAGGAGTTATTCTGCTGTCTGTGTTGTGACTAGATGTACCGTGAGGTCTTATCAGCGTTCCCTACTGCCGGCTCTACAGGTCTGTCCTCAAAACATGGATCTTGGGCTCCTTCCTGCCAGGGAGCCACCGGAGGAGACATGGGACAGTCCAAGCGCTGCTGCCGCACCGCGGAAGCGGGGCTGTGCACACATGGGCTTTCAAGCATAGTTATGATGAAGCAAAACTATGACAGAGAACAAGTTTTAATGCCACAAATGTGCAGAATCTTGGGCTGGAAATGAACTAAAGTTTTACCCATGGAGCCCGCGGTGTGATCAAACCTCATGTGACTGAACTAGAGAGAATTTGGGGAAAATACTAAATCTTGTTCACCTCAAAACCAACAACAACTTCATCCAAAATCTGACTGATGGAATCTGGCGTGCCACAATAGCAGGAGTGCTCCAGGCTGAAGCACAGGCATAGACAAGCACGTGCCGATGTCCCAGTGAATACTATGGTTTAGGCAACACTTCAGCAGGAGTGCTGGCTCCTGCCTGCCGCTCATCGTTTCTTACCTTGTTTCATTGATCTACAGCATCAACGTGTATATTTTCCAGCTGATGTTTAACTTTGATGAGCAAACCCAGTATTTGCTGGCTCTCTGGTGATGTGAAACCGGACCAAGACACCGCGATGGGAAGTGGGCAGGGGCTTATCTCCTTTTCCTTCTGTATTTAATCACTAAAGGTGCAGTTAGTAACTAAACGCAAAGATTTGTGGTCCAGCAGCTAATAACACCCGGGCACTTGCTGGAGGAGACAGAGTAAAACGGCCTAATGTGCTCTTGCCATGTGGTAATTTTCCAGATAAATGGACAGTTGCTTCAGCAGTTCCACTGTTGAAGGTCAATGATCCATATAATACGGGCAATTACGGAAGTATTTCCATTGCAGACTCTCTGACAAATTTTTAGCGTAAGACAACAGATAAACTGTAGCAAAGGTACAAAGATGCGGGTACCGGACTTGAAACCCTGCGCCCCAGCTCCTGTCTGGTACCTGCTGGAAGACCCAACTCTGCCTTCCCCCCCAGTTGTCTGAGCAAGTGTCTGTGCCCATCGAACTGCCCCTTTTTCCTCTTATTTTGACATTTCTTAATCCCCTTTTGATACTGCGCCTCAATTACCAACTCATCGCTTTCACCCAGGCCGCTGTTTTCCTGCCTTCTAGTTCAAAGTTAAGCACTTGGCTATTTTATAAAGATTCTCTAGGGCTGAAAAAGAAAAAAAAAAAAAAAAGGAAAAAAATCAAATAAGGGAAAACTCCTCAGCAATTTGAAAACTTGGACTCCCGGCGGATACACAAACATAACCATTTCTAATTGCATTTCAAAGAAAAGGCAGAAAGCATTCTCAGGGAGTATGTAGTGCCGATGCACTTACAAACACTACACACACAGCTAGCCAAAATCACAGCGTACATGCTAACGGTTTAGTCATTGGAAAGAGGGTTCTGAGCGATACATGGATTGAAATAAATAATTGTTTTGTGTAATGAAGTGTGCATGAGGAAATAAGCGCTTGTACCATGGCACAGATTGTTTTAGCATTACTTGCATCCTCAAAAAGCGCAGACACTTGCTGCGCGGTATTACAACCTGCCACGAGAAATCAATACCAAAACCTCTGAAAATATTTAAGAGCATCCTGGAGTCACTCCCCCGCAACACCAACATTTCCAGCTCTCAGCTTGTAAAAGCAAAGAGTTTCTTGCAGTTTCAGCAGCTGCTTATAAAACGTCTACATGCAACAACAAAATGTAAAATATACAGGTGCCCTCAGTCATCCAAGTGCTGTAGAAGTTTAACGATAAACACATAAGACCCTGAAAGACTTTTGTGATTTCTGATGGGAATACATTAAACCTGTAGTAGTGCTTCCCTTGTGAATTGTACTTCTGTTTCAGTTTCAGTTTACTGCTGCTTTTACCCATCATGTAAGAGACAGACTGCCATTTCATTCCACCAAAATGAACGGGAAACATCAGTAAAGAGCAGCCTTAATGGTGGAGGAATTCACCAGGGACGGACTTTGGAGTTGTTCAAGAACCTATTTCAAAATTTAAGCAGATTTTGCTAAAAAGGAAAAGAGAGAAGAAAGACAGAGACTTGAAATGCTGGAATTTAACCTTCATGTAGGAAATGAAGAGCCGCGTGCAGTGCTACCCCAGGCAGCAGCCGTCCCTCCCTTCCCCGCGAGCGGGAGCACCAGCCCCCTTCGCAAGAGCCAGGCCTCCTGCAAAGCACTGTTGCTCGTGCAAATAAGCGATTTTGTACGAGATTAATCAGTAGAGGAAAGCTTCTGGATGTTGTGTGAGGACAGTGGCTCGTTGATGGAATACGTATCAATAATCCACAGCCGCGTAAGGGCCAGATGTGTCAGAGCTCAGCAGGTACTGCAGAATTGGCACCAGCTTGCCGTTCTCAAGGAGACGAGCAGGGATGGGAACGGGACAGCCCGAGGGCTGACCCCCTCGTGGGTCCTGCCCTCAGGTCCCTCCTGCCCACCAGCACCGGATTTAAACATGCAGGAAAGACCTCTTCATACTATAACACCCCAAGTAAGAAATTAATGAGTTACGTAGCTGCCTTCTGAGAAGTATCACCATGTCATGCTCCTGAGGCACTTCTGTAACGTACGGTTAAATACGTGACATTTAATCCAGCAACAGAAGGAAGCTGGCAAGGATTTGGCAAGGTTGTCATTAGGAGAGTCTGTTTTGACTGGAATTAGTGACAATGTTCGTAACATTTGAAAAAAATTGTTGACTGTGCAGAGCAGCTCCCGTGAGAAAGTCCCACGCATTTGCTCCAAACTTCTGGAAGATGCATCCCGGCTAGTGACATGGAAAGGATTAAGTTTATTCTCTTTAACACGAGCTGGGGCTACTAACAGGAACCAAACACACCGCTTTTCCGCATCCTGGACAGCGGCTCATTGGACACAATAATGCTCCTGCTTGTACACAAAACAAACTCCCCCCCTAAACCATCCCCCAACCCTGTTTTCCCTTGTAAAAATTATGTACTTACGTGCTATTTCAGAAAATTGCATAAAAGTTGACTCTATTATGATTAATTGTCCCCACGGCTTCCTGTAAAATTTTCAAAGTTCCAGCTGGTCACACAGGGTTTAGTTTACAAAAGTGTTGCACATTATTAGATTTCCTGATAAAGTGTGCTCTTTTGTGATTAGAAAACCGCTTCTCCTCCAGACAACTGGCATCCTCTTTGTTATTCACCCCAGAGATACGCCAGCCAAAATGGAGTGCACTCAGACGAAAAAAAAAAAGAAAAAGGTATTCCCAATCAGACATGCAGATTAAGCATTACTTATGCTGTGTAAACAAAACATGACCAAAGTTTGAGCACAAGCTCTCCCGCGACACGCGCAGGCTGGGAGTGCACGGCGGTGGTTTGGCCGGGCTGTGCTGCCCCCGCTGTCACCCACAGCATGAGCGCTTGTCCTGGTTTGAGCAACACAGGACTAATTTCTCTTTTAATCCCCGGGAAAATTGCACTTTTAAAAGGCTCCAGTGCCTGAATTTGTGAAAATATTTACTTTATAGCCAGCCATGGTGTGTGGGTTTCAAGGTCTCAGTGTTTTTGAGCTCCCCAGGTGTGGGGATGAGGAGGAGCAAGACCTGAGCACTCGACCCAAGGTGGCCAACGGGGTTATTTCATACCATCAATGTCACATTCATTATCAATTAGAAAGTTTGCTGTGAAGTTCTCTCTCTCCTGTGATGTCTGCCATCCTGAGAACTCCTTGTCCTGGTGCTGGAGCCCCGAGCCCTTCCCTTCCTCCCGAAGCCGCAGCGCTCGCAGTGTCCCACATTTGCTGTCATTGCTGGGAGTGCACGGCTTCTACGGATAGAATGGGCTGAGGGTATCTTTGCATATTCTGTACTGGTATTGGGATCAATATTAGTTCCTTAGTGTTATTATTGTTAATTATCTAAAGTTACTCTATTAAATCTTTTTATACCTCAGCTCCCAGGTTTCCTTGTCCCCGTCCCCCCGTGTGTCCCCCCCCCGATTCCCTTTCCCGGGTGGGGAGGGGTCACTGGGTGAGAGAATGATTGTCTAAAGGACAATAGGTCGTTATGGGTTTCTCAAACCATAACAGGGCTCAACGCTGCAGCCACCCACCCGGGGCCATCCCAGGGAAGGTCCCGGCTCTGAATCCCGCTCCAGTCATTCTGTCACTTGTCATATTTAACTTCAGATAAGTGCCAACTGAGGAAGGCAAAGCAGAGGGGATGCAACACTACCCACACCACTACTACCACTACCCTTCTGCTCTCCTCCACACACCCCAACCTTCCCACCACCACCCCCCATCTCCCCTCCAGCACACCTCCGTACAACCCGACACCGGGGAGGGCTGAGAAGAAACCTACAGACACTCTCCAATTTTCAACACAGCCTTTTCTACCTCTGCCACGTGGCTGCAGCATGGAAAAGCAAGTGCCACGGCAGCTAATACAACCCAGGAGAAGCAGCGGTAGTGAGGAAGGCTGGACCAACGGGAACACCAGAGGGCTGTACTCGTCTCTGTTTTGCCAAACGTAAGAGCCAGACTGAAAAATGTGTTGAACTACAGGGTGCAGATCAGAAGCAAACTTTACAGAGCACCACGAGGAAGCACACACTCAGAAGTGTGGTTTGGGAACAGAAGCTCGTTCTGTTGGTCTACCGATATTGCAGTTCCGATTCCTCCATCGCCACCATGTGTACACGTCCCTTAACACTAACCTGGGACACAAGCAAAAATCCACGCCCAGAAATAAAGCCATAGCACAAGTACCTAAAGTTTCCTGAAAGAACGGCTGCACGTGCAGACAGGGATGATCCAACTGACAGAGTCCTCTCATCAGAAACACATTGGGGAAGGTCCCACACCAGCAGCTGGACAGGAGCTTGGCTGAGCTGGTGGGAAGGGAGATTCCTAAACAAGTAACTGGTCAGAAGAGCGATGGATGGAGAAGGGTGGCAGATGCCAGTGGCGTCCCCGGCACACCTGCCTGTGCCAACCTACACAAGCTGTGAAGCTCAAACCAGCTGTTATTTCCCCGATGTCAGAGGGACTGACTGATAAACATGGTAGTAAGTGTGAAGTTATGCATGAAGGGGGAAAGAGTCCTAACTTCACATTATAACCGTGGTTTCTGACCTATTACCACTTACCAAAAACTCATTGTTATTCTATGAAGAATTCAGCTCAGTAGCAAATGGAGCATTGAGGATTACACAGAAAGAAACAGAAATGAAGACAAAAAACTTTGCAATTGTGTCGATCCAGGGTGCGCCTGCCCATTGAGCACCACCTGCACCTCCAGTTCCCTCCAGTCTCAAAGCCAATATAAAAAAAAAAGCCAGATAAAAGTATAAGAGTGGTAAAAACAAAAAAACCTTTCATGGTTAGAGGAGTTCATTAAGTTCAGGGGATGTTTCTTCAGGATGGAGAGTATGACAAGCACGAAAGTTCAGGGGAAAATAATCCATTTGGAGCTGGCACCCTCAACTCATCACTGCAAACACCTCGGGTCTCATACAAGTACCAGGTTACTTATCCACAGCAACAGAAGAATTTAAAGGTAAGAACTATGTGAGCCACTTTTTCCACCCCCCAAGAGACCACTGTCAAAGGCACGAGCATTTATTGGTGTCAAAACTTACAGAACCACAGTTGTTTCCAAGGATGCTAATAAGTAATCCAAGTCTCCCCATGTCCTGCCACACGTTTTCCCCTCACTTTGTATTATGCAAAACAGGAAAATATTATCATCCTTATAGCATTCCTTCTTGAAAGGCATGCATTTCAAATATCATAAAGAAGTATTGTCATAATGAGGTTAATGACAATAGGGTTTCCAATATCAAAGAGCCAACATGCAGCTGCTTTATAGTATGGAGCGATATAGCACAGAGCTCCATAATGAGAGTAGAGAGTTTTTGGGTTACGCATTTTAATGAGTTTGTAATAAGCAAACTACTACGGAAGCGGTAATTTGCATTTCACAGCACTATTTAGATAGAATACTTTGTTAACACTCACCATATTGAAGCAGGAAAATTAGCCCAACTTCATAAGGATTTAGAGTCTGAACATGCACAGGCCATTGCGCAGAAGATTATATGCTTTTAGAGTCAGAAGAAAAGTATTTGGCAATACGCATGGGGAGAGAAAACAGAGGAAAGGAATGCAGTACCTGTGCCTTTTTTGACCTATAGAATAAGTAGAAATAACTGCTGCGTGTTTCATGTTGCGTATGCTCCATTTGAGGTCTCAGTTTGTACCTTGCAGTGAAGCACATCAGTGCCTCTTGTGAAAGAAAGATCTGCAATATTGAGCGCAACCTAGTTCTGCAATAGCTGCGTACCAGCGTGCGTAAAGGCTTGTTTTGTGCCCCAAACCTGGCAGCCACCGCCGACGCTGCTCAGCTCTGCTGCCTCACGCGCTTGACTCATCCCCCAGCTCCCGCAGCACGAATCCAGCCTAGAAGTTAAAAAGTGTCTGAGGTACATGGTGTGCATACAGCACCACGCACACCACGCTCCGTGGAGCACCGCGCTGCGCTCGTTACAGCTCATTCGATAAAGAGATGTACCTTAAGAACAATGCATTCATCTATTAATGTTCCTTATGGGAGACATAATCAGCTTCATTAGAAGTCATTATTATGGTAAAACCCTGGAAAAAACATCATGTACAAGGAGGCAGCGTGATCAATTAAAAACCTAGAATATGTGACTAATATTGACAGATGTTTACGGAATCGCCGTGGGAGGTCAGGCGCTCCAGCAGGGTGGCAGCTCCCATGGGCACAGCCCGCCCCGTGCCCACAGCCTTCCCGGGAACCGGCCACGGAGCCAGGCACAGCAAGGAGGGGGCTTGTCTTCCCTAGGAGCAAACAGTGCAGAATGCAGGTGTGACCACCGGAGTACCCCAAGCCGGTGAACACGTCCACAGATGCCCCACCATGGCAGGAGATGCTGCTCTGTGCCCCAGGTCAGCCCCTCCTCCACACACCCCAGTTCCCCCCACTCCAGTCTGCACAGAGTTTTCACAGCAAGCTGTGCAGAAAATATTGTCTGAAGCCAATAAATTTTAACACTGAAGTTGAAAGCTACTAAACTTTCTGGACTGAGAGTGATTATTTTGTTGTGGGTTGGGTTGGGATGGGGGCTGTTTGTGGGTTGGGTTTGTTTTTTTTTTTTTTCCTTACTCTGAAAGCTCCTGTCACTAACTGCCAGTGCTTTTCTCTGTCCCACCAGCCCCAACTTCTTATGAAAGGCAGACTGGGGTAGATAACATCTTTTCCAGGTCACAAAACTTCTGCCAGTAAAGACCACACCAGCTCTGCTGTCTGCCAGCAGAGATCCCTGGGAGAGAGAAAGAGCAGCAGTGGGGGAAACCCCCTTGGAAGCCCCACGCAGCCCCTGCCCCAGCACCAGGGCAGGGCACAGCTCAGGTTGATGCCAACAGCCCCTCGCAGGGTGGAGGACACCACTGGGGTTGACGCATATACGATTTAAAACAGTTTGGAGGCAGCGCTCCATGTGAAACACGGGGCCAAGCTCTGGTGGCACCATCGCCTTTCCCGAGGCCGAGCATCCTCGCCCATAAGGCCCGGGAAATTACAGCTTGTGCTTGGCGAGATGTTATTTTTAAGCCTTAACAAACACAGCCTTGATCTTCTTAAACAGTTTAGATCCGCTCTGCCATACAGATTCACAGGTCTCCAGCTGACTCGGTTTTGGGTACGTCTCTGACACAGCAAAACGAGAGTTGGGCTCGGGCAGGAATTCAGACCCGGGTAGCCACTAAAAGCCTTTCCCATTGCATATATCAGTGTAAAAGTTGAGAGCTGTTATCCAGGAGGACTAATTCATCAGTTGCTGTGAAGTCGATAGCATTGATTTCGGTGGGACAGGCTTTCGCTCCGTTGCAAATAGTTGTTCCAGTAAGAGGCGGGTGACAGGGAGAGCTCCAGGACCGCGGGAGCCAACAGCTCCCAGGAAAGGCTTTCCCATGAGGAGCCCAGCGGTGCCAAGACTACGGGAGCCAGGGGAAGGTACCCAAGTGTTGCTCATTTTTAAGCATACTCTATCTTTGACCTCCAAGGAATTTTCCCCACAAGCTAATATCTAGGAAAAAAAGGCACAGGAAGCAGAGAGCGCTCCTCAGCACCCAGAACTTCAACAAACACCTACAGCTGGAAGAAAGGGCTATTAAGATGCATTCACTTGTAGCAGCTATTACCTGATAATTTATTACTCAAGCAGAAAAACAAAGTACACTAATATGTAGCCTTCAGAAGGAAGAGAGAGAGAAAAGGGAGCACAGTCAGTGAGAGGCTCCTTGGCCAAGGGGCAGCTGCAGGATCAGACCATCCCCTGCCTGGAGACCCAGCTCCACTTCCGACCTGCAAATCTTAATTTAAGCATAACGACCCTGCACCCACACCAACACAAGCCCACCACGCCGTGCACGGGTCCTGCTCAGCCCCGGGGCCCCGAGCAGCTCTCAGCCTCCTACTCAGCAGCCACGGTGCAGCAGAAGGCTCCAGTTGTCATTAAGCCTTCACAGAGCCGTTAGCTACATGATCAAATAAAGAGATAGGGTAATTTACAGCAGTAAGCTATAATCTCTTTTAAATAAAGAATTATTGCTTCCTCCTTCAGCAAGGACTTCAGTGCGCTGGGCTGGCTCTTCCTTGAAGCACCGCGATATCTCACTTGGGACTGAGCAGAAACACGTAAAAGCAGAGGGTACGTTCAGGAAAGGTTCTAGGAGGGGACGGTGCGCCTGGGCACGTTGTGCAGATGCTCACTGCAGAGCCTTAAAACTCTTTTACTATAAATCACATCACAACCTGGCGGGATCTTTGCTCTTGCAAAGCACCCACTCCGTTCAGCGAGTGCGGCTGCAGCTGTAACACAGCGCGGGGAAGACTGACGTTCCCCACCACTGGAAAAGTAGCGATAAGAGTCAGAAAAGGGGGAACAGCAGCCACACCACGCACCGAGAAACTACTGACTGCAAGCTGGAAACGCAACCTTCGCGGCTTTGTCTCCAACCCACCGTGTGGGGGTATTATCTGTCCCTGCTGCGCTCGGCAGATCTGAGGGAGCACTCGCTAAGCCCCCTGTCCACACAGGCTTAAAAATAGCCCACGAGAACAACTGTTCCCTGCACCGCCGGGGCGGGGGGAAGAAGGGGGACAGCCGTGCGAGAGCAGGGCTTCGCTCCCGCTCAGGCGGAATAGCCACGACACTGGTGTGTGTGCTGTACGTCCAACGTCTCAGCTGGACGGAAAAAGGACAGAAATAAGGCGAACGCTGGCTGGCGCGGCCCCTGGCGCTGGGCGCGAGCCCTGCCTGGCACGCACGCAGGCTGCAGCCTGTCCCCAGCAGCATTTCTAGCCCTGGAGCCAGCAGCCCAATTAAAGAAGTTTGAAACACTTCTCTGAAGAGTTTTAGACACGAGGCCCCACAAACCACCTTACAGAGAAGTAACCAGTAGATGGCAGGCCTGCAAAGCCTGATAAGATCACGCAAGTTCATTTTACTTCAGAAAGAGGAGACAGAATGATATTTTAAGACAAATGTTTTTATACTTTAACTACCCTAACAGGATCTATTAGTACATCTGTAGAGATATTTTAAAGAGTTATGGCTACAGGATTACAATTAGTGCACCAAACAACCCAGATCAGGAAGATCCATTCAAGTCAAAGACGGTTTTCAAAACCGAATAAAGTAGAGCATCTAATAAAGTGCAGTTTCTCTACAGCAATATCCAGCTCATTTTAGGCATCAGCCAAGTCAATTTAGGATTATCACCACCAACATGTTTGTTAGACAGTAAAGACATATCAGAGGCACAAGCGCGTACCAGTGCCTGCTTCCAGCCCCACACAAAATGAATATCCTATTCTTCCCTTTCATTATTTTTTCATTAAGACAAAACCCACGTCTTGCCCAGATCAGTCACGCACCACCTTCACAGTCATGCACCGTGCAGTATGGGGCCCACCATAATGCTTGCAATACGAAATACCATTTTTAAACATATCAGCAATTTTAAAACATCAACTTACGTGAAGAATAATCAGAGCTATTCACTGTCGGTGGGGCAAACCCAGTCCTGAGCAGCACCAGGAGATGCTGCTGCACTTAAGGGAGCAAGCAGGGAGGGATGCGTCCCACACCAGCAGTGGCCTGAGGACACTCATGGACATTCCCTCCAATATCGCTCAAATGTTTCAGGACAGAACTTCCTTCCACAGGCAGCTTCACTCAGTGTACTTTTACAATTGCCCGATTTTAAGAGCTTCATGGAAATCTTATCTTGAATTTAGTGGCATTTATAATGTTACTTCTAAGTCAATACAGTCTATTTTCGTATCAACTCATTTCATCTTAGTGGGGCAATTTATTTTACTTTACTTTTGCTAACTTTTGAGTCAGAACAGCTCCTTTCCTCTACATCCCAGCACACACAAAGGATCTGCAGGAGGGGTTTGCTCGCGAGAGCTTGGCCAGGGCTGGTGGTGGAGGCTGCGACACCAGCGGTGTCCCAGGCTGCTGTCAGTCGGAGTGGCTTAAGGTATCTGCACTCCTCAGCACTGCCAGAAGAGACCCATAATGGGTGGTTTGGTTTTCTTGCAATGCCCGGAGAAGATATTTCTTGACTTTGGCCTCATCACCATGAAATTACAGCCCTAAGATTACACCCCTGAGGCATTCCAGCTGTAATGAGCAGATACCAATCTGCATTTGTGGACACAGACTAGAACAAAACCATTAAGAGCACTGTCATTAGATGGTCAGCTCCAAAGTGTTTGAGATGCTCTCCCCATAGCACAGCTCCAGGCACAGGCTCCTACAAACGAGCCTTGTTAAGAAACTCCCCCCCCCATTTTTGCACTGAAGGGGGGGAAAAAACAGCAGCAATCTGCTTTCTGATTTCCCCGCTCTGCTTGCCTTTTTTTGTGGGCGTTAGTCCACATTTGACCTCTGGATTTGGGCATTCTTTAAGTTTCTGCAATGGGTAAGAGCAATGGCAGAGGTGGGTTTTTCCCCCCGCCCCTTCCCACAGGGCCCCTCCAGGAGGGCAGCAGGGCTGCACCACGTCGTGGGCACCAGCCAGAACCAGCCCCCCAGAAACCCTCGCTTGGCTTTCCAGCAACCCCCTCCCATCTTCACACCATCCTCAGAGTAGTAATTTAGAGGAAGTTAAGTAAAACGTGGTGCATCACTGTATGTACATGAGCTATTTTCCTCAGAGTAGACAATGTAAGCTTACACATGGTCTCACTGCTCAATATTAACGCCAGACAAGAGACTTTTCCTGCTCTGCTACTCGCTCTCAGGTGCTCCCATCAAGCTGTCCAGCTCAACCGCTGCCCAAACCTGCAGGTGCTTCACACGGTGCATCACCCACTGCTCCCAAAAGAAGGGTCCTCCCCACCTCTGAGCACCCAAAAGTTCAAGCTGCCCCCTCTACTGGAACAGCTGGGCTCCCACCAGCTTCAGGGAGGGGGTCTCACCACACAGCTGGCACATTAAAGCCATCCTGACTAATTACCACCCCCCCCCAAACAGATCCAAAACTCAGAGTCCCTGCACACACACAGTATCCCAAAGCTTAGAGATTATTGTGCTTTTAAAACACGCAAGGTCAACACTTCAACGCTTCCTTAGTTTACTCACCATGAGGAATGCAGCAGAGTCCCATTCATCCCACCAGAAGGAGCAAACTCTTCTTCCCACTGGGATGGGACCACTCCCCCACACGCAGAAGCCTCTCTACCCACACACGTCCTCTTGTGTGCGAGGGAGCCAACACCACCAAGAGCACCACTCAGCTGGGACAATCCCAAAGAGCTTTGAGCATGTGAGAGCCACCCACTAAATCCTCGCTGGGATTATCGCACCCACCTGAACAAACCCTTCTCTTCCTGACGAAGCCATCAGCAGCACCTGGCACAGCACGTGCAGCCCAGCTGCCTCTGCCCGGCCTCACCGGGAAGGGAAGGAAACCAAACCCCGGTTATTTCTTGCCCAGTCTCTGCCTCCACACCCGAGTGCATGAATTTTGGGGGTACTCCATGAGTGCTGCCGAGCTGGGGACACATCGCCCCTTCCTGTGCGTGATGCTTCAATGCAGCGCTCAGCACCGCAGCTGGGGAGCGCCTCCAGGACCGGCGCACACCACCACCGTTCACCAAATCTACAGACCAAGATCTCGCCCAGTGACAAAGGAGGAATTATTTGCCTGGCTTGCTTCGATAGGACAAGGGGGAATGGCTTCAAACTGGAAGAGGGGAGATTTAGATGAGCTATGAGGAAGAAATTCATGACTGTGAGTGGGGTGAGGCACTGGAACAAATTGCCCCGAGCAGCTGTGGCTGCCCCATCCCTGGAGGTGTTCAAGGCCAGGTTGGACGGGGCTGGGAGCACCCTGGGCTGGGGGGAGGTGTCCCTGCCCAGGGCAGGGGGATGGCACTGGATGGCTTTCAAGGTCCCTTCCAACCCAACCCATTCTATGATTCTAGAAGTCCCAAATGAAGGACGGTTCTGCACACACAAATCACCCACACTGCACTGCTGGAGGGACCCTGGTGCTGCCGGAGACGCGCTGGCCCCGGTGCATGTGCTGGTACAGCCAACCCGCGGGCAGGCAGCGGTGGCATCGTGCCCAGGGATCGCAGCGGACATGCGGCTGAGCCTGCACAGGTCCTCCCGAACGCACCCGGCACACTACACTCACCCACCATTACCGACACGTTCCCTTTAGTCTGCGAAATCCCAGAGAGGAACATGGAAGTGCAATACTGGATGGAACCGCTGGAGCCACCACGTCGGGTTGCCCACAATCCCAGGCAACCACATAATTGATGTCTCATTTAAAAGATTCCCAGGACATCTCTGCAATGTGCTGCTGTAGACCACAGACCCGTCCCCACGCCCTCTACCGCAAACTCCAGCCTGGTGGGAAAGAGGCGACCCGAGCGCTGTGCCTTGCTGCGGGCGTCAGAGGCTGAGCAGGGCGTCAGCACCACAGCCCCCCCCGGCCGGGGGTGCCCTCAGAGAAGTCCAGCTGGGCTGATGGCTCCTGGAAGAGGGGACATGGGAGGTCAGGGGACATGTGTCCCAGCCTTGTCCTCGGGGCACTGTAGGGGTGTGTGCAGAGTCATCTTAAACTAATAAATATTACCATTTATTGTAATTTAAACTTTCAGATTCATGGAATAACAGAATGGTTTGGGTTGGAAGGGACCTTGAAGACCATCCAGTCCCANCTCCAGGGATGGGGCAGCCACAGCTTCTCGGGGCAACCTGCGCCAGGGGCTCACCACCCTCACATTCACGAATTTCCTCCTAATATCTCATCTAAATCTCCCCTCTTTCAGTGTAATACTGTTCCCCCTCATCCTATCGCAACAGGCCCCGCTGAAACGTTTGTCCCCACCTTTCCCATAGGCGCCCTTTAAGGGGGGGGCCAAAGACTGCGTCATTGTTCCCTGCAAGTTGGGACCTCATCTGCCCAAGCTCAGCCCGGTGTCATCGGAGTTCACAGCGAGCGGCACAGTTACTGCACTGGGAAGCTCCGTACGGCAGAGCTGTGGACACAGCAGGGGGTCAAACCCCCAAATTTGGTCCATCCATCCAGCTGGTGCTACTGTTGGTCACAAGCACTTCCTCGCACCACGGTTCCGGCCGCGCTCAGCCATCGCCTGGGCTGCTCCAGCGCTGGGCAGCTCGTCTGGTTTGTGCCAAACGCCGTGATGGATTCACTGAGCAGCAAATCCCACTGCCCGGGGCAGTCAGGAGCAGAAGGTCCAGGGCCTAACAGGGAAGGTTTGCTACATTCGTATGAAAATAAGGAGAAAATGCCATCGGTAGGAGTAATTAATCACTGGGAAAAGCCTACCAAGAGTTGTTGTGCAGTCTCTATTACCCACCTTTTATTTTTAATCAATATTATATGTTGTGTCCATATTAAGAGAGGACTTCAGTGAAGCCCCGTGGGCTGTTTTATTCCGGGGATCAGGTCTGATGGGCTCAATGATTCATGGAGGATCGCTGAAGCAGTCCCGAGGCCTCTGGAAATCGCAGCTCCCAGGATTTAAGCATTAAAAGGAAGTGTGCTGTTATGTGTAACAAGTGATTATATGGCACTTAAACAGGAAATCAGATGCTTCTTATACTGCAGTATGTTAGGAAAAGAAACACGGTAATGGGCGAGGTGAGAGGTGGTTAATACCATAATGTTTCCCCATACGCTACTGGTGGAACCATTCTGGAATATTGCATACAATTCGTAGCATATACATACACGAAAATGTCTCTGAAATATATAATGCTTGCTGAAATGTTGCATGAGGGAGTAAAAGATCACTGTCTGCTACTGTCTGAAAGGTGATAAATACCGAGCAAGAAGGCAGCTTTTCTTCAGATGATCAAACTTGACATAATTGTGAATAGCAGGATTAGCACAAGATTCGGTACTTTGCTCAGATTTACAGATGCTGCAACCATCTGATTACAAGAGCCTCTCAGCTTTCAATTGAAATAAATATATAACTACTAGGCCTCCCTGAATATTTGGGTTAGTTTGAAAATACAAGCTTTAAAGGAAGAGCACCACAGGACAGATGAAGAACATCTTGCAAGTCATATTTTTGGTCCCTTTAATTTGAGCATCTGAGCTTGCCAAAGAAAGTTTGAAGATGATAAAACCCAATTAACCTGAGAAATGTGTGCTGTGGAGCAGCGCCTCAGAGGGAGGCATCGAACCCCGTTGCCCGGATCACCTCAACAAACCACTGGGCTTCGGTCTGCCACGGGCAAAGGCTCTCCAAGTAACAAAATAAGATGTTTTTTCCCTCCCATTTCTATTATTCTTTCGCTAATTTGAATTTATCAAGTTAAATAAAATTAAAAACCAGCACATAGTCACACACGGGCTGTTGGTACCTTTCTCAGGTGAAGGATGCTGATGCTGATGCTGCCTCGCGCCCCCCGTCCCCGCGCTGGACCCCCCGACGTGGCTGGGGCTGAGCCGAGGCGCCGGGAGCAGCGAGGCCCCGGGCTGGGAGAGAAGTGCACCGTCTCCCCTCAAAAGATATGTTTAATTGAAGCAGCGTGAGGGCAGTTGTAAAAGCTGACAGGTTTACATCCACATTATGAAGACAGAACAGAAGAGTTCGTCATTGACTCTAATCAATTTTTCCCTTTTTTGTGCATTAAGAGTTCTAGATAAATTGCATGGCGGTGTTTTAAATTGCTGAACAGCTTCAGGTGAACTTTACAGGTGTCACCTGGCATCTATAAACTGTCCAAGAGTCCTATAAAAGACTGCGAAACAAGAGCAAAATTAGGAGATAAATCTATCACTTAAAAAAAAAAAAAAAGCTAGTGAAGCACATTTTCAGTGTTACTTTTTCACAGAGCGCAGGAATGGAGAATTGCAGGTAGCAAAGACCTCCTGACGCTGCTAATATTCAAGGTGCACTAATGAATTGGTTTAATTATGCCCCAAATTCTTGTTTGCTCGGATCCGAGATGTCATGATGGCCACCTTCACTTCTGTGCTGATATACTAGAGCGGGGCATGAGGGGTTATTTTGAAAAACATGTATCTTTCTTCATGCTAAATTTCACAGCTACTACGGTAAAATAAAAGCAATGAATAATAAATAAGCTCTTGCCTATATCTTTTATAATTTCTATTAATAAAAGAGCGGTTAAATATTTGTGCCTTATAAAAATTGAGCATCTGACTGTAAAGTAAATTCAACCAGCAAAGCACAACTTTTACTGGTAACGCAACAGAAATAGGCGGATTGTGGATATAATTCCACCCAAAACAAAGCAGACAAATAAAAACACAGGAAAATCTATTATTTAGGGGGTTCAAAACATATCCAGGCAGGTCTACGAGGTGTCGACACCTGGGACCAGTCATTTTACCTTAAAAGAAATGAAGGCCTGCATCATTTTTTAACTCGTTTCCTGCTTTATTTGCTGCTTGTGCTCAGCCAAAGTTCATTTTTCATAAAGCTGCTCAAACAGGAACACCATCCGTTTTCATAATTTATGCTATAAAAATAGACAATCCGAGCGGGAGCAAATGGCCATTCCAACGGTAAGATTCGGCCGGCTGCGCTTTCCGCCTCGGGTCTCCAGCTGCAAATCGCGGTCACCCGTGCTGCCGTGGATTTGAACCTCCCACGTTCCTCTAGCAGGAGGCGCGAGGAGGCGTCCGCGCCTGGGGATGGCCGAGCCCCGACCAGCCCCGTCGCTGGGCACAGAGGGGCAATAGCAGGAAGGGGAAGAAATGCATTTATTTGCCCGTCCCGTCATTTCTAAATTAGCTTTTGGTGGGCACGGGTAGGATCTAAACTCGCTAGCTCAGGGGTGTGGAAAGCCTTCTCCGTTTTCCCTTCCTGTACCAAGGGATGACGAACAATTCTCCCTCGCGGGCACATCCCCGCGTCCCCGCTGGATTTCAAGCCACCGCTGGCTGCAAGACAGCATCTTGTATACGCGGTTACTCAGAAATATCCACGGTATTTTTGCCTTGTAGCTCCTCCTTCGCGTGCTTCACATACGACTCAGAATATGAGCCGAGCTACTCAACTAAGATACAGGTTTGGAAAAAACTGTTTCGTATTTATTATTTGCAGCCTTTTCTAGGACAAGAACACAGTAAGTGCACATAATTGAAGCAGATAACTCCAACTTACTCTCCCTGCGAGTATATTGCCATGCACATACATCTTGATTAGATCATTTTCCTTTTAAAAAGGAAGCATTTTTGTACCGTGCTGTCTAAGATAATTTCCAGCAGAGTCTGCTGGTGGAGTTCTCTGCTAGCAATATTTAAATTCAATCCTCTCCTTGCTGTTGTTTGTTTTTTCATAACGCTCACGTTTTCCTCCCTCATTTTACCTGTCTCCATCAGCAGGTCACAACACTTTTGCACCAGCAAACAGGCCTGGAGGCAAACATTCCCTGTCGCTGCTCTTTTTTTTTTCATTTGAAACCCTGATCCGGAGGGAGAGGCGGCTGCGTTCTCCGCACGCCCTGACAGGCCTCTCGGGCTGCTGGGGAAGTTGCTGGGATTTCGGTTGGCGCGGTCCCTGGTGAGTGCCGCTGCCACATTTTCCCTCGAACTGGTGACCACCCGATAGGTGACCTCGCGCCCCCCGACCCCGCTTCCAGGAGGTCTCTGAGCTGGGGGATTCGAGGCTGTGCACAAAGACAGTTGCTCAAGGAAGGGGCCACCGCTTCAGTCAATGTCCTCTTACATCCCTGACACTTCCCACTAAAGTATTTAACCTCCAGCGCTAGAGGAGATGACATTACTTTTTTTATGGTTTGGAGAGTACGACCTTTTCTATCACCGCACTTTACTCACTTCCCTTCCTGCACGAAAAAAAAAGTAACTGGGAGAGATTTCAGCACATAAGGAAAATGATTTTGTGTTTACTAAAACCAGAGTCTTTATACAAGGTTGTTAAAAGTAACTCATGAGCTGAAGGCAATCCCTCTTTAAAGGAATGGCTTCGCTAACGCACGGGGTCTTGTAGAAAGGGCTGTTGGGTCGTACCCGAAAACCGTTCTCGTAAAGTCACTCAAAGGCGCACCTTGCACTTGCATCCTTACGCTGGTGGCACGTCGGGTCCCTGCGCGGAGGCAAAGTGTAGCGGGACGTACTCTGAGGTGTAGGTGCCTACGGGTCAGGACCCTGCCCTTGCAAGCGCAGTCGCTTCGCTGGAAGCCTTATTGCTGACGTAGCACGGGGCAACTTTGGTGCCCGAGTTCAGCCCCCCATGTACAAGACGGGTTTAGTGAGCTGCAAGTGTTTAATAGTGTGTTTTATACGCGCTGAGACATGGTTGCGGCATGTCCACTTGAAAAAGAGCTGCAAATATGTGCTGCCGTGAGGAATACCCTGATTTGGGAGCAGACAAGATGCCCCAGGCTGATGGAAGAGTGAAACTGCAAAGGTAACATGCTTATACCGTGGGGAAACGTCACCGCTCGCTTCTGTAGCATCCCCGCAGAGCTGGAGTCGGGAGTTTCGCTGCCGCGGCGCTGAAAGGAGCCATTCGAACACACTGAAGGCTGGAGGTAAGATTAAAGGAGGAGGAATGAAAACTGCTGATAGAGAGTGCGGTGTGCTAAAAAGTGAGCTAAGAATAAAGAGATAAGGAGCACCAAGATGTTGTCACAGTTCTACTCTAATAACTTAAGTAGCTGCTGTTCGACAGCAATCCCAGAGCACCGTAATTTAATCTAGGAGTGAAAGATGCCAAGAATACATACGGTGTCAAAATAAAAGGGACCACTGCTAGCCCGCGAGCAGCCCTCTGACTCCGGCGGGGCTGCATCCCATCCGGGTGGTCCAAAGCATTTGGAAGAATACGATTTCGGTGTTTTAAATACCTGACGCTATCCAGTCACCTACTAGTTTGTATGCATGCTGTTGATTTAAAAGGCTGGAGCATAATCAAGCTTTCTTTTCCAAAGAGCACAATGAGCATGTGAAAAATATATGATCTTTTTAAATTTTAAAAAGTGGATTGGTAATGTTCCTCGCAGCAGAAGGAGAGTGGCACAATTAATTTTCAAGCTTTATGCACCGCACAGCTCTTCTGTGGGCCGTAACGCGCGGCGGTGCTTTGTACGGGGGTTTGAAGGTGAAGGTTGGAGGGAGAGCGCACGCCAGCCCCGCATCGCCTGCGCGGACAGACCGCCTGCCTTGGGAACGGCGCGGGGCTGCCGAGGAACCTGCTTTATAAATATTTTGTGAGTACCTATCTGTCTTAATAAGACTAGCTCAGCCTCCATGCAAAAAGTAGTTACTGTACAATGAAAGCAAACGCGGCGCTATTTTTCAACAGAATGTTTCTTGGCGAGGTGTGGGGTTGGGCAGAACCAGCAGGGCTCAGGCCTGGAACCACCAGCTCTCCCTGTGCCTCTGCCTCCCGATTTCATCCACGCTGACTCCACAAAGCCCACAGAGCCCCTTTTTTTTTTCTTACCAGTCAGGAACACTTTTAAAAATTTGTGTGTGTTTCCACAGTTTTCCAGATGTATAAACTTCCCTTGAATGAACCCCCAGAATTTTACCAACCCGGGCGATGAGTATGTTGTAAAACAGTTAAGACCCACATCCTCCAGTTACCCCCATGGGACTTCCGAAGGCCACCGTCGGGTGACTCCTGCTGGGTCGCCAGATCTCAGGTCCGTCCCCCAAGCCCCAGGCCAGACGTGGAAAACCTCCCGCGAAACGCTAAGCCGAAGCACCTCTGCTAACCCTACAGGTAGCGGGGACGCATCAGGACACGGGAGAGCGGGACCGGAGTTGCGATGTCTTTTCTAGGTCTAAACCCAACTTTAACACCCCCAGCACATCTGGACAGCTGTTGCCCAGGTGCCTGCACTGGTATAAGCAGCAGCTGAGCTTGTCCGTGGGGGAACGAAGCAGAAATGACGCCGTGAGGTCCCTCTGCCCAGGAGAAACTGAAAGCTGTGGGATGGACACTGCTGCGAGGGGTAGCGTTGGCCACGGCCACCATCCCTGCGCCCACCACAGCCACGGTCTGACACCCTCCAAAGCGACACGGACGGGCTCCTGCCCAGCCGCCCGCAGCCTCTCTCCTCTCCCGGCTGCTAAAAGCGATCACTCCGTACAAACTAAAAGCAAACCAGAAAGTATCCGCTGTCAGAACAAACCTAAGGGTGAATGCTCCCTGAACTGATGAGGAAGATCAACACCGATAGGCTTAATTTTTGTAAATGTGGCTCCATTGCTAACCTGTGGCTTCTCTTCGCTGCAGGAATCTGCCTGACTTGGAAGCTGCTATTT
>VZSZ01000911.1:164314-193224 GCA_013398815.1 Ibidorhyncha struthersii | reverse complement strand
TTTTTTTTTTTTTTTGTTTTGTTATAAATATATCTAGCTTTCGGTAAATGCTAGCGGCTTGGTGTGTTGAAGCAGTGTAGGACTGTGCTATGAAGCATAGTAGGACTGTGCTATGAAGCATAGTATCCCTTGAGGAGAGATCCCAGCCCCACTGAGCGCTGATTCTTTGGGGACTAGTTGCACTGTAGCTCTCTCTGGTGCTCGGAATGAAAACTACACCTGGTCCCGGTGCCCCTTTTTGATGCTGAAACAGGAGCTGTGCGCTGTTCTGTGCGAGCGCTCCTACAAGGGAAGGAAATCACTGCTGCTGAGACGAGGCCAGTGTGGCATGCGGCGTCTGTCTTTCCCTTCTCTCTAAGCATTCCACACTCTAAAGCCAGTCTCTTCCACATTCTTCTTTCCCTCAAAGCTATTTTATTCTTCTGCAGATGTTGCTGTCTCTGTCCTTCACGTCCCCGCTATGCACCTAGTGTCACCATTGAAGAGGATAATTGCTGTGGCTGCAATGCCATTGCCATCCGGCGTCACTTCTTGGATGAGAACATGACCTCAGTGGACATTGTTTACACATCTTGCCACGATGCAGTAAGGAGAATCTGCAACCCCCTTCATATTTGGAGCACGTTCCTAAGGCCCTTCCTGATGGGCTTTACGTGCTTCCAGGTGTAGTGTAGTGGTACAAAAAAGGAAACTTAAGCCTTTTTCTGACCCTAGAGCCTTCCCATCTTATCTTTCCATCAAGAAATCCTGCCACTTGGACAGAAATACTTGCTACCACCAAAAATCAGATCATTCAGAGGAGTGCTGACCCATAAGGCATAACCTGTCACGCTGCTCTGCCTCCTTTTCCCTGAGCAGGAGAATAAGTGAACAGGAATGTCTCACCTGATGGTTACAGTAGAGGATCTTTTTCAGGTTTATGAAACGCCTTTCTATGTGGCTGTGGACCATGAGAAGAAGAAGGTGGTCATAAGTATCCGAGGAACTCTGTCTCCAAAAGTAAGTGCAGATACCCTTGGCCACCCTGGCACGCTTTCAGAAGAGTCTGGGACCTTTCCTGACTCGCACTTGATGTTGGACTTCCCTGAAAAGTGGTGACTCCTTTTCTTCCAGGATGCTCTGACCGACCTAACTGGGGATGCGGAGCGCCTTCCGGTTGAGGGTCACCATGGAACGTGGCTGGGACACAAGGTGTGTAAAAGAATAGAAAACAAACCTAAACCAAAAAAACCTCTACCCACTTTTTTTTCCTGTTTCGACTTTTTAATTATAGGCCCCCCAAAAGTGGTCTTCATTGCTTGACGTGCTTTTAAGAAGTGTTCCATAATTGCAGTGAAATGGGTTTGAGATGTCAAAATAAAATCCTTAGTTGTAACAGTTAAAATCACTATGTCTGTCATTAAAAAACCTATCCAATTAGCAAAACTGAAACTGCAGAGGGCATCTGTGGAGGCCTAGAACAAAATTATGGGAGTCATTCAAATTACTTTTTCTTCCAATGACCTTTTCAGGCTTTGCAATCAAACCCTGAGAATGTGTTTAAAATTCTGGTGCAACGGGGTAGGCGTTGAACCTCATAAAAGGCTACTGGCAGGATTGCATCTGTGTAATTAGACCTGATGCTACGTGTCTGTGTTAGTGATCAGCACTGGGCTGGCTAAATCAATTTACTGTAGAGCTGACCTTTGGCCCAGTCCGGCAAAGTAATGACATACATGCTGAGTTTTAAGATTATCAGGAATTTGGCAGCCTCTCAAAATGCAGTGCCAGATTGGGAAAGAAAAATACAAACTGGAGGTTGCGCGTGTTGGAAGGAAGGCAGCGGCTGCTAGAAATGCTGCTGCTCGGGGAGACGAGACGCTGCTGATCAGCCCATCAGGGTCCCCGCAGGGTGGGACACTGAGCTCGTAACTCCTTGGGAGCCATGAGCTGGAAGCTCCTGCTTCATTCCTGATGTCCCACCTGAATGCTAAACCTCTTCTCTGTGCTTTGATGCTCTGATTTAGGAAGTAGAGCGTTAGGAGCTGATAGCATTTGAGTATGCGGTTGTCTTAGCTGGATACGGGTCTGATAAAGAAGCGGTTACCTGAGAAAGTGGTGTTGGGATGCTCTGTGGTCTCCAAGTCTCCCAGAGTGGGTCTTTTTGAAAACAACGTTGTCTCCCTGCTATTTGGCTCATGGGTATTTCCTTTGTTTCCCCCAAAATGAGCAAACTAATCAACCTGGCAATTACATAGGACATGTTATGGAAACATAGGTGAAGGAGGTAGTATTTTGTCACATAACTGATATTTAGCTAATGTGGATCTTTACTGTTTTGTTAATGCATCTGAAGTGTTATGTCTACTGTCAGGGACTGGATTTGTACTAACTCATTTAGCTCAAAACAACTTTACGCAATCGGTGTGATCAACAGTTCATACAAAGAAAGGTAAAAGGAAACAAAAGGGAAGAAAGGGGAATTTGTTCCACTTTTGATGTGCGGAAAAACTAGTAATAGATCCTTGCAGAAGCTGGCTTTTCTTTTGGTCTTTATGTGGAAAATATTCATATGCCAGTGACTTATAGGAAACATTATCAGATCATTCCCTTTGGTTTATATTGAGTTTTTATTTGGCCTTTGTGTTATTTCTTTTTTGATTGTTGCTAGTACAGAAATAGAGCTTTATCTTAAATTATTATCAATGTTAATCTTCAGACAATGTACTGTTGATTCCCGAGGGGAAACTAATGGAGATAATAGAATTTAAAAATGTCTGTCTTAATGCATTTTTAATGTCCAGAAGTCAACTTTAATACAAAAATAAATGAAGTGTCTTGCTAACACTTACATTTAATTTGGAGAAAAGTACTCGGCTATTCAGGAGCTTCCTGTAAGTTGTTTGATTTCTGTTATTTTTCTTGCTGATTCTGTCCCACACACCCAGCAGGGTGGTGTGGCCTGTTATCTCCACCTGTGGAGCCCGCCTGTCGCTGTGCTTCATGCGGTGTCCATCAGACATCCTACAAATTAAAACTCTTGATGTTTACATGAGCCTTCTTATCACTCCACCCGTACCACCGCTGAAAGTGTTTGATTGCTTGGGTTGCTGCGAAATGCCACAGTTAAAATATATATTAGGTCTCTGAGCTATTTTGGATCAAAAAAAAACATAGCTGTAACTAAGGTTTATGGGTTAGCATGCCAGAAAAAAAAAAAAAAGGGAGTGACAATCCCTAGGGGAAATCAACTGCCAAAAAAAAAAAATCTGGCTTCGCTATTTTTGAAATAAAATCCACTGATTTTATAAAAAGTTAATGTAAAAATAACCATAAGTCAAGGGTGTGAAGCCATACATAAGCGTGGTGAACCTGTGTAGAGCAAAACGACTAAAGTGATGATGTTAAGGAGGTTTGTTTCATGGTGTTGAGCCAGTCGCGATGACAAGAAGTAGCTGCTAGAAGGAAGCCCAGAGACCTCAGCCATGATAACAGCTCTCACTGGTTTGATAGAACAGCCAGTAATAGCAAGAGCTTTCAGGCTCTTTTCTCTCCCAGGTAGACACCTTGTGGGGGTTTTTACACACACAGGGCAGTTTTGTGCCTCCAAACCGCAAAGCAATACAGAATACTTCCATTTGACTTTTCCTAGATCTCCAATCTGTTTGGTTATTTGCCTGTGAGGTTTTGAAAATTAAGCCCAGATAGTTTCATTCCTTTGAAACTTCTGAAACAGCGTCCACTTTAATGGAAAGTCTAAATGTAACTTTGCAGCGATAAAAATCTCATTCCATAATATTAAAATCGCTGTCTATATTGGAATATACTGTAATTATCAAAGATATAGCTATGAGGCTGACTAACAGCCCATTAGTAATACCACCGTGGATTTAGGTCACGCTTTTCAAAAATAGAATCCTAAATTCACGTTAGAAATTTATATAAGTAGTCTGCCATTCACTTTTCATTAGAGTTGGAAACAGAGACTCTTTGGAATGCAGCAGAAGCTGGCTGGCTGCTGGGAGATCTGAATGCAGGCATGAAATATCGTGGCATCTGCTTTTTGATAATGATGGTAGCGTTACAGCTGTCCCATTTACAGGCTCAGCAGAATCACCTGTGTTCTGCTCTTTCTCTTCAGTAGTCAGATTGGTTTTGATGGTGTTTTTGATATTCAGGCCTTTGAAAATCCCACATTTCTTTGCTTGTTGAGAGGGGGCTGTGAATTCTTTTATGTCTCCCGAGATTAAACAGTGCTCAATAATGTTCACTTTGTACTTACACTGTTTTCGGGTAGGGGTGTAATGGGAAATAGCAGAGGAGATGATCTTCCCTGTTTTTTGGCTGACCCAGGCAGTGTGAATTATTTGAGGTCTGTAATCACCAAATTAGAAGTAGCTGATTCCTATTTACCCATGTTCACCCTGTTTTTCAGCCTTTATAGTTCAGGCTTGCTTACCACTGAATTAAACTGTAGTAAAGACATAACCAGGAATTTAGGCAACAGACCAAATTCTCGTTGCTTGTTTAGAACAGATCAACTGCATTTGTAATTAATACACAGAGGGACAAACCCTCTTCAGATGCAGCAATCAGCAGAGAAGATAAGTGTTTAGAACCAGACTTTCAGCTCATTTCCCATCTTCCAGCAGTTCTTAGCTTCTAGTGAATAAAAACCTGTAACAGTTAGTGATTAAAGTCCTTGGACAGCTGAATCCCCTTAATAGTTGCTGCCTTCTCCAGTCCTCAATAACTCTTCCCATACAGATAGTGCTGCCACTTGTTCCCCTCCAGCAGTGTCTTGGTGATTGTATCATTTTCCCTGTACATGATTTTACTCACAGATTTAAATGGAAGAGTACAGTTTTGCAGTTATGGCACTGACGTGCAGAAAATCAAAGTTTGTTTCTCTGTTCTACTGCAGGTCCTGGTGTCTGCTGAGCTACCAGATACACAACCTTATGTTTAAGTGGTTTGTTTGGTGTTGGTTGTTTGTTTGGGTTTTTTTTTTCCCCCTAGACTTTGCACCGTGAGCCCAGGAATAGGGCCTTGGAGTATTATCTTAATTTAAGAACTGTCATTACCAGAGCCATAAACTGTTTAGAAGTAATTGGTGAGCCAAGACATCTGCCTAATGAAGTCTATTCCTTAATGTGGAGTGGAGTCAGTATTCTTCCTCAAGCCTGACACATGCTGGGTGGCACTCCAGAGCTTATACAGCATTCAGAGCAGTAGAGTGTCTGCTAGATGTTTAGATCAGGGCCGATATGCAGCTGTTTACATCCTGTTCTGTCTTTGTGTTTCCCTCAGGGAATGGTGCTATCTGCTGAGTACATCAAGAAGAAATTGGAGCAAGAAATGGTGCTTTCTCAAGCTTTTGGACGAGACTTAGTGAGTATTCGTTTTCTTCTATCTTTGCAGGCTATACAGAAGCTGAGATTTCCCTGAAACGCTGTCCCTGAATCTGTTGTACTAATTGCTGAAATCTTCCTTCAATTCATATCCCTCTGGATTTCCAGACAGGCAACTGGTTACTCATTCCCCTAAGGCTTTTTCATTTTGAAACCACAATAACTGCAGAGCTCCTGATTCTTTTTCTTTTGTTCTCAGGCAGAGCTAAGGCAGGAAGTCCCATTTGGTGGCAATGCAGGACAGGGAACATTAAAAACAAATCAACAGGAACTAAAATCCCATCTCTATGGAGATTCTCTTTGGAGACGGCAACGGGATGCCGTGCTGACTGCCTGCGTGTGCACATTTCTTGTGATAGAGAGCTATCGGAGAACCCAAGAGAGATGTAACGAAGCAGCTTACCTTAGTTTATATGTCAGTAATAGCGCGGTCTATGTCCCTGTTGGGGAGAGAACTTCTGAACTGCCTGATTCCCCGCTGTCAGACAGCTGTCCTTTTCTCATGCCCAAAGAGTGCCTTGGCCTGAGCAGCGCCCCTGGGGAAATCAGCAATAGTTCAAGGGAGAAAGGAAAGAGGGATAAAAGCCTCAATGGTTCCCTGAAACTTGAGTGTCGTACCAGTCAACCCTAAAGTGTCTGCCTTGTGATGTTTGGTAGATACAGGGAGAGATATGTAGGCATCTGACTTCTTTATGCGGTGCTTTTTTCCTCTCTGCCCAGAAAGTGAAAATTGATCTGGTTAAGTGAGCTGTTACTCATGAGGATTTGTTTCCTCATGTCCTCTAGAGCTCAATTGCTATCTGACTGATAAGGATACGTTTGGAGCTGTATGCTTTGGTTGTCTTCTGTGCGCAATAAGAAGTATCATAGAATCGTTATGGCTGGAAAAGACCTTTAAGATCACCAAGTCCAACCGTTATCTAACTCTACCACGCCCACTTCTAAAGCATGTCCCTGAGCACTGTATCTAGATGCTTTTAAACACATCCAAGGATGGCGATTCAACCACTTCCCTGGTTAGCCTGTTCCAGTCTTTGATAACCCTTTCAGTGTGGAAGTTTTTCCTAATGTCTAACCTAAACCTTCCCTGGCGCAACTTGACGCCACTTCCTCTTGTCCTGTCGGTTGTCATGGGTGAGAAGAGACCAAAGCCCACATCTCTACAACCTCCTTTCAGGTAGTTGTAGACAGTGATAAGGTCTCCTATCAGCCTCCTTTTCTTCAGACTAAACAACCCCAAGTCCCTCAGCCGCTCCTCATAAGACTTATTCTCAAGACCCTTCATCAGCTTTGTTGCCCTTCTCTGGACTCTTTCTAGCACCTCAATGTCCTTCTTATACTGCGGCACCCAAAATTGAGCACAGTACTCAAGGTGCAGCCTCCCCAGTGCCGAGTACAGTGGGACAATCATGTCTCTAGCCCTGCTGGCTACAGTATTCCTGATACAGGCTAGGATGCCACTGGCCTTCTTGGCCACCTGGGCACACTGCTGGCTGATGTTCAGCCGGCTGTTGACCAACACTCCCAGGTTCTTTTCTGCTGGGAAGCTTTTCAGCCGCTCCTCTCCAAGCCTGTAGCACTGCATGGGGTTGTTGTGGCCCAACATCATATTCTGTTCTGTTTGAAGCTGGCCTTAAGTATGGTGGGTCCACCTTCTGATTGGTGAAAAATGGTGTAACTAACTGGACCTGATCCACAAGGATGGAGAGAGCACTTGATTGACATGAGATGGAGCAGCTGGCTTGCGTGTAGAAAATTAAGTACTGTCTGAAGCTGAACTTTGAAGAATATCTGAAAAAGTGGTACGGCCAGAACATAAATGCCCTCCCAGGTCCTACAAAAGGTTCATCTCACCCAGTACTTTATTTCTGCCAGTTGCCAGCAACAGACGTTTAGGCAAAAAGTAGAGCAAGTGAGGTGTACAAGGTCTTAATTCTCCCCCGTCACTCACCTCACTGACCGTAACAGGCGTGATGGTGGCTTAGAGGTGGTCTTGAAGGAAAATGACACAAAGGTAGATCTTTCATTCTTGTGGCTTGGTCTTATGTTCTCTCATCGTATGCCGGAGTCCAGCTGTAGCCTGTGGTGACCTGGGGCTGTGGAGAGTCGGGTGCTGGATTCTCTCTCCCTGTGTAAAGCCTACAGGACACTGGCAGAGCTCTCGGAAAAACAAGACCGAAACTTTTCAAACATTGTCTTAGTGTCTTCTAGGGTTCTGAGCCATGCCTGGCACTCTACCCTCTGAATAACAAGAACAGTACAAAACGTTAGGGAATAGTTTTGTCTCTGAATTACCTGAGCAGTTGCCAGCTGTTGAGAGCATCTCGACTTAGAAGACTACTGTTCAAACTGCAAGTTAGGATTTCTGTTTGTCAGCCTGCACAAGTGGTGGCATTAATGAAAGCAAGTGATTTGTAGAACCAAGGAGACCTCAGATGTGTGAGCCTGGACTCAGATGTTATCAGAAGGCTGTCAGACTTGAGGAGGAGCAAAAAGCTCATATCAAATCCTAAATAACTCCAACAGCTTGTGTGTATTTCCTTTTTCTTCCTACCATTTTTCTTTTAGGGAAGACCCAGTAGGTCAGACACTGACTGATGGAGATGTAGGAGAGAATACCAGAAGAGAATGAATTCTAGCGTCGCTTCAGAACAAGCAACATTGCAGGGCAGGAGCGTGCTGGGATTGCTGCTGTGACTGAGACTAAACAGTGTAAATCAGAACTCTGCTCCCCTTTCAAAATCTAACACACCCTCACTAGTTGCCCTTGGTGGAGGAGCTGGTTAGCTGGAGTGCTCGTGTTTAGGAAAGACAGCTGGGGAAAGGGACAGATTTGGGGGGTTGTGGACTTACCTTTCAGTCTTACCTCAATTTCTTGTTGTTTTTTGTTTTGGTTTTGTTTTCAGGGGAGAGGAACAAAACATTATGGCCTGATTGTGGTTGGTCATTCCCTGGGGGCTGGCACAGCTGCCATCCTGTCCTTCCTCCTGCGTCCGCAGTACCCATCGCTGAAGTGCTTTGCCTATTCTCCCCCAGGTGGGCTGCTGAGGTAGGTGTTGGGGCAAGAGGACCGGTGAGAGAGACGGCGGGGGGAATGTAGTTGTAGCGGGATCAGATCCTGCTTGTGATGCTCTGAGAAGCAGTAGAAGACAAGTCTCTGCCCTGAGAAGCACGCAGAAAAATGGAGAGGCAGTCTGTAGGAGCTGGGGGTTGCTGGCAGTCTCTGCTCCGTGTTTGGAGTTAAGGTTTTGATGGCAGGTGGCCACTCTCCTGAATATTCTGGCTTATGATTTAGTTGTCTGTGGCTGTAGCTCTAATTTCACCCTGACTAGTGGAAAATGCAAGTTGAGCGGACGGGGTGCGATTTCCTTATTCCCTGCACAGTGCCAGCGTGTCCTCTCCCCATCTGCTGTGAATATACATACAATAAGGGAGATATTTGACCAAATGTAGATGCCTGCATCAGTTGATCTAGGTGTCTGGACTCCTTTTGCAGCTGACAAAGAAACTGGCACTTTTGGGGTGTGATTTCTGTCATTCTAAAGTGGGTGCCTACAACAGGTCAGAGGGATTGTGCTTCTTGGGTGCCTGTTTCTCTCCCTTGGCCATAGGGGGAATCTAGGGTAGCTGTCTGGAGAGAGGTATGGTGAATTCTTCCCACTGTAAATTGGAACAGACCTGCTGGTCATGTTATTTACGTGGTAGCCAAATGAAAACATCACGCTTGTTTGCTGTGAAGTGACATAAGATCTTTCTAGTTGTGACAGACACCATGGGGGCACTCGCACGCAGCTATGGACTACCGGAAGCTTCTAGTGGTAGTTATAGCATCATGTTCTAGGAGCAGCCGAGGGTTTTAAACCATCCTGCTAATGAATCTAGACATTAGCATGCCTTGCTATGATAGTAATCCCTGGTCTTCTGCAGCTATAGATTAATGGCTCTGCAGAACGTTTCATGGGAGTTTTATAGCTTTCTGCTCAGAGCTTTCACTCCTGAGATGCCTTTATAGCGTGGGCCATGCTGTGCTGTGTCACCTCAACTGTCTCGGTTCAAGGAGGTGCCTCTGACTGGCACACTTTGGCGCTGTATGTCCTGCCCAGGATCATCTCTAGATCAACAATGTGGCGTCTGTCTGTGGTGACTGATTCAGAAGATGCTCGCTGGGAAGTTAGCTGATTGCAGAACCAGCATATAGAGTGGAAGCCTTAATTCCCTCTTATCTTGGTGCTCAGGTAGATGCAGAAAGGGGCCATCTTGGTTCTACGCTGTCTTTTTAGAGTAGTCTCAGGAGCATGGAATATCTTCTCCTTCCTTTCTGCTGTCTGGGCTGTTCCCAAACTATAGGAAAACAACTCTGAGGCACTGAGTTAGAGTACTTCCTTTTCAAGTATATTCAGAGCTGTATGCAAGTAAGGACGAGGGAGCTGCTCTGTTTGTACGAGCTGTACCATTACAGAATAATGTTGCTTGGGGCATGGGATGTGACTATCAGGTTTTTCTTTAGGAGGGTGTAAGTCCCAAAAGCCTCGAGCAGCTTGGGTTGGGGGTTTTAGGGCCCTGGTTCACTGTTCGGTAACCTCTCTGACACCAGTGGCAAACTGGGAATGAAGTGCAGTTTGCTGCTAGTGAAACACTGTTTGCTTCTTCTTGGTCCTGTTTCTCTTCCAGTGAGGATGCCATGGAGTATTCAAAAGAGTTTGTGACTGCAGTCGTGCTTGGCAAAGATCTAGTGCCCAGGCAAGTTGAGAAGTGTCTGAATTTCTTGATGAGTATCTGCTGTTCTACGCCAAAGTCGCCTGTTTCCTATCAGAAACACCTTGGTCATATCTGTCTCCAGTTTCCTCATTTACCTGTCCTTGTATGCTTCTTACTTGTCGTCTTAGTTACCTGTATTGCTGCGTCTTTTACCTGGTCACCTACATTGGTGTTTTACACACCTTTTTATAGGCATATCCCGCCCTGTCTCTCAGTTCGTATGAAAGAAAAGGGTGAATATTCTGGCTCTGTAATTATACTTATTGTGGTATCTGATGTGTCGATGCCATCTTCCTGCCTGCCTGTGTTATCTCGGACCTCTTCACACTCTGCCCTGAACTAGATGTGCTGTCACCTCATTTTGTACTGTTTGTCCCTGAATACCTATTCCATATCATCTTGTATCTCTGAACCAGCTCCCTCATTTCTCGTGTCTTGGCATTTCTCACCTCTCGTCATCTCCTGGGATGTGTTCTGCTGAACGGGGCACTGGACTAGGAGCCAGACAACCTGTGTTTTACTTTTGCTTCTGCTCTGTTGTGTGACCTCAGATAAATGGTGACATTTCTGTCTGCAGTATAAGGCATGTAGAATTCAGTGAAGGGAAAACATTAAATGGTATTGAGTATGTCTTTTGGTAACCTGTATGACAGAATCTTGTCCACCCTGTAATCTGTTTAGTGGTGTCATATAGCTCTGTGCCGCCTTTCTAATTTATCTGTTCTGTGTCATCCTATACTTTTTTCTTGCTCACTTGTTTCTGTGACTGCATCATCTCCCTCCTTATCTGTTCATTGACCTCTCTCATATCTGTCTTCACCGATCTGATTCTGCTATTACACTTCATACTTGTTTATTGTCCCGATGGTTTCCTGTGGCCTCTTCACCCTGGTTACTGGCCCTGGGTGATGCCACAACCCACCTCTGAAATGATCTGCATTATGGCGTTGTTGCATTCCTATAGTATCTTTTGTAGCGTAGTTTCATGTTCTTCTGCGCTGTCCCTACCGTCCTGTTACCTGCCTGCTGTTCCCCGCCCAGCTGGTGTAAACACATCTTCCGCTTTTTCCAGAATCGGTCTCTCTCAGCTGGAGGGATTTCGCCGGCAGCTTCTGGATGTTCTTCAAAGAAGTAACAAACCAAAGGTAAGAGTAAAGATTAAGACACCTGAAGGTGAGTTTCTGAGCAGTGACGGTAAACTTTTAGCCTCACATAGCAACACTGCAGACTTCTCCTGCCCTCCGGGTCCACTGTGACTGCTATTTAGGTGAGCAGAGGGGTGATGGCAAGAGCTGGAAGGCAGCTAGAGAGGTCAGGGCGAAGGGCTGCGCTCTGTTTGCGGGCTGTGTGATGAGTCTGGCTCACGTGCTGCGAGTTCAGCATCACTGGTCTAAAATAACTGAGCAGGAAGTTTTCTCATCTGAGCCTGTTTTGAAGTCTGTGTTCCAACTGTAGCTTTTCTTGGCCAGTAACAAATGGTAACGGGCTAGGAAGTGCAACAGTTCTCTGCTCAGAGACACCGCTGCGTGCTGTCTGGGTGGCGCTGTTCTAGGCTAAGCGGTCTGTTAATGTTTTGGAGATAAGAAATGTGGAACGTTGTTCCTCCCCAGGCTTCTTTACTGTTACCCTGAGATGGAAAAAACATAAGATGTTAAGAATTTTAGGGGTAAAATATTATAGAAATACCCTGTAGAGGGAGAAAACTGAACTTGTATTCATTTTTCATGTTAGCATTCTGTGGCTTTTGTGGTTTGGCTTATGGATTTTTTGGTAAATTTGGGGGTTTCCAAGATTTCTTTTAGTGCATAAAGAAAAGGCCTAAACAATTTTTTTTGTGTGTTTATGTTGTATAGTCTCTTGCTTATTTTCATATATTAAAAATTCAGATCCCATCTACCTTGTTTATCCTGGAAGATAGTAAGTTCCTAGTTGGTGGACAAGTTGGTGCTTGCTCTGGATCACTAACTCCACAAAAATCTCCAGCAAAAAAAGGAAGGATGAGGTGTTGCCACTTTTTTTTTTCAAATTGGGAAAGGCAGAAACAGCTTTTCTGGTCAGGGTTGTCTCTATTTCTATGTCTATCATTTAAGCAATCAGGGCACAAGACCTGTTTTTTCTCTTTTCTGGTATTAGGTGTTCAGTTTAAACCCTACCAATAGTGTTTGTGAGATGACTCTGCTTTTCCTCTGTTTTTCCCCTTCTCAATATTCTCCCTCCTTTCTCTTGTGTTGAACAGTGGCGAATCATTGTGGGCGCCACCAAGTGCATACCCAAGTCAGAGCTCCCTGAAGAGACGGAAGAAAATTCAGTCACGAGTAATCGCCTCTGGACCCATCCCAGCGATCTGACTATTGCCCTGTCTGCAAGCACACCGCTTTACCCACCTGGCCGCATCATCCACGTGGTGCATAATCATCCTGCAGAGCAGTGCTGGTGAGTACACGCAGAGCTGCGAAGTCAGCCCATAGGTTTTTCTTTTGGAAAAGACTCCCCAAGACGGGAACCCATCTATGAAGGAGGTGATTTTTTTTTCCCACTGTCTTATGGTGACGGTGATTGTGTCTGCGCTGTCAGAATAGGTAGTTGTGTCACTGTTGGCTAGTGCAGAGTTGTGCAGCAATGGCAGTAGCATGTGTACTTTAATATCTTCTCCCTCTGTTTTTCCTCCTGTTGCTTTTTCTGTCTCTGCAACCTGCTGTTTCTTTTGCATGCCAAAATACTGGCCTGCTCTTCCATCTCCTGCTCCCTGTTTTCCCTTCTGTTTGGATCCCAACTCCTCTTCCAGTTGCTGCGAGCAAGAGGATCCCACTTACTTTGCTATCTGGGGTGACAACAAGGCGTTTAATGAAGTGATCATCTCACCAGCGATGTTGCACGAACACCTCCCGTATGTGGTCATGGAAGGGCTCAACAAGGTAATGTGGAGAATTAAGATCAAGGGGCGGTTAGTGCCCTAATAAAATGAGTGCCTTAGCATGGGCCTTTATGTACAGAGGACAAGTAGTCTTTGTCTGGAGAGCTGGCTGGTTAAATACACGAGACCATTTACTCTGGAGGGGAGGAGGAAAGAAGATTGTGCTCTGGACCAGTCACGCACAGGCGTGAGTTGAATGTAATGAGGTCTGGAAACAGAATGTAGATCTCCATCCCAATACTCACAGTCCCAGACTAGGCCCTCTTTCCAAATTTAATGTCCTAATAATGTGAAGTTGGCTGTCGTTTGGTTCCTTCTCTCAGGAGCTGCCTGCTACAGGCTGCAGTTCAGGTGAAAGGGAATCACCTTAGGGAGGTGATTCTGCCCCTCTACTCTGCTCTGGTGAGACCCCGCCTGGAGTACTGTGTCCAGCTCTGGAGCCCCCAACATAGGAAAGACATGGACCTGCTGGAGCATGGCCAGAGGAGGCCCCGGAGATGCTGGGAGGGCTGGAGCCCCTCTGCTGGGAGGACAGGCTGGGAGAGTTGGGGGTGTTCAGCCGGGAGAAGAGAAGGCTCCGGGNAAACTGGAAGAGGAGAGATTTAGATGAAAATTTAGGAGGAAATTGTTGACTGTGCGGGTGGTGAGCCCCTGGCGCAGGGTGCCCCGAGAAGCTGTGGCTGCCCCATCCCTGGAGGTGTTCAAGGCCAGGTTGGACGGGGCTGGGAGCACCCTGGGCTGGGGGGAGGTGTCCCTGCCCAGGGCAGGGGGTGGATCTCGATGATCTCCAAGGTCCCTTCCAACCCAAACCATTCTATGAATTCCAAGCTGTGACAGAAATGCTTCATGCTACGGCTGCAGCCCCTCTCTTAGTCTGAGGGGCGATTGAGCTTATGTGTAAAAGTTATGGAATGCGTCTCTGCCACTAAGCTACAGTTCCGAGCTGTGCGGCTCTACCATGGAGATCTAGCCAAGTCTTCTCTACCCTGCTGGTCTGAAGGCTGCTCCTGCTGGCATCCTGCCAGTCACCTCCCCAGCACTGGGTTCCCAGCAGGGCATTCTGACAGGGTAGTTCTGTTGGAATTCATTGATATAATCCTTTATCCCCCTGTGCTTGTGGAAAGCGTTGGTAAAAAAGAGGCAAATCCAGCCCTTTGAAAGTCCTGAGCTGAGAACAGCAAAGCTGCTATCTCCAGTAAAGCACTACTGTTCCTCTGCTTGCCTTGAATAGGTCTTGGAGAATTACAACAAGGGGAAAACAGCTTTACTTTCTGCAGCCAAAGTGATGGTGAGTCCTACAGAAGTGGATCTCACCCCGGAGTTGATCTTCCAGAGTCAGCCCTTACCTAGTGGACCTTCAATGCAGATTGGAACTGGAGCCATAACAGTGGATAGAAGGAACAGCAGTACCAAGTAAGGATATATCTTCGATTTCTTTGAAGGATTTGTTGGCTTTAGGTGTGGGTCCTCTTTCTCTTGGGGCATTGTGATCAACGCTTGTGGAAAGGATAGATCCAAGGGCTGCCTTTGGGCCGCTTACTTAACTTCAGTATGTCATGTGTCATGTTGGGGGGAAAAAAATCCCGTGTATTGCTCAAGAATCTGTGAGTGCAGCAAGGTCAGGAGAATCTTGAAACTGAGGGTATGGAAGAAAGTCCCTTATCTCCTTATCTAGACAAACGGGGTTTTCCCCAAAACTGTAAAGGCAAAGCTTGCAGTCTTGCAGCCAAATTTCTGTTTTCCCTTGTGATTTATGTGCCCAAAGATAACCTATATGGTGATCCTCAAAAGCTGAAGAGCAGTGAAAGCCATAAGCTTACCAAAAGATACGCATTAAAGCTACTTTATGATGTGACTTGTGTGATGTTATAAACAAGACAATCTGGGAACATTGGTACAGGTGAGGGGAGAGCAGTTGGTGTCCTGTTTCTGAAGGACAAGCAGGAAGCTCAGTCCGGTGGAAAGCAGGTGAGGGGAAAAGGCATTTTCTGAGTGCTGAAGGGGTTGTTTTCTGATAGCTGGAGCATCCCTGAGCATTGACATCACCAGTTTGGCAAAGGCCAAAAGGTGGAGGAGCATCGAGAAGGTATACAAAGGAGTGATTTGGAGAAGAGCTCGTTCTTTGTGGTGTACGTACACAGTTTTCCTCCAGGAGCCAATGGCAGAAAGACTCCTTGCAGATTTTCAGATACCATCTAAGGCGTTGCAGGACCATGGACTTGCCAGAAGCAAAGCAAATAAATAAAATATGGACAAAGACTTTTTTCAAAGTTGGGACATGTGACTTGCATCCCAGAATTGCATTTTATACGGCAAATTTGCAAATAAAACAAGGAAGATGAGAGAAGGAAGATGGTTTGTAGTCAGAGATAGCAAATGGGACTTGCGAGTGGAAACAGAAGACAGCGTTGTGTGTGGGAGAGGATTATTTCTTTGCCAGGGAAGCACTTCTATGGAGATTTCAGGTAGAGAGAGCCAACGAGAAGCTCTGTGTGTGTGGGAAGAGGCAGGGTGAGATGGTCTGCGCAGAGTGATGGACAGCTGAGTGTCCTTGAGAAAACACGAGCGAGATTTAAATTTAGAAGAAAGATAAGACACCAAATAATATGAAAATGGTAAAGTTCTTGTCACAGAGAATGCGAATGCTTAGAGACAGTGAAGGAGAGCTTAGAAACAGAGCCGCAGCTGTGATGAAACAGCAGGAACAGGGATCGGCCCATGTTTGTGAAGGCTACGATAAGACTGAGAAGATGAAGCGGGTCAAGCAGCTGGGAGAGGAGCTGTGGTTTCCGTGCCATAGCCAGAGCAGAGCCAAGGAGCTGCTTCCCTTTGAGGAGAGTGAAAGCAGAGCGGGAATTCTGAGATGTGCGAGGGAAAGGAACGGGGGAGAGGGCAGAGGCTTAAGGGAAGTGCTAGAGTGGAAACAGCTGTAGGTTGGTTGTGTTTTGATTCAAGGTTAGAGCCAGCTTACTGGGTCAGACTCCCTCTTCGGGGGTTCTTGAAACCTGTTCTCAGATCACCATCACTCGGTTGGAGTTACAAAGGGATCGAACGTTGGCCTAACTTAGAAGCCTTTCCCTATACATCATGTCCTTTTGGCAGGTACAGCAGTCCTCTCCCAAGCTCGGGCTCTTTTCCCAGATATTTCCTTAACTTCTTGTCTTTAGGGCTGTTGCTTTGGCTGCAGCTGATCCCAGGCTTTGTGTGTGCCCGGTGTGGGGAGCTCCTGCCCTGCGTCTTTGACACGGTGTCTTTCTGGAGGCACCTGCCCGATCCTTTAAAGTCTTAGATTGTCGTGAGTCTTTCCAAAGATCTTTACTTGTCTTAAGCTGAGTAAATTGCTTTTCTACCTGTTTTAAAGTCTGCTACCTAAATGGTAGCTGGATTGGTCATGGGCAATGCTCTAACAGCCTCCTGGTGTTTGTAGTAGTAAGGTAGGGATTGCCGGCACGGAAGAGAGGAAAGCATGAGACTGGAGTGGTTGCAGAGTGTGAGAAGAAAGAGAAAGTAGTAGATTAATTGTAGGCAAGCCCTTCAACCTGTCTTGCCCCAATCCTCTCTAATACAGAGGTGTTGGGTGAGGGAGGGGTTCGTCTGCACGTGTGGAGACTGCACCATGGTTTTGGGCGATCCAGTTAGAAGCGCTGCAGGTTTCACTAGGAGCAGAACCATGGTCCTAAGTGAAAATGGTGCTTGAGAGGGAAGATGCTTAGCCAGGAGAAAAGGGAGAGAAGAGCAAAAAACCTGAGCTTGTGGAGGGAAGAAACTACCTAATATTTTGAGCTGGGAGGATGGAGAGATAAGAGGGTTCTTGCTGTTGTGGATGGCTCTGGTTAGAGCAAGGACACGTGCCCTCAGTGTGTATGAGGAACTCTGTGCCCAAGACTTGGTTCCTCCGGCTGTTCTGGCAGCCTGCAGTTCCGTGGAGTGATGCAGCCTCACGTTGTGTGTTTCTCATTGCAGGAGCAAGTCTCATTCTGAAATTAGCTTGGAGGGGTTTTATGAGACAAAGCCGCTTTCTCCTGTGCAGAAAGACCCTGTGGAGCTGCTTCTCCTGGACACGAAGGAACGTCTGTCTGTGGAGCTGCAGGACCGTCGTGCTCCTCTCGCGACCATGGAGAGCCTCTCAGACAATGAATCCATCTACAGCTTTGATTCAAGGCGCTCCTCTGGTTTTCGGAGCATCCGGGGCTCCCCCAGCCTCCATGCTGTCATGGAGAAGGACGAGACGCACTGCTTTTACATAGACCCCGTTATTCCTGAGGAGAACCCCTCCCTCAGCTCGCGGACAGAGCTGCTGGCTGCTGATAGCCTCTCCAAGCATTCCCAGGAGACTCAGGCCCCCGACAACGTGCTCAACAGTGGTGGCACTACCCCCCAGCGACGCTGCAGCGAGGAGGGGGCCAGCAGTGAGGGGGACCGCGTTTCCTTAGCCCCTCGCGAGGAGTTGTCCCTCCAGAACGGGCGACTCACTGATGTTCCCAGTCCCCAGGTGCTGGAGTTCGCGGAGTTCATAGACAGCCTCTTTAATTTGGATAGCAAGAGCAGCTCCTTCCAGGACATCTACTGCATGATGGTGTCAGACAGCTCCAGTGACTTTGCAGAGATGCCCAAGTCTGTCAGTGATCAGGAGATCCTGTTGAGGGCACAATACGAACCCAACCTAGTCCCAAAGCCCCCGAGGTTGTTTGCAGGCTCAACAGATCCTTCGTCGGGCATCTCTGTCTCACCCTCTTTTCCCCTTAGTTCGTCTGGAGAACTCATGGACATCACTCCCACAGGCGTGAGCAGCCAGGAGTGCCTGGCCACTGACAAAATCCGGACTTCCACCCCCTCTGGGCACGTAACCAGCCCTGCCAAGCAGGACGACCTCATGATTTCGGCCCTCTAGTGTAGGACAAAGGGGTGCGGCTCTGAGAGCTGATCCCGTAGGCTGAGTGCTGGGATAATACTTGGAGGAGGTGGTCATCGGGCAGTTTGGGTTGGAGGAGACAGCTGGAAACGTTCCTTTTGGGGTGACACAGTGGTGGCACACTGGTGTCTGGAGGATTGTGCTGGAGTCCCGTGCTCGCAGCTGGCAGAAGCGTTGCCTCACGAGGCATGCTTACGCTAGGAGGGTCTGAGTCACGAAAGGTAGATGCAAGTTCCCTACCTCAGCCTGTCTCCTTTTGTTTCAGAGGCAGATTCCTTGCCCCAGGGCACCTGCTGAGTTTGGGAGTGAGATACCCGGCTTCAGGGAATCCTCTGGGGTTGAAGGGGTGGATTCTCTGAAGCTCGAGGATCGGATAGACAGAAGTAAGGGGGCCAGGCCAGCTCACCCCCTTGGTACCGTGTCAGTGGTTTTGGAAATGAGCGGATTGAGACTTTGGGCCCTATTGCACTACCATGTCGAATCTGGCCCAAGATCCAATTCGTCACACTTCCACGGGGATCGCTTTTGTAGGACACTCTCCTGTTTTAAAGCCATTGGGGGCTGTATTCTCCCCAAATGCAGTCTCCCCTCCCCTGGCCAGGCGCAGCAAGAATGGGGCTGGCACTGTGTTTTCTCTCCCCTGGGTACTTCTGTGTTCAGTGACCACCGGGCTGCTTCTGAGAGGGAAGGACACTGTTCTGAAGAACCAAAGCCCTCTGCCACGTCCCTCCTTTGCCAGAAAGAGCTCTCCTGGATCTCACCGTCATCGCTTCTCGGTTCCCTGGACCACTCTGAGCTGGCGACGTTCCTGCAGGACTGACAGGATTCTCATCTCGGAGCTGCGTGGATGGATCGACTTGAAAATTTTAACAATCTTCTCAACACAGCATTATTTGCTGGGTCCCTGCGGAGCCTGGGAGCCTCTCCTGGACTCTGCTGGGTCCTCACACCGCCCATATGCAGTAGTCGCAGATCAGTGCCATCCTCTGTCATTGAGAGTTCAGGGAAAAGATGAACTTTTACTAAGTATTGAAATCTCTTGTATGTTTACAGAGCTGCTAAGCTTTCTGGAAGGTATTTATTAAGCAAACAGGGAGGCTTTCCCTAAGCAAAAAGCATGTTCATTCTCTCCTTCCTGCGCTGTTCCCTCTGGGGACTGAGGGGAGAGAGGATGGGCGGGTATGATTGCGAGTCCCCCGCTTCTAAAGCGGATCGGAGTCTGGGGGAAGGCTGCCTCCATCCCTCGCCCACACTCTGTCATCCGCCTCTCGGTTGCGCAACTTCACATTGCAAAGCTTGACCAAGTCGTGAGGAAAACTACCTGAGCACTGCTGTGCAGAGCCTCGGTGCCCGGAGGAACCTGCTGGACCTATCTGGGCAGGCGTTTTCCAATGATGGGAGCAGGAGAGAAACTACCTATCTAGAAAGTTCAACGTACCGTGACCTGTAGAAGGCCTTTAATTGACAAAACACCTTCATATCAAAGCTCAGCAGAGCTACCAATTAGTCTCACTGGAGCTCTGTCCTCCCTCACTGGAAAAGAAATTCCTATTTTAACGTCCTTCTAATCACAGAGATGTTACTCCCCTCCTTAGCTGCAATATTTCCATTGTGGGAGGATGCTCCCAGGAGCTTAGCTCATGACAAATCCCTGGGTTCCTGTTATCCCTAGCCTCCGGCTGTGTTCATTGAGCAGTCTCAGGAAGCCCCAGGCATGGGGCAGGGCTGGCTGTCCTGGGTGCCACACAAACGAGTGGCATCAAATGCCATCAAGTCAGAGCGGGAACACTTTCTAGCCAGTGTCCGTTGGTGTAAATAACTTCAGGTGAACTGGACTCTGTCCGAGTGCCGATCTCCCGCTCCACAATTTAGTGTGGGATACTGTGTCCCCTGTTCCTTACGAATTACAGAGCCTTCAGAAGGGCAGGGGCTTCGTTAAACGGGCAGTAAAATATTGTCCCTGTGGTTTAGGTTCCAAAGGTGACCTTTTCTATACTGTCTTGACTTGGAGGGAAGAAGCCCTTCTGAATCCAAAGTAATTTGTAAAGGAAAAAGTGCTTTTGTTCTGAGCAACGCGAAGTTACTTTTTTCTTTATAGTTCTGTCAGAAAAGAGCAGTGGTGTTCCCCTCACCGAGAGCTTGAATGGTTCAGGAGCTCGCATAGAACAGCTGTGGAAGTGCCATCAGATCATCCACTGTTGCAGTCCCCGGGCTGAGGCTGAATTACTGCACACGCACCCCAAAAAACCCCACTAAAAAGGTGGTGTCCAGGAATACGCACAATAAACTGGGTAGTTTTGAGGGGGAAAGGGGAGCTGAAGCGTAGGGAGGCCGGGGCTGGCAGGCTAGCTCCCCTCCCGATGCGGGCTGCTGACCACAGGTTGATAGAGCGGGGAAAAAGAGTTCGTTTCTGCCCTTAATCATCGGCAGAAGGTGGGTAGTAATAACACTTAGCACTTAGGCAGAGCTTTATATTTGCGAAGCACTTTACAAACGTTAATGAAAGAATCATCTCTGTCCCTGGCAGTGAGGTATTAGGAGATGGCGATCTCTGAGACTAGGTGGAACTACTGGTGGCCCTACCTGAGGGTGGTGGGGAGATGACTTAAGGTGAGGACAGTGGATTAACTATCTCCCTCTTCAGGAAAAAAAAAAAAAAATAAAAATCATTGTTTCAGTAGTGACCTGATGATGTTTAACGGGTCGTGATATTGCACTAGAAAGTCACTTCTGACCTGGGCGTACCTCCGCTATGTCCTGGAAGACGCAGTTGTCGCGCGGGACTGTTTCCTTCTCTGTGCCATTGGAACTGTGTCCCAGGGGAGTGGGGGTTACCTTGCCCTGGCCAGCTGTAGCAGGAAACAGCCTGGCATGCTGCATTTTTTTTTTCCCCCACTTTGTGCTCTGTGATTATCAGGCTTCTTCTGAAAAGCCTGGAAATACCTAATGCTTGTGACCCGGGCTTGCCGTAGATCAAGGCAGTAAAGGTACAAAAGAGTTAGTTAAGGTTCTTGTTGTATCACATTATGGGTAATTCCTGTTTTCCGTCGTTCTCTCTTGACAAACAGATCTGTTCCCGGTCCTCACAAAGTAAATCCACGTTCTTTGCATTATTTCTGCTTTAAATGTCTCGCTGTGTCTTGATTCTCATCACTCCTTTGCTATAAGAGCATTTGGACAGGCTGATTTCCTATTTCATCCTGGAAGAGCGTATCTGGAAAGTTAAAATAAATGCTAAGCCTGTAGCTACCTCCTTTGTTTGCACTTCACACCATCGCCTGCTTTCTGTGCCCTCGCTCTGCTCTGCTGCGCGGCTGTCTTTGGAAACATGAAGCATCTTCAGATTTCTTAATCTCTTGGCTTCTCCGTCCTACTCTTAAGCTTTGTGCCTTCTAATCTTTACGTGTTCCCTTGATGTTTCGATGGGATGTTCCACCCCAGGCGGAGGCGGTGCTGGAAGCGCAGTTCATGGTGTCTGACACCCCAGCGAAGCAGCCAACAGTTCACCCAGTTCAATGGCACGTCCTTAAAATCCCCTCTAAGAGCTTTGTGGTAGAGGAACGCAGCCGAGGCCACGCAGTCTGGAGAGCAGAGAGTGGGCTTTGCGTACCTTAAAATTAAAGCGCAGTAAGTGAAACACTCTGCACCAACGCAGCTTTGCCAAAGAGGCCGTCGGGGTTCTCTGCCCTTTCCGCGGTTCCCTGGCGCGGCAGATTTCAGCTGACTCCGTAACCGGCACTTACCATTGCATGGTTGTTGGTGATCCTCTCGGCAGACCGTAGTGGAACGGAATCGTGAAGCATTCAGGGGCAACCCTTAACTGGGTGCGTGTTGAGCTCCATCCCGCAGCTTAGTTAGTGACATCCTCTGGCCCCGCTGCGAGTGCCCTCACGGGGCGTGAAGGGGTTGGGCTTTCTGTCCTGTTTTTTTTTTTTTTTTTTTTTTTTTTGCACCTATAAGCTGCCCTCCAGCCCTTTTGGGTGTCCAAAGTGGAATAAAATAATCCCATTGATAATATCTCAGTGAATTTTGATTGTCGAGCCCTTTGGCATGTGATGTGGGCTGGCTGTGGTTTTGGAGGCTCTTTTGCGTCAGTATTAATTGCTTTTATTGTCACTTTAATTGCAGTAGTGCCAAGAGCTTAGATGGGATCCTGCTGTGCTGAGTACGTAGCGGTGCTGAACCCAAAGCAAGCCCTTCTCTGGTACTTACCATTATCCCCTCTTCACTTGCAACATGCATTTTCCTAAAACTGCCCCTCTCTAACCTTTCCTCTTTTCTTCGCTCCCTGTTATTGTCGCCTAACCAGGAGCCACCTTCTCTCTCTTCTCGGTTGCTCTGTCTCAGAGTGATGGTGTCTTAGTCTGCATTCGTGATAGCACTGCTTAAGGATGGAAAAGGTGTTCCCTATGATCTCGTGATGCCCTCGGACAGTTGAATGGGATTCCTGTCTCGATTCACTTGGGAGAGCTGCTGCCTTCCATGGCAGGTGAGGCCATGTAAGAAAGGCCAAAGCGCTGTCAACACTGAGCGATTCTTTAGCTACCTCTACTGTTTGCTTGCCTGCTCTGTGGTCGGTATTTTCAGTGCTCAGGCATAATTTCTGCAGCTTTTTAAGAACTTGTTCCAAAGCAAACAGGAGTCGTATGAGATATTTTGCTCTCTACGGAGGACTGAGATGGCGGAGCTGGTTGTGAGCGTAGATACACAAATCCAGCTACTCCCCTTTCTGTACTTTTTAGGGCAGAGTTGCTTAGATTGCAGTAACAGCTGAAAGTCCCAAACAAGGACAGGGTTTAGGGGGGAAGTCAGTGCTGCTGTCGATGAACAAGGGCACATACGAAGGAGGAAAAGCACCAAGTGTGGGGATACGGGATCAGCGTGTGCTCCTTGGAGCCGCTGCTGCTGCGGGAGAACTTGTTGCCGTCTCCTGTCTCTATCAAAAGAAACAGAACAGGACTAATTAAGAGAGGGTTTAAAATCTTCCCTTAGTATCTTAAGTCATTTTGTTTCTTTATCAGGTGTCTCTCTGATTTTTCAGTGCTCTACATAAACGCGGGCCCCTGCTCTCTCTATAAAGCTTTTCTGTGTTTCTGGTTCCTACTGCTTCCCACTTTTAAATTCAGTTTAGTCCTTCCTGTATCCTGCTTTTAGAGGGGGCGATGAGATCTGTACGTGTTTGAGAGCATCCTGTTGATTTGTAAAATGGCCTCTCTTAATACGTTCTTTATGCGCTTAAATGGTTTTTTGGCTCTTTTTATCTGCCTGCAGGCGAAGACCAATATTTTCATTGAATTGCCCACCCTGATAGCCAGTTTAATTTACAACTTGGGACATATAAATAATCAGAATTATCCCTTGCAAGGGTGATTAGTTGGAGTTAATCATTGCTCGAACGCATGCCTTGGTGTGTTTAGAGTTTGCCTTCTGTGGCTGTATCCCTAGAGGGAAGACTGGGAGAAGGAGCAACAGTTCTAGCTGGCCCAAAATATACATGCTTTGTTGTTTGCCGTTGTGTTGGCACCCTGACACTTGTCCCTTTCCTAGGGTAGCTGTTAGATATTCCTAGGATAACGGTTGGATATTCCTAGGATAGCTGGTAGATCTTTCTCGTAGCAAAGCGGGATCCGTATTACCTATGCAAACTGTGCTGGGGTTCCTCTCCGTGTTTTACGATCTGACCGAATGGGTTTCTAGACGTAGTGAAATTTGGAGCGTCCTAAAGTTTAGCTGCTGAGCTACACGCTCCCCCCTGTTTCTGCCACGGGCACACGTAAGTACTGTGCATCCTCACCAACGTGGCCCGTGTCTGAATCCCACCCGAACTATGATGCCGGAGGGCATTCTGGCCTATCCCGTTGCCTTTCCATGGTCGACGCAAGCCCTTCCGCGTTCGCCTTGGGAATCGGCTGGGCTGGAGCTCTGCTCGATGCTGGGTTCACTTCGTGCTTGCGCGTCCCCGCCGCTGGGATATCCCCTTCCCTCGGCAGCAGGAGCACATTCTGCCTTTGCAGCAAGGGCAGCAGTCGCATTTGATTTCCATATTTTAGGCACGGGGGTTGCAAATATTGCCTGCAGAGCGTGTCAAGCCACACGGGGCAGTGATTTGCTTGATAAAGTGGATTATAAGTCTTTAAATGTAATGCAGAAACACTGGCAGACCTTTAAAATAACCTCTGGCCATCAACAAACCCAGAAGCTTTGCTTTTTAGCTTAAAAGCTCCTTCAGCTTCCCTCCGATCTGATATTTGTTCCTTTCTGCTCAGACGCGTGAAGTCTGAGATGGCTTTTGCTGACAATCCTTCCGCGCTGTCGCTTGTTTGCCATCCCTCCTGTTTAAATTCACCTCTCTGAAGGTGGATTTTCTTGCCAAGAGCTGTTGTTTCATTACGCTGCTGCCAACAGCCTCTCGCAGGGCTTCTCTGCACTTTAGGAAGTATTTAGACAAGCTTTGCCGTCCTCTTTCTACTTGGAAAAGCGTAGGGTGAGGAGATATTTGTTGGCGAAATGCTCCCTCGTTAGCAGCAAAAGTAGTAAGTGACAGAAGTCCAGGGAAGTAAAAGGGAAATGGAGCAAATACATCCAACGCGCTGAACCCGAAAAGCGCAGTGTGAAAACCAAAACGGATTTAACATGGATGTTGTTGTTGTTTCCTGGCTGTGAAATGTCGGCTTCTTCCTTGCTCGAGGTGTACCTGCTGCCTCTTCGGCCTGCCCAAGGAAAGGGGGGGGGGGCGTTGGAAATGCAGCGGCGGATTGCTCTGACGCTCCGGATGCAGGAACGTATGGCTCTGAAGCGTTGGGAAGCTGACCCGGGCTTGTTGCGCGTTCTTCTTGAGACCTGTGCAGTACTCAGCTGTGGCGCTGGATTTCGGCAAGAGCTGCATCTCTTGTGCCGAAGCTCCCTCTCATGGCGCTCCTGCGCGGAGGCGGCGGTGCTCCGTGTCGCAGGCAGAGCGCATCCCGCTGGAGCCAAACACTGCTCCGTCTTGGCACCGATGGTAAGAACTGAGAGAGAGAAAGATTGAGGCTGGGAGGTGGCACTTGCTCTGGGAGGTCTGTGCTCTCCAGACGGTCGTACTGGTGTTACAGGTCAAATCTGAGAGGTGTGTGATGTAGATTGTACCAATATTCATTGATTTTTATTTTTTTTATTTTCCCCTTGCCGGCTCCTGAGCAGGACGTCTGCCTGCCCTGTTCCCTTCAAGGGAGGTCCGCAGTGCCTCGCAGCGAGATGGGGCGGGTTGGACGGCAGGGACGAGCCTGGGGACCTGTGGTTTGGTTGTTTCAAGAGTTTTATATTCCAGCTCTGAGAGCCAGAACCTTCACTGCCAAGATTTGGACGAGTGTTAGATCTGTGGTGGACGGAGCCTGAAACCTAACCCCTATTAATTTGGAAACTCTGTGTCCTCAGAGCGGAGAAATATTTTAGCAGGGAGAGCCTCGGCTGTTGCAGCAGCCCGCTGTGCGGAGGGCGGCGTGTTCTGCGGAGCGGCGAGGCTGTTGGTTTCCTTGTGTGGCGGAAGCACTGCAAACTGCCAAAATTCTGCTTCTTCCCCATCTCCCGGCTGTATCTGCGCCTGGCGCTTCCCCGAGAGCTGTCACGCTCAGCACCGGAGCACCTTCCCAGCACCTTAGGCTGCTTAAGGGCACGTACCCTGGAAACGGGAAACAATCGAGGCGAGAACAATTCCTTGCTTTGTCGTAGGGACTCGCGGTCTTAAAAAGCATCAGCTGTCTCCGAGCACTTTGCCGTCTCTCTTACTGTTGTGGTTTTCTTTTTTTTGCATCTTTTCTTGAGTTTGTACCTGTTGTGCCTTTTGTTTTCCTTTTGGCTTGAGGTCTGGAGCCTCCTGCTTGGCGCCAGACATCTGCTACCTTCTTTTCCCCCTTCTGCACGTTGTTTCTTCTCCAGGTGGATGAGAGGGGAACGCCGCGTGGCCCGCAACTGGTTCAGAGTTACCCTCATTTTTTGCCTCAGTTAGGACATGCCACATGTCCCCGCTGTCCCCTGCTGCCTCGGGTCCTATCCAAGTGCCAAGAGCGAAGCCTGACCGGAGGCGGGCTGTTTCCCCCGACCCACACCGCAGTTATCCTACCGGCCCCCTCCCATCTGGAACCTCATTTTGGACAAAGCGAGTGGTTTCTGTACTTCTTACCTTTTGGCATACGCGACCTCAGCCAGCGTTCCCCAGGTCTGTTGCTGAGTTAAAACTTCCTCTCAGGTCTATTCGTGAGTAAAACTCTTTCTGCTCTTCAAGATCTGACTCTGTTTTCGCCACAACTTAACCCTGAAAGGGACTTAACATCTTCCCAACTGTCTGCTGCAGTTTTGATTTATTGATGTTCCTCTCGTAGGCTCTGGAACAGCCATCTTCCAAAGGTAAGCTCTCTTTTTAGAGAGTTGGGCATTTTTGCTGCTTTCGTTGCCGTCTTTGACACCTCTGACCTCACAGTGTCATCCCATGCTCTATTCTTAATTTCCCGACATTTTCTATCGGCCCCAGTGTATCTGTATGACGAGCGGACCTCTCTCTGGGTACTTATTTATTTCTGCAAAATCATTAAAACACAGAGCAGCGCAGGAACAAGCCGTCATTCTGTGGTGTGTTTTGTTTTTTTTTTTTTAATTGGGATTCCACTGCTGTGCTTTCCGTCACGGGCGTTGTACAGTTCCGATGGCTCAGAGTCGGAGGCACCCGCTGCGCGTGGCAGTGCCGGGACGAGGGAGAGAGCCAAAGCAGTGTGTGCGTCGCTCGACGCCGTTTGGTGCCATGCACGACTCTGGGGATGTCGTGTGTGCGAAGCCGTCGCAGCAGCGGTGTGTTTGCTGCACCGCCACCACGCACCTTTTTGGGTCTTCGCTCCTTTATCAGTACGGCCGCAGCGCTTGCTGGTGGCTGCTCCGGTGGCAAAGTGGCATCATCTGCGGCTACTTGAGGCTACGGCTTTCCAGCTTTCCCTCCGCAAACGCTGCCGCTGAGCGAGGAGGTGATGGCCGGGGAACGGTCTCAAGCTCCTGTCCTAGCGATAAACTTAATTACTGATGTCAACACAGGGATTATTGGTGATGGGTTGCGCCTCCCCGCCTGTGTGCACGGGGCAGCAGGAGAGGAGCGCTCGGCCCTTTCAGACCCTTTCCTTTGGCTCAGCTGTCTGCTCCGGTGTCCTGCCGTGACGGCCGCCAGTTTGGCCTGTCCTCCCTTACTGGCGGTGAACCAGTAGAGACGGCAAAACCAGAGGAACCTGGCGGAAACGTTTTCTTTTTTTTCCTCATCTTTTAATTTTTGTGTGCGCTTTTTTAGCGGCGGCTGTGTTGGGTGGACCCGGCTGGATGGCCTCCGCGCGACAGGAGCTGTCTGCTGGTGGCGGGGAGCCGGGGGGAGCTCCACGTGGCGATGGCGTACGGTAACTCCCTCACCTCCCGCTCCTCTCTCTGACAGCGGACAACCGATGCCTCCATGGAAAAACCCTTCCGCCTGCTTCTGTCACCTGTGTCCCATCACGTGCCGGGGCAGCTCAGAGTAGGGTACCTCCGAATTAACTCTTTGGCCCCAGTCGCCTCTTTATAGCTAAAGCCTTCTGCGTTTACGGGAGAAACGGTCCTTCTAGGGAGCTCTGAGCTGCTCTGCCTGCCTCTTGCAGGGCTTGGAGCGCTTGCATATGCAATCTGGAGGGAGGGGGGGGGGACAGCACAGCATCCTGTGTCGCCATGCTCAACCAGGAGGTCGCTGCCCATCCCGGGAATGCCGCCCTCTGAATCCCTGCTCCGAGCTGCCCCGGCATGAAGACTACAAGGAAACTAAAGCACTCCTCATGTGCCATTCTCATGTGACTTTTTGTACCTATGTATGAAAGATCCAAACTAATATTGCTGTAAAGAAAGATACAGATTAATATAGCATATTATATAAAGATATATGTATATAAAAGTTTCTGTATATTGTATGGCACTGTGTATAAAATGGATGTAGAAGCATGACTGGTGTATGTGACTGTTCCCAAGGCTGCCCTGGAGAATGATAGTTGGGATTTGCCTGAGGTTATGTCCTAAAGAATTGTGCGTGAGTTTGCGAGTTGGAAGAAACTGTGCTGCGCTCTCATTGCAGAGGGACGAGGAATACGGTGTTGGTGCATCGCTGCAGCTCTCCGGAAGGCTCTGGGGAACAATTTAGGTGCCACTGGGGCCGAGCGTCGCCTCGCTGGCTCTGTCTGTTCTGCATCTCAGCCTTCGATGGAGGGGGAAGAATGCTTTGGGGAACGTCTCTGTCCCTTGAGGCTTCTCGCCTGCCTTTCTGCGCGGTGGTCCTGAGCTCCAGCCTGGCCCCGCGCAGCCGAAGGTGGCAACCGCAGGAGACTCGGCTCCAACACTCTCTCTCCTTCAGTGGAGAAGAGAGTTAAGGAAGAAACTCGATGCTTTGAGTTACCAAGTACTTGAATTCACCATGCCCTGCGAAAAGTCACGTCTGACTGATCCCGTGGCCTTCTGCCATGGCGTGACTGGCTGGGTGGGTGAGGGGAGGGCAGTGGATGTTGTCTGCCCGGACTTCAGCAAGGCTTTCAACACCCTCTCCCGCATCATCCTCACAGGCGAGCTCAGGAAGCGTGGGTGAGATGAATGGACAGCGGGGGGGGGTTGAACACTGGCAGACGGAGCCCAGAGGGTTGTGGTTAGTGGCGCAGAGTCTCGTTGGAGGTCAGTAACGAGTGGCGTTCCTCAGGGGTCAGTGCCGGGTCCTCTCCCGTTCAATGTATTCATCGCTGACCTGGATGAAGGGGTAGAGTTGTACCATCAGCAAGTTTGCTGGTGACACAGAACTGGGAGGGGTGGGTGACACGTCAGAAGGCTGTGCCGCCGTACAGCGTGACCTGGACAGGCTGGAGAGTTGGGCAGAGAGGAACCTAATGAAGTTAAACACGGGGAAGGGTAGGGTAAT
>VZSZ01000911.1:119741-130758 GCA_013398815.1 Ibidorhyncha struthersii | reverse complement strand
TTGGACGGGGCTTGGAGCAACCTGGGCTGGGGGGAGGTGTCCCTGCCCAGGGCAGGGGGGTGGAACTTGATGATCTTCAAGGTCCCTTCCAACCTAAACCATTCTATGACTCTATGAAGGTGACTGAGATAGTCCACGAACACCATGTTGAAAAGTAGCTTTCTTGGAGCAGAGAGCTCTTTAGTCTGGTAGCTGAGGGTATGGAGATGCATCGTGCAAACTAAGATGAGGAGCTAAAGGGCGAAAATGGATTAGAGTGGCCCCTTTCTCATGAGATGAATTCAGAATTGGGTTGGACTAGATGATCTCCAGAGGTCCCTTCCAACCCTGACCATTCTGTGATTCTGCATCTGTCCAAAGGATGCGTCCTCTACAGTGAGGAACTCTGGGTTTGGTGGGGGACACCCCGAGTAAAACTCCGTGGTCTGTGTGATTTGGGGATTTAATAGTCAGTATTGTCTTAAGATGGATGAAATCAGAGAGAAATAGTCTCCGCCGTGTGCTTCGGTCCATCTCAGGAGCACAAGCAGGGCGGGAACTGCCCAGCGGGGCACAGCAGCTCATGAACCAACCCTGAAGAGAAGCCGAGGGGCAGAGCAGGGGGGTTCTCAGTGGACCATTCACACCACCCCCAGGTTGCCGTCCAACCCTGCGCGCGCCGGCTGCGGGAGCGCCTACAAACACACCTCTTATTCTCCCCAGCTGCCGAGTAAGACTCGGACCACTGAAGCAGGATGCGTTGGATCTCCTTCGTGGGGAAAGAAATGACTGCCCTGGAGCTGTGCGCCTGACTGGTCCTCTTCTCTTGGTCGCGCCGCTCTGCTCTCAGATCCTGGGAAGTGGCCTTGGGTCTGGGGAGGTTTGTGCCACCTGTGCAGCAGAGGTAGATGAGGACTTACTGCAGCGATGGGAAACCTGTCCTGGTTTGAGTGACACAGGACTAATTTCTCTTCTAATGCCTGGGAAAACTGCACTTTTAGAAGACTTCTGAATTGGTGAAAATATTCACTTTCTAGCCAGCTGTGGTGTGCAGGTTTCAAGGTCTCGGTGTTTTTGAGCTCGCCAGGTGCGGGGATGAGGAGAGCGAGACCCGGGGCGCTTGACCCAAGCTGGCCAACAGGGTTATTTCATACCACAAACGGCACATTCAATATAAATCAGAAAGTTTGCTGAGGAGCTCTCTCTCTCCCGTGATGGCTGCCATCCTGAGAACTCCCTGCCCCAGTGCCGGAGCCCCGAGCCCTTCCCTTCCTCCCAAAGCCGCAGTGCTGGCAGTGTCCCACATTAGCTGTCCCCTGCGGGGAATGCACAGCTTTTGACGGGTAGAATGGGCCGAGTATAATTCTTGTGTATTTTATATTGGTATCTGGATCAATGTTAGTTCTTTAGTGTTATTAATGTTAATTGTCTGTATTTCAGCCCTTGTATTTCCTTGTTTTTTCCCCCCATTCCCCTTTCCGGGTGGGAAGGGCTCATCAGGTGAGAGAATAATTGTCTGAACGACAATAAATTGTTGTGGGTTCCTCAAACCATAACAAAACCCAACAACGTAAGACGCTTTTGGTGCCCTTTGTGATTTTCGCGGGACTCGACTCCGGGGCAAACGCTATTGCAGCGTAGGGCTGAGCGCGAGCGCTGTAGGGTTGCACGTCCCCGCTGGGTGAGAAGAAGGAAAAGCGCGATGACCCGACACTCCTACTTGTGATAGATCAGTGTTGGTTGCACAAAAGCAACGATGGCCCTCCCCAAGCCCTGGCGAAAGTCCCATCTAGATAAATCGCTCTGCTTTCTTCCACTCAGCCTCCTCTGGAGGCTGTCCAGACTGGACAGGAGAGACCTTGTTGCCTCCCAGTTAGAAGGGAGGAACGAGACGCCCGATCTGGACGTGGTGTTCCCGGCGATGCTTGGCTGCCTGTAGGTTTGTATTCTGTTGCTGTTTGATTATTAATCTTCCTGCCCAAGGATTGTTTTGTGCGCTGGGGGGTTTCCAGGAGAGGCAGTGCAGCTCCAAACCCCCGAGTCCCCCACCTGGGTGGTGCGCATGTCTTCAGAATCGGGCTGAAAAGCGGTCTCTGGAGCGGCTCCTGGATCGCCGAGTTTCCTAAGAGACTGGACAAGGAGCCACAAGCCCGGTGGCGTTGGTGGCCCCCAGCGAGGTCAGCGGCCAGGGATTGTGTCCCTGGGCTCTCTCCCTGGCGGTAGCAGAGCAGCAGTGACACTGTTCAGCCATCTGCCATCAGCTTTTTCAAGTCCCTGTGCCTCTCCGAGTCTTTATTGCCTCTCCCGGTCACCGCCGAGCATGGCAAGGCTCTGGGCAGCTGGGTCACGGGCTCTGCTTAACACCGGTACGTGGCTGGTAATAAATACTATTATTTTTTTCTTGTATTGCCGATATGCTCCGATAATAATTCACACGGAGGAAATTTTATGCCGACAGGGAAAAGGGCTGTGCTGGACCTTCACTGCCGCGATGGCGACAGGGAGCTCGTGCACATAGGTGTCACCCCGTAGAGAATGGTCACTCCTGTCACCCAAAACTTGCGATCTAGGTAAGGTTAGCGGGCTGCGGAGAGGAGCACACAAACTTTGGCTTATGTCTCCTTTTTTTACTGCCCAGTCCTTTAACTGCAGCCCACTAAAGCCTGGTGAAGCGAGGCGGCCGGTGTGCCGTAATCCCGCTCCGGGCACGGCCGGAGGAGAAGGGCACGTGGTGATGCTCTGCCTCGGGTCCGGCGAGCCCACCGGCAGGAAGGAGCCTCCGCAGACAGGATGCGGAGCCTGTGCCGAAAAGCTTTTCCCAATTCCCGTCTTCCTCCTGGGCTGGGGGATGAAGGCGCGAGGGTGGCGGAGCCGGCCTCGTGCGGTGGTCCCCGGAAGGTGGGAGACGCGGGAGATGAAGTGGCCTTCTCTGGTCCTGTTGTCCCCCGCTGCCGGCCCTCCAGCACCCTCAGACCAGAGAGGGAGATAAAGGCGTTGTCTTCTGCCTCCGCGGGACTCCAAACAAACAGGGCAATGTGCCCCCCTGGGCGGGCACCTTGGACCCCGCCAAATGGCGACGCTTGTGTGGGTGCTGCTGTTCCTGCCATCTTAGGGCATGAATGGACAAGCAGGGCATTGACGGCCGCGGGGACACACACAAACGCGCCACTGTGTCCCCTCTCACCCCTTCCCCTCCTCCTCCTCAGCCCCGATGCCCGGAGGACAATGGCTCTATCCACGCCAAGGTTCACAGCTGGCAAGGGCGGAGGAGAGGCCAGGACAAGGGTGGAGAGCCGGAAGGAGAAGGGATTCGGGAGGGTCCGGAGGGATAACGGCTCGGGGAGGGATGGGACAAGGGGAGATGGGGGAATTTGAGAGGTCTGGAAGAGGAGAAGGTGCGGAAAGGGCAGTGGGGAGGGGGGAGTAGAAAGAAAAGGGCTCGGGAAGGTTTGGGAGGGAGGATGGGGCTCGGTCATCTCTTCTGCGTGGAGCTGCCCACTTTTTCCCTCAGAGCTCCCCGAGGGACATGCCCATGTCCTCCTGTGGCACAGCGGGATGGTTCCTCTGGCTCCTTGTGCCTCTTCCATCTTGGGATGTCTCTCACCATACACCTTGCCCTCCCCGAGGCCTGGAGATGGCGAGAGGACATTATCTCTCTATATACACTTATACCGGGTATAGACACCGTCTCGTATCCCCTTCCTCCTCGTGTGTCGGGAATAGCAACGCTGCGCGGCAGGTATGGGAGTGAGGGTCGCTCTGGGCCACGGTAGGTGATGAGGGACACTTTCCAGCTTCTCCGAAGGCACTTTTGTCAGACATCTTCTTCTGTGCACCTAAGCTAAGGAGTCGTGGGGCTGTGTGGGAGCAGAAGGAGCTTCCCGGGGAAGGTGGAGATGCTGCTGTGGATGGTGCTACTGACTCTGGTCACTGGGCTGCGGGCTGGCCATGGTTTGGTTGTACCTCGTAGCAGTGCGGTTCATTACTCTGCGTGTTTTGACACTAATGCTGGTTCGCTCTTCAGCCAGGTTCTTGCTCCAGGGTCTTCCTGGCCACTGGAAACCCTGTAACGCTTTTTGCTCCCTATGGTAAATCTGGGGTCTTGGCTAAATCCCACCAGTCCCATATCTCCGTTCCTTCTGATGCACTACTTTCCCTGCATCCCGCCCCAAGCTGGCGTGGGATAGTTTCTCCTCTCAGCAGGAAGGGATTGCAGTGGGCTCAGGCGTGGGATGCTGTCTGGGAGCTCACCGAGAGAGAAGGAGAGCTGCCAGGGAGGAGGGGGGGTCAGATACGGCCAGGCTGGGTACAGTCCTGGCCTCTCCATGGAGGAGGTGTTGGGTCCATGTTCAAAGCCCCTCTCTCTTCCTCCCTTCATTAGTTCCTTTCAAATACATGATACCCCAGTTTGGCTCCCTGGAGCCCACAGGTTCTGGGTAATGCCCAAATTCTCGCGAACCTCCATCTCCTTAGCCCCGAGTTCGGTGCTCTCCCCAGGATCTTGCCCCACGGACTCCCAGAGCTCAGCCTTGGCTGTGTTTCTGGTGTGACTTTGGATCTCAGTTCTGCTCCGGCATGAAGGGGAACGCACGAGCTGCCCCGTTGCTTTGGAGAGCCAGGGCTGTCCTCGGTGATGGCCTGGCAAGGGGACGTCCCTGAGATGGGACATGGGGTGGTGGCTGTACCTCTGCCTTGACTGGGATGGTCCTGCCTTTTGTGATGGGAAGGGGCTGCATTTGCACGGGTGCGGGAGAAGGATGTCCTAATGCGACCAAAACTGCTCGGTGACGGTGTTTAGGCATCAGTAAGCAGCCGGCGTAGCTCAGCGTAGCTCCATCACCGTCGGATCAGGTGAAGGTCCCTGAAGGCAAGCCGTTGCATGCATTGACACCACATAAACGTTTCCCCCGCCGGCAGCCTGTGCAGACCCCGGCAGGCTGTCCTGGAGGGGCCGAAGGTAGATGACAGTGGGGTTGGTATGAGGAGGGGCTCACCCCACGGAGGAACCGTGCTGCGGCTCAAGGAGAAGGTCCAGGGGCACCTTTCAGCGCCTCAGACAGCCAGGGCTTCGCTCTGGGGTGGTCCCGAAAGCGCTTTGGGGAGAGACGGAGGAGTGGTCTGGGTTGGCGTCCCACTCGGGTTACAGGAGCCCCTTTTGCTGGGAGTGACTGGTTATCGTTACAGTCAGGTAATAAAGAGCATTAATTAAGGAGGAATGCTGGGCCGGTATCTGGGGGGAGGCAGGGGCTGCAGGGTCGCCGTCCCTCCCGCCAGAGGGGATCTTTCCCTGGCTCCGTACGCTGTGGGCAGCCCAGGGTTGGGCGCGTGGAGCGATGGGGAGATGGTCCCTCTGTCTCTTATGCCAGCAGCTGCGTCCCCGCAGCTGTGTCCCCAGCGGGCAGATGCGCTGCCCATGTCTCTGAGCAGGGACAGGATTTTGTCGTGGCCCTTCGCCGTGTCCCGCTCCAGGCAGGGTGGGCACGGGGGGAACGCCGTGTCCAGCCAGAGCGACACGGGGCCATCACACTGGATGCTCGTGGGGCTTCACCCTGCTGATGGAGAAGCAGGGCTGAAGCCGAGCGCCTGAAGCTCCGACACGGAGGTCTGAAACCCCACAGCTCCTCGGGCTTAGGCGGTGTTTGGTTTGCCAGCCACGGCACGGATTCCTCGTGCTCGCGGCCAGGCTGGCAGCCAATCCGCCAGGACCGAAGGATAAACAGGGGGAGGATGCAGAAGGGGGGTGCTGAGCGGCGCGAGGCCCCGGGAATGTGCCGATGCGGCAGCCCGGCGGCTGCCGATTGCACAACCCCTCGCGCACGGCCACGGGAACGTGCTCAGCGCCGCGCCGGGGCTCTGCACCTCGCCGGGGCACCATCGTCCACCCTGGTGTGGTGTGCCGCTGCTGAGCTTCACCGGCAACGCCGTGCCTACCAGGCAATGACTGGTGGGCCTTTACACCCGGCATGCGATTGTTGCGCTCAGCTGCATATCCCACCAACGCTCGACACCCAGCATGTGCTGGAGAGCCGCTGGGAGAGGGGACGCTGCACTTTGCTGTGTGGGACCATCAGCCAGGAGCTCCTGGGGTCTCCTGGTCCTGTTCCACCATGCACCCACCGGGTATTTTGTTGTTGCCTCCCCGTTCAGCGGTGGTTTGGTCACCAGGGTGTCCTGTGCCTCAGTTTCCCCATAAACACCTTCTCCTGATGCACTTCGTGTCAGGAGGGTGCCAAGCGGAGGTCCTTGGGCAGGTCCTTTGCTGGTTGCAATGACCAGCTGAAGGACCATCCCAAAAGGGAGGTGATTCTTCCCTTCTACTCTGCTCTGGTGAGACCCCCCTGCAGTGCTGCCTCCAGCTCTGGAGCCCCCAACACTGGAAAGACACAGAGCTGTTGGAGGGAGGCCAGAGGAGGCCCCGGAGATGCTGGGAGGGCTGGAGCCCCTCTGCTGGGAGGACAGGCTGGGAGAGTTGGGGGGGTTCAGCCTGGAGAAGAGGAGGCTCCGGGGAGACCTCAGAGCCCCTTCCAGTGCCTAAAGGGGCTCCAGGAGAGCTGGGGAGGGGCTCTGGATCAGGGAGGGGAGACACAGGATGGGGGGGGAATGGCTTTGAACTGGAAGAGGGGAGATTTAGACTAGATCTAAGGAAGAAATTGTTGACTGTGCGGGTGGTGAGCCCCTGGCGCGGGTTGCCCCGAGAAGCTGTGGCTGCCCCATCCCTGGAGGTGTTCCAGGCCAGGTTGGACGGGGCTTGGAGCAACCTGGGCTGGGGGGAGGTGTCCCTGCCCAGGGCAGGGGGGTGGAACTTGATGATCTTCAAGGTCCCTTCCAACCTAAACCATTCTGTGATTCTATGGAAATCTGTGGGCTCTCCAGCATGCTCCAGCCGCCTGCGCTGTACCACCAGCACCATGTCCACAAGCCTGCTCTCTCCGCTGTGCCGTGTCGGATGGCTCCCCGGGTTTCTCCGGACGTGAGCGAGCCACCTGCCCTTTGCACCGCGCTTCAGGTGAAGGTTTGAACCCAGCGTGGTAACGGACCTGGGCCCGTCTGCAGGTGAAGGACTTCAAAGCAAAGGGCTGGTGCCACGATCTCCTGCAGGCTGCTCCCTCTCCTGGCTGCGCCGCTCGCCGGGCACTGCCCAGCATGTCCCTCGATTTGAAGGCAGCACAGCAGCGTTACTCCAAAGCTCTGGGACCGCAGATGCTTGTCCCCATTGTGGCATTGAGGGGGCCACCGCGGTGCCGCTGGAGCGCTCCTTGTCCCGTCTGAAGTGAACGTGGGGCAGCACTGCAGCCGGTGACATCTGCCGCGCTTCAGGCGAGTGTTTTGGAGAAACAGCGGGAATTTCAGAGCAGCCCGTGGTGGAGGCCGTCCCTCATACCTGTCTGGTTTGGGAATCGGGCAGGACGGAGGTGGCAGGGGAGGGAAATGTGCAGCAGGCCTACCAGGGTCTACAGCTTTTAGTTCGTCTTAATCACAGTCCTCTTCTCGCTGCCTTTCGCGGCGCTCGGGTCAGAGCAGCGGTGCTTCATTTGTCATTCAAACCTGTCAACGTCAAAGCCCCAGTGGGTCCCTGAAACCCAGAACAAAAATTCACCCTCCGGTATGTGGGTTCAGTGCCCCGGGGGGATGCTCTGGGCTTGGCACAGCCTCTCCTCTTCCTCCTCGTCACTCGTGCCCCCCCCAACCCTTCGCTGATGTTCCCCAGCCCGTGAAAAAGGTTGACCTCCTTGTCATCTCCAGGTTCCCACATCTGGTTCTCGTTAGCGGATCCCAGGATGAAGTTCCTCAGCCCTCTCCCTTCCTCCCACCCCCAGGTGACCCAGGCAGGATTATGGGCGATTAGAAGACAGGCAACAGAGCAAGAATAGTTGGGGGAGGGACTGTTATAAATAGAAATACCATAAACTTATCAGCCTATCACTTGAGGTAAATTCTGGTTTTAATCTCTCAGACCTGTAAATATGACGACTCACGGGGACCAGACACCGTTAACCCTTTCGGAGCCCCGGGGCCCATCTCTGATGGGAAGCGGGATGCGGTGGAGCACCTAAAAATGGGACGGGGGAGCAAGTTCTCGAGCCAAGACGATGTCACCAGAGGGGCGAGCTGGCAGACCCACGCCGTCAGAGCAGGGGCAGGGAGGAGACGGCGGCGCGGGAAGCACCTCCGGTTGGATGTCAGTCGTGTTTGGAGGTTTGGGGAAGGCAGAGAAAACCAGTCCAAACATTGGGATTCCTGACATTCTCACACGTACGGACGGGGGCCTCTGCTCGCCCGGCTCTGCTCACGAGGAGGGTGCTGCGGGTTTAACATCTTCTTGTTCTTCAGGCAAAGTTTACTTTTGGGGGATCTCCTCAACCCTTTGGTGAGAGAGGGGTGAGAAAGCGGAGCAGACGGAGGGGTGACATGGTGTGAGAGCCGGGTGGCAATGCAGGGGCCGAGAGGAGGACAGGGTGTAGGGACCTGGCAGGTTTGGGACTTTCTCTGCAGCAGCACCACCGACTGAAGGAATTGTGAAATGGAAGGTTGTCCTGGAAGAGTTTGCCCTGAGGAGTCTCCCTGTCTGTACGGGGAGGGCAGCATGGTAGAAGTGGCTGAATCACTGGTACCCTCCTGCCCTGGGATGCTCGTTGTGTGCAGAGCGCGCTAATAAGGTGGTTTGTGAGATGGTCTTTGGGCAGCTCTGCGGGTGCCTGCAAGCACCTCTCCCGGCTTGGTGCTCTGGGCTGGAAGGCAGAATCCATCCTGCTGAGCTTCGGGGACATCAAAGGCTGACGAGAGCTCTCACGTACTCTTAGAGCTGGTGCAGAGGAGATGCTTTGTGGGGATTGCTGCCGTTCTTCCCGCAGCGAGAGGGCGAACAGGGGAGCACGGGGGAGCTCAGAGCTTCCCTGGGCTCCTCTGCCTCTCTTTTGTTGGGATGAGGAGGTGTGGGAGTCCGTCTCCTGCGGAGCCGTGTGGGTGTTGAGCTTCCCAGTGTCCCTTCTTGGTGGCTTCCTGCTCCCTCCTAATCCCCACTTTGGAGGGGGAGGGAGCGTTGTTGGTGTCGTTTGGAGCTCGTGACTCAATGGAGTAGTATTAGCTTTTAATTAATCACCTAAGCTGGCTTTTGGTAAGAGCCCGGCCTGCGTGGAAGCTGCGGGCAGTGGGACATTCCTTGTGCAGGTTTGCCAGCGAGACCCACTGCCCTGACATCCCCGTTTCGTCCTAGCTGGCGTGAGTGCCTCTGTCCCCAAACAGAGGAAAGTCTTTTATTTTTAGTGGGCAGCCCCTTCTCACGGCACATGCGCAGCCGGACCCCACCATGGCTGTTATCGCGTCTCAGCTCCACAGCAGCACAGCTGACGCACCTCTCGCGTCACGGCGCTTATCTCACCCTTCGCCTGGGTCTCCGCTGAGGGCTTCTGAAGGTGACTTTTAAGACAAAGTAGCAAAGAAATAGGAAAGCCCAGCACGCCGCTGTCTTTTGAGGGCCTCCTGTCCTTTCTGAGTAGGGCCTCGGCTCCTCTTCTACCATGGAGAAGCTCCTGGAGATTGGAGGTGTGAGGGAAACCTGGGGTCAGACTTTTCTTGGACAGGCTCAGTAGCTTGTGGAAAGGCAGCAAAATTGGTAAAGTGCCTTTTTCACTTCTTTGAACCTGGGTCCCAACCCTGGAACTTGGGATGAAGATGAGTTTTCTGATAGCTTTCGTGGTGGGTGTTTGCCAAACACATCCTGTGGTTTATAGTGCGGTGTCTTTGGCCGAGAGTGGGGCAGAGGAGAGTGGGGAGTGCTCACCCCCTGGCAGAAGGGCTTCAGCTGATGCAAAGGGGTCACAGTGGCCAAGGAGTGGCTGCTTGTAGAAGAGGTGTCTCGGTAGAGCCACGCACGGTAAAGTGTCGGGAGCAGGCTATGGCAGTTGTCCTTGGGGATGAGTGAGGGACAGAAGCACTCATGGTGCTGGCCATTGATGAGCTCTTCCAGTCACAGAATCATAGAATTGTTTTGGTTGGAGGAGACCTTTAAGATCATCAAGTTCAACTGTTAACCTAGCACTGCCAAGTCCCCACTACCCCATGTCCCTCAGCACCACGTCTACCTGTCTTTTAAATACCTCCAGGGATGGCAACTCCACCACTGCCCTGGGCAGCCTGTTCCAATGCTTGACAACCCTTTTGGTGAATGAATTTTTTCCTAATATCCAATCTAAACCTCCCCTGGTGCAACTTGAGGCCGTTTCCTCTTGTCCTATCGCCTGTTACTTGGGAGAAAAGAGCGACCTCCCCCTCGCTACACCCTCCTTTCAGGTAGTTGTGAAGAGCGAGAAGGTCTCCCCTCAGCCTCCTTTTCTCCAGGCTGAACACCCCCAGTTCCCTCAGCCGCTCCTCATGAGACTTGTGCTCCAGACCCCTCACCAGCTTCGTTGCCCTTCTCTGGACACTCTCCAGCCCCTCAATGTCTTTCTTGTTGTGTCAACCATAACTCAAGGCAAGACAACTGCATGGTCTCTACCACGTCGCTACAACTTCAGGAGAGGACGTGGCTGTCACAACGCGGCACCTCTGTGCTGACCTGGGGTCTGCAACTCTAGATAAGCGAGGTGCCGGCATGGCTCGAGACCTCATGGGCTCTGCCTGCCCCATCCTCTTCTGCCTGGCGGGAGCATCGCGTGTCCCTGCTCCAGATGCGTCCTTCCGTAGCAAGAATTCGCATGGGGAGGGCATCACCCCCTTCTCCCCCCGAGTCCCCGGGCTCTGCTGCGGAGGCGCAGGGCACACAAAGGGTTAGGTGTCCCGCGAGTGAGTGGCTACCCAGGTTTTTTCCCCTCTAGCCAGAGTTACTAAGGGAGAGATCCCTCCATCTGCACACACGCCCTGTCCGCTTGGCAGAATTCCTAGCTGGATTTATTTCTGCCGATTTGCTTGTCTTGGTATGAAAGGGATTTGCAGAGGGGAGAGCTGCAATTGGCCGGGGTTGGGTTGAAAAACCCCCCGTTCTGGGTTTTGCGGTTCAGCGCCTGACATTTCCCCAGCGCATGGTCTGCGGAGCGGGCGG
>VZSZ01000911.1:99231-113142 GCA_013398815.1 Ibidorhyncha struthersii | reverse complement strand
AAACCCAACATCCTCCCCCCTCTTTGTTCTGTGAAAGTGGTTGGCTCTGAAATCTTTATCAGACAGGAGAAAACAGGCGGCTGCAATACGTGGGGAGATTATCAGTTAGTAAATATCCCTAGACTTTCGCCTATTGTTCTGCTGCCGGTCTTTGCGAGGGGGGAGAGCGAGCGAGCGAGCGAGGGAACGGGAGAGAAGGCGAGGTGGGAATCCACTTCCACGGGGAGAGATCGGCGGAGTGGCTTGTCCCCGAGCAGGGTGGGATGTGGAGCCTCCGAGCCTCCTCGTCCTGCCCTCCGCCGAGCGAACGGCGAGGAGCGTGAGCGCGTCCCTGACATGGAGCCNNNCTCGGGGAGGAAGACATGACCCCGCCGTTCAGCAGTAAGTTCCTTCCCAGCCCTTCCCTCCCCTCCAGTGGGGCCAGTTGGTCCTGGGGGGTCTTCTGCTCCCCCTGCAATGAGCAGATAGAGCTGGGTGCCCCCAGGTGCTGGCAGGGTCACTGCCAGACCCTTCTGGCTCCTCCTGGGGAAGCCGCCAAGCGTTGTTTGGTTCCTCTGGTGACCTTCACTGTTCTTTGGTGGAAGAAACTCCTTGGTGAGGAAGGAAGGTTGCTTCTGGTCTCCCTTCCCCCTCGGCAGCAGCACCCTCTTCCCCAGGCTCCAGCCCAATCCCCACCAGGAACAGCGCCTGCTCTTTTTTTTTTTTTTTTTTTTTTTTTTTGATGGAAGAGGTCAAGAGTTCTGTTTATCTTGCTAAAAAAAATCCCTGGAATTCCTCCTGGCCCTTCCTTAAATATAACAAAGAGGCCGGGTTGCTCACCACGGGAGAGAGCTGCTTTGACGTGCTGGCAGAGCAGCAGCACCTCTGCCTGGGGAGGAGAAGAGGCTCCGGAGAGCCCCCGCAAAGCAGCTCCTTCTTCCTGAGATTCCCGGACCTGGTTGTCCCCTGGAGCTGGGAGCACGGAGCACGGGTCCTGCCTTTGGCAAATGCATCGTCCCCTGTCCCCACCCTGGTTAGAAGCCCGTGGAAATTGCCCTGGTGAAGATGCAGTGTCTGCTGCGAGGGCATGTTCTCAGACACTCGTGCATGGGTTGTCCCTTGAGAGCTGCGCGAGGTCTCCCAGCTCGTACCCGAGGCTGACCGGGCTGCAGGGTCGGGACGTTCACTTAAGATGTTGTCAAGATGTGTTTCTCGCAGCAGCAACGCTGCCTTGTAGAGCTTTGGGAGTCTTTGCTCCCAGTTACGGTGGTGGAAGTTGAGCGCTGGTCAGGACGGCAGGAGCCGAGCTGGGTAAGGGGGATGGCGTGGGGATACCATCACTACCCGGCTGAAAAACAAAGGGATGCTCTGTCCCAGGGATGTCCCCTGTCAGTCCCGGCCATTGCATGAAGGCAAGGCTGCTCTTTGGTCTTGAGCTCCAAATTCCCGAGGATGGAGACCTCCCCTCCTCCCTGGAGCCCTGGTGCTTGGCTAAGCTCTCCTTGAGACAGCTCCAGAAGGCAGGCTGGCCCGCGAGCGGGACACTGCCTGCGAGCATGGGTGGAGGATTCCAGTTCGATTTGTGCTGGAAAAGGGCACGGAGAGATATTGGTGGGCAGCAGAAGGCTTTTGAGGGGAGCAGAATGGGTGGATGGGTGGAAGCGGCCCTGCCCCGGCAGCCTGCAGTAGGAGGGCTCAGCGTAAATACGGTTCACTTCTCCAGACCTTGCAACGGGAGGAGTTTTCTGAGTCCTGGTCAAGTGCTTTGGCCTCATTAGTCAACCACTGACTGGTTTTTCCGAGACCAAAGTCCACCCAGCCCAGTGTGGCTCAAGCTTGGCTGGTGGCACCTGCTTAGGGGAGCAACCTGGCCAAGACCCAGCAGATCTCTTCCCTGCTATCCCCCTCCGTGTCCCCATGGTCGGTGACAGGCTTGGCCGGTCCCTGGATGTGTTTTCTCCCTCCCATGAATTGCCGGTGCTGAGCTTAATGGGATGTCCACAGCAGGGCACAAAGAAGCTTCGTCTTATACCCCATGGCCAAGTGGGGTCCCTCATTTCTGTGGGGACCTCGGCACCCCGCTGGGGACACCTGAACATGCAGACTAGCGCAGACACACCTCCAGCAAAAGCTGTGAAAACAGATGAGCTTTGGCCTGTTGAAGAAAAGGCGGGTGGAGGTTGGTCTGGTGGGGCTGGGGACCAGGCTGCGTGTTTCCCACCGGCAGGGAATGCCAGCGAAGAGCTCCTGCTTGGAGGCGGTGGCTCAAGCCGCACGGTTCGTGACTGCCGGTTCCAGTTTCTCTTAGGTGATGTGCTGATGCCCACCTGAAGCACCCACCTTGCTACCGGGTTTTGACCCAACCTGTCCGAGCATCTTTTGTCGGCACAGACATGGTGCTCTGGATCCTGGGAAGGTCTCAGGAGGGTAACGTGAGTTTAGCTGATCTTTGTGGTGGTGTTCAAAGGACCGTGCTGTCAGTCTCCTGAGCGAGCGCTATTGAGATCTTCTGGTTTAATGCTAGGACGGGAGGGAAGGACTTCCATGTGGGAGAAATGTTGAACTTCTACACGAGGCTTCCGTTACCCATTTCTCCAGGAGCCGCCTGGGAATGTCTCAAATTCCCACTCATCCACATCCAGGGTGTTCACCCACGTTTTCCCGGGAGATTTTCCTGGGAAAACTTGTAAATTCTTTCAGGTCATATTCTTCTCTGCCTGACATCTTCAGCCTGCACTGTTCTGAAAAGTGTTCTCTCACGCGTGAAATCTTGAGCATCGAGATTTTTCTGCGCACGTGTTTTCTTGCGTGGATCTGCTGACGGTCTGTCAGCTCGTTCCTCACGCGTCTTGCCCATGATCATTCTTTTCCTGTATTTTTTTCCACTGCGTTTCTTCACTTGAAGAATCTAGCCGGGGAAGGGTTTGATTTTGCTAAAGAAGCGTGTTCCAGGCAAAAAGTTCCTTCTCTTTACAGTTTCTTTCTTCTTTACAGCTTCTGCAGTGAGAATAGAGAAGCTGGAATAAGAGATCGTTGCAATTCGTCACACTCAGATCGTTGCCTTCCACTTGCTCGTGGCACAAGCTCGCTCTTTGTTTAGGGTGCATTAAAACCTTAAAAATAAGCTGCTGAAATGATGCCAGCGCTGACGATTCCCAGAAAGTTTGAGCAGGCACTTAACCGTGTCATTAGGGCCGAGTTGCGATGAGAGCGGTGTTAGAACTTCCCCGGTGCGGTCAATAATGTGCCCAGTCCTTCGGCACTGGCATACAAAGTCCTAAATTCAGAGAAGACAGAGATGGTGTCCTGCTCTGTCCGAGACGAGCGCTGAGCCTGTTCAGGTCTTGCCAGCGCCTCGGCTTTTCTCACCAACGCGTGGGGTTTTCTTTAGTAAAATGACTCAGATTATTTCCTTTGGGCGCATCGCTAATTTCTAGTCATTCTCGAGGCACGTTGGGTGAGAGTCAACCAGCTCGCTTTACTTCCCACACTTTATTTTTTGCTTTTCGCCTCCGGGAATGTTTCGGTTCAAGTTAAAGCCCTCAGCTGAGCGCTGTGTGTCGAGTTTATGGCCAGCTGGAGGCCTAAGCAGCTGCAGAAAGGGAGATGGATTTGCATGCCCCTCCGCACACCAAGAATTGCTTTTCATGGCCATATAGTCAAATCGACCCTCATCGTGGCACGGCTTCAGTATCCGATTCCAAAGAGAGGAGGAGGAGGAGGAAGGTGGGATCGCATTTGAATGTCCCTTTTTGTTTATTGAAATGTAGAGATCAAAGTCTCCTCTTGGTTTCAATTTTAAAAAAAAAAAAAAAGAAAACGAAGCAAGTAGGTGCCCCCGCAGAAGTCCTCAGGGGTGATGCTGATGAGCTGGAGGTGTTTGGGTCGTTCAGTTGTCTCTTCTTTTCCCTGGTTGTTCCCATGCCTGTCTCTGCTCTCACTGGAGAAGAGCACACCGAGTGTCCTTGCACAGTGGTACTCCAACGTAGTGACAGGTCTTCTGTGGTGCCTCTGGCCCAAGCTGGGTGTGGGCATCTCTCTGCTGGGAATATAGAGGAGACCAGGCAACGCACCGAGCTGGGACCCCGAGCTCTCAGCTGACCCGTGAGATGAATCCCACCTTTGGCTTCTCGAGGCTCTCTTGATGGGTGAGAGTTTGGTTTCTTGGCAGGGTGTTGTGGCCCACGGCTATGAGGAGCTCTGACATCATGAAGTGGGTCTTCTTTGCCACAAGAGCGTGTTGTTGGGCACTTTCCTCGGGCCATGCCCAGAATCAGTAAAATTCGGCAAAGTTCAGGTGGTTTCTCTCCAGCTCTGCGTTTCCAGGCACAGGCTTCAGACCCCGTTGCTGACCTTTGCCCACAGGTTGCGCTTTCTTGGCCCATGCAGTTCCTTGGTGCTACAGGAATATTGCGGTTGGTGGCTTTTCTATTTTTAAGGGAAATACAAAGATGACGCCAAAGCTGCCTGGGGATTCCTGAAGACATGCTTTCACCACAGAGTGTCCGTGCGAGGCCTAAGTTTAGCAAATATCAGGAACATTTGTGGGCACCTTCCCCGTTGTCCCTCAGGTGTGAGGAACTGGTTGCCCTTTGAGTTTCGGTTCTTCGAACGTCAAGATGCTGGGCCTTGCCTGCTTCCTTTGTGCTTACCCCTTCCAGTCTCACCTCTTCTCAGAAGACGTACCTGTACAAGACACCTGTTTTCGTAGTGTTGCGTGTCCCTTTCTTGGCTGTCCCTTTGTCATCAGGACCCTGCTGTGTCCTTGCTCTGTAGATACCACGTGGACAGACGGTGTCTGAAGTTGACAGCCACGGCTGCTGACATGAGAAAGGAAGCACTGCTCTGGTTCTCATGCTGGGGAACCCTGGGGGTGTCTGTGGGGTGCTGGGGCCATTAAGGAACCCGGGAGGAGAAGTCAGTGCAGGGTAAGGTGGCCATCGCAAGGCAGATGGGGTGGCTGTGGGGACACGGCCGTGCTGAGGGGAGGCAGAAGGAGCATGGAGGTACGGGTTCATGGAGATAACCACGGCTGGGATGGTTCACGGGGAGAGCGTCTGTGCTGGTCACAGGCTTAGGACATGCGGCGCGTGGCCCTCCCTGCTGGTCTAACAACTGTCGCTCTTCCTTTCTTTCAAGATCCTCACCTCCTCCGGACCATGACCCCCGAAAACATGTNCCGCCGCCACCCCCTCACCCGCACCAGCAGCAGCACAACCCTCACTACCCCAGCCTGCAGCGGGACATGTTCATGAAGGCTGAGCCCCTCATGCCACCGTACGGCATCGGGCAGGGCATGGCGCCTGCCGACCTCCACCATGCCCAGCAGTCGCAGATGCTGCACCAGCTACTCCAGCAACATGGAGCAGAGTAAGGCCTCGGGGCACTGGGGCTTCGCAGCGTTATTTGGGGAGAAGGGAGGGAGGGAGGAAGGAATGGGAGGTGGAGGCTTGCAGAACGCATGAGCAAAATTATGGGGTTTAACCGCAAATTACAGAGCGTGACCTGGTTCTGTGGGAGGGGGCTGGGGAGGCATCGCGGTGGAGATGTGGAGCTAGTCCGGAGGAGGACCACAAAGATGCTGGGAGGGCTGGAGCCCCTCTGCTGGGAGGACAGGCAGAGAGAGTTGGGGGGGTTCAGCCTGGAGAAGAAAAGGCTCCGGGGAGACCTCAGAGCCCCTTCAAGTGCCTAAAGGGGCTCCAGGAGAGTTGGGGAGGGGCTCTGGATCAGGGAGGGGAGACATGGGACCAGGGGGAACGGTTTTAAATGAAAACAGGGGAGATTTAGATGAGACACTAGGAAGAAATTGTTGCCTGTGCGGGTGGTGAGCCCCTGGCGCAGGTTGCCCCGAGAAGCTGTGGCTGCCCCATCCCTGGAGGTGTTCAAGGCCAGGCTGGATGGGGCTTGGAGCAACCTGGGCTGGGGGGAGGTGTCCCTGCCCGTGGCACAGTGGTTGGAACTAGATGGCCTTTAAGGTCCCTTCCAACTCTAACCATTCTATGAGATGGCCCAAAGTGTGACGCAGGGGTTTGTAGCTCACGGCTCGGAGTTGGGCGGTGGGGCCAGACAAGAGGAAAGCAAAGATGTGGCCCAGTGCACGGATGGCACAGAGCTTGGTGGTCACAGGGTGGGTGGGAGAAGGTGGTGATAGTCCTGAAAGAGCCTGTGGCTCCCTGGATTGAAGATTTTGGTTTTTCGGTGGGATCCCAGCTTTTTCCTGGTCACGGGCTGTGGGGCTGTTCCCTCCCCACCTCTTGCTTTCCCGCTCAGCCTTTGCTTTCCCACGGGTCTCTGCAGCCTCCCGGTGCACCCTGCCAAGAAGCGGAAACACTCCGAGTCCCCCCCCAACACCCTCAATGCACAGATGCTCAACGGGCTGATAAAGCAGGAGCCAGGTATGGGGTCTGTGCCGCTCAACCCTGACAGAGTCCAAACGCCTCCCTGGCACCAGCCGGGAGCGCTCTCACCAGGTACGTGGTTTTTCTCCCCCCGCCTCCCCAGTCCTCTACCCCTTAATACCCCCAGTATGCAAACCCCTGCTGCCAGCCCGGGCACACCGCTGGGCCAGGGCGCTTGGGTGGAGGGCATGTGGCCACCGTAGCGTGCCAACCCATGGGGATCACCCCAGCTGGGCTCCCAGGGGGAGAGCAGAGCGCTGAGCTTGTCCTGGCCCAGATCTCGTGCCCGTGGCGGTGCCCTGGCAGTCAGGAGGCAAAGCTTCAGGCTGGCCGCACAATGCCGGTCGCTTCCTTCTGCTCTTACCCAGCTGGACACTCTGTGGGGGTGATTGAAATAGGTATTTTGCCCTCACCGCAGGCCTGATTCAAGATAACGACAGCTTGAATGGCTCCTACTTGGATCCCAACTACCAGTCTATAAAGTGGCAGCCACATCAACAGAACAAGTGGGCGACTCTGTATGATGCCAACTACAAAGAACTGTGAGTAATTCATCCACCTTTGGAGAAAGTCAGATTCGCCTTTCATTTATCGGTGGCAACGGACTGGGGTCGAGGGAATCATACTCCCAAGGTGGGACAGGGATCTTCCTGGGCTTCCCCTTGTCCTCTCCCGTCACCTGCTGATCTCTGTTTGCCTGTGCTGTGGTGGAGATACGCTCCCCTTTGTACCTTTGCCATTGGGAAAGTTGCTTCTCTGGACTTCTGCAGGGCTGACGGAGGATTAAGAAATGGGGCTGGCTCCGTAGGAACCAGCAGAAGGTAGTTTGGCAGCTTTGGTGGCAGTTCGGCAGCTTTGGTGGTGGCAGTTCGGCAGCCCCTTAGACCTTGGTCTGCCCTGGGGGGGCTGTATTGGCAAATCCAGCCTTGCCCTGAGCGTGGTTTGGACCAGCAGCGCCCTTTCCTCCTGCCCAGGCTTACCGAGGACCTGGGTTTTAAAATAAGTATTAGGATTTCCTAGACAACGCATAGCACGGATGACTGGAGGTAATCTAGAGCCACTTGAGCACAGCTCGAGAGCAGCGTAGAGAGGAGCTGGAGTCGGCGGAGTGGGAGTGGTTGATGGGCAGAGGAGGAAAGGAGGAGAGAAAGAAAGGAAGAAGGGAAGGGTTTGAGGAAAGCCAGGAGGGGCAGCGAGGTGGCAGAGGAGCTGGGGTGGCCAAGGCAGAGATTGGGGGAGCAGAGAGCGGCTGCGGGGGGGGATGCATGGGGCTGGAAGCTGGAAGGAGAAGCCGGGGCAGAGGAGGAGGGTGGAGGCAGCGCGTGGACAAGCTGCATAGGGAAAGAGGAGCGCTCAGGAGGAAACCACTCTGGATCCTCCCTGCATTCCTCGGAGGTGACAGAGAGCTGGCAAACAGCAGGGCTGGGTTCCAGGAACCGCTCAGCGAGCAGACAAAAACCCCTCCACCCCGTTTCCCCTCCTCCTCTTTCTGCGCAGCCAGGGGCTGGTAGAGGTCCTCTCATTGGGGACACGGAGGAGGGGGTGTTCTGGTGTCTGTGATACCAAATAACCCCAGACGATTGTCACACCTTGCCTGGCTGGTGCGCAGGATGGGAACCCCGAGGACCACAGGCGAGGCCGGTCACGGAGGATCTGGGATGTGCAGGGAAGCCGCCGCTGCGAGCCCCAGCTCCTCCGCACGCAGATCTCCTGCTCAGCCCAGCCCTAGTCCTTGTGTCGTCTTTAACGCGGACCTGGTGGTGACTGGGGCACACTATGGGTTGTTCCCCTGCGGAGAAGCGGCTGTTGGAGTTGGTTACTTCTTCGGTGACATCCTGTCACTTGCAAAGACTGTGTTTGTGGCTGTTTCCCCAACCACAGCGGGAGAGGGGTAATTTGGGGAGGTGGTTACTTCTGTTTTACTGACCTGTTTCCGTAAAGGAAGCATCTCCCACCTCCAGGTGGAATATCAACTACTTCTGGGGACTTGTGAGCAGCTCCAAAGTCCAGTCCTGCAGACCTGTCCCTGCTCTCCACCATCAGTTTGCTTTTCTGTGGGTTGGGGGACGGGGGAAGCTGACCGTCTCTCGCTCAGTGCACACGCGCCGCGGTCCCCAGTTCCTGCTTTCCCACACAGGGCAGCGTTCACAGTCAGCTCCCACCTCCTCTGGGCGCCATCTGGACATGTCATCTCTATCGCTTGGTTTTCAACCAGGACCTGGGCATCACTGGGCAGTTGTGACACTGCTGTTTTCCCACCTGACAAAGCCACCTTCAGCTTTTGCTGTTGTTCTTGCTTCTCCCAGACTGTTTTTGTGCCAGTACTGCCTCCAGCTGTGAGCTTCAGTGTCTTTGCCCCATGTCATAGAATCATGGAATTGTTTAGGTTGGAAGGGACCTTGAAGATCATCTCGTTCCACCCCCTGCCCTGGGCAGGGACACCTCCCCCCAGCCCAGGTTGCTCCCAGCCCCGTCCAACCTGGCCTTGAACACCTCCAGGGATGGGGCAGCCACAGCTTCTCAGGGCAACCTGGGACAGTGTCTCACCACCCTNCCCCCAACTCTCCCAGCCTGTCCTCCCAGCAGAGGGGCTCCAGCCCTCCCAGCATCTCTGGGGCCTCCTCTGGCCCCACTCCAACAGCTCCGTGTCCTTCTTGTGCTGAGGACTCCAAAACTGGACACAGCACTCCAGGTGGGGTCTCCCCAGAGCAGAGCAGAGGGGCAGAATCCCCTCCCTCGCCCTGCTGGCCACACTGCTGGGGATGCAGCCCAGGATGCTATTGGCTTTCTGGGCCGTGATCGCACATTGATGGCTCATGTTGAGCTTCAAAGGGCTTCCGAGAAGTGGAGGTGCCAGGAGAATTGGACCCTGATTTTCTAACTTGGGCAACACGTGGTCACAGCCTATCAGTCCCTGGAGTGGCCTCTCCTCCACCATCAATCTCTGCAGAGCTTTCCCTCTGTGGCCGAAGCGCAAACGACACCGCTTGTAGTCAGCAGGGTCCAAAGAGCTCAGCGCATCGCGGGAGCGGACCTTTCGCACGGCCTCGCTTTTCTCTTCGACACAATGAGTCCCCCCCTTTCCCTTCCATCGCGCTGTTTACCCGCGCTGGGTAAACGGTCCCTCGTCTGAAACACGTCACGGCTCTTTCAGCTTCTCACGGACCATTTGCAGGTGTTACAGTCCCTGTTCCAGAGATTCGCCCCGCACCCCGGTATCGCACAGGCAGACCAGCCAAGGCAAACTACACAATATTTTCTGCTGGGCCACAGGGACGTTGCCGGAGCACTGCAAACCGCAGCTTTTAACTTGTGTTCTTCGGATCGGTGCTTGGGATCGCTTGCCTAATACCTGCTTTTAGGATTTAGGGCGAAAGCCAGAGCAAACCTCCTTCTGTGGCATTTAGGTCATCATCCCCTTGCGTAAGGGATAAATTCCTCTTGACTGACTTCATGTAGATTTTAGGAACCCACGTGCGGTTTGTTGTGGCACTGGATTTGGCCAGAATTAAGGGTCAAGGTCGAGGGTCGATCGATTAATTTTTAGGTACGCACTACCCCAGTGGACTCTCCCTCCTTTGCGGTGGGTTTGAGGCCGGGTAGCTCGAGGAGAGCCTGCGCTAGCTGAACCTACAGCTCTTTCTAAATGGAAGATCGTTTAGTGCTCCTGGCACGGCACTGCGCCAGGATATATCTGTGAGAAACACCGCAGGATCGATCCGCCCTTCCTTCTTCGAAAATGGCATTTTTTAGGTTGACTAATCCAAGTTTTAGCAGGTAGGAGCCTCCTCCTTCCTCTCTGCCTTCTGGGTGTACTCAGCAAACGAGCGGGATGTGTGTCCCTTAGAGATCTGTGAATATTTCCACGATTTAGTTTCCTCTGAGATGATAAACCAAGGACCAGCCGTTCCCGGTCTGGTTTCTGCTGGAAGCTGTCCTCCAGTTTGTATGTGCTATTAGAGTTTCCTGCCCCGACAGGGAACGTAGGGTGGTATTTTTTTTCCCCTGTGATCCAGGTGCCCTCAGTCTATTCACAGCCCCAGGAATTTGAATCATCTGAATCACCTGATTTTTTTCCTACTCTTCGTTCATAAGAAAAGGGACCAGAGAGCAGGTTAAGGAGGGAGACCGAGTCTTTGGGATGCCGTGACCCCGTAGGAAGCCGTTCAGGTTCGTACCCCAGCACGGTGTTTCTCAGTAGTCAGGAGCTCGTCGGTGTTTTAACGGCGATGGCTGCACACAGAGCAGCTCTGTGCCCTGGCGCGGGCAGAAGATTGACTTCTCCAAAGCCATCCCTGCAGGTCCACCCCGCTCACAGCATCCGAGGAGGATTTTTCACCCTTTGTGGTGGTTCCTCCTGTTCTGCTGCAGAGAACGCCATTCTGGGGGTTACTGCTGCGTGGGAGAGATCCAGCTCTGCTGCTGCATCTAGGCAGGACGCTTTCTGGTGGGCTAGGGGAATAATGGCTTGGTCAGTAGTTTATTTAATATCTTTTTCATAGAATGGTTTAGGTTGGAAGGGACCTTAAAGACCATCTCGTTCCAACCCCCCGTGCCCTGGGCCGGGACACCTCCCACTAGACCAGGTTGCTCCAAGCCCCGTCCAACCTGGCCTGGAACACTTTTTGAACCCATCCAGAATAGTTTATGGTTGTGCCTGTGGATTTATGTGTAACATTCCATGCTAAGTATAATCTTACAGGGCAGAAAATACTGTTAAGCGATATCCCATGCTCCTCCTCTTGCACGCACAAAATTGGCTCCCTTAGTAGTCTCTCTCTGCCAAGGGCAGGGCTCAAATGTCTCAAAGTCCATCGTGTTTGGAGGTTGATCAGCTGAGGAGAAGAAGATTTTTCCAGATTTGAGGTGTAGATGATACGGTCTTTCTGCTGTGAACGAGCATCTTGCAGGGAGATGCTGAAACACGACAGGATCTGGGGATCTGGGAGTTTGAGATCCAAGAATCTGTGTCAACCAATGGTCCCACCTTGTCTCCCTCCACTGCTTTTGGGGGGGGACTCCAACTGCTGGGCTCTTGCCAGACTTCTGACAGGGTTTTGCGTGTATTTTCACTGTGCCCACCAGCTCTCTGATCTGCTCAGCAAAGGACAAGAGCTTCTCGGAACAAACCATGAAGCGCCGCCTCCTGAGAACAGGTCAAAGCTAGGTGGTCCCAAACTCTTAGAATCACAGAATCGTCTAGGTTGGAAGGGACCTTGAAGGTCATCAAGCCCAACCATCAACCGAACAATGCCAAAACCACCCTAAACCATGGCTTTGGCTAAGGATGAGCAAAGGATGTGTGTTGCAGGCAGCTCACAGCATCCTCCTTGCCAGAAAGCACCTTTTGTGGGTGGAATACACAAGGACGTGAAGCTGGCGGTGTAGCTGATCAGGTTCACCAGCAGCACCTACAAATCTACTGGCAGCCACTTGCTTCCCCCTTCCACCGCTTTGTCCTTCTGTGTACGTGGGTGCCACTCTGGCTTTTCTTTCCAGTTTCTTGCAAAGAGGCTTCCTGAAGAGCTAAATGCAGCCTCGTTAGTGCTGGTTGATGGTAAGGCTTAAGGAGACCTTTTCTTCCACCAGTTCCCGCTCGAGCTGCTCTTGGTGAAGGTTTTAGTAACCAACGCTGAAAGTTTATTGTTCCGCGGAATTTTCCTGCTGTGGTTGGTGATGATCAATAGCCCTGTGAGAACTTCTTCCAGCTTCTATCCGCACCATTCAAGCTCATTTAACAGCTCTCTCTTCTTGCGCAGTGAACATAGCTGTCACGTCAGACCATATTCGTATCTTGTGCCTGTGAATAAGTGGAAAATTAATAATTAATGGCTCCTTCTCAGCCATCGCTGTGGCTTGATGAGATGGGGACGGCATAGGCTGGATTCTGAACTCATTCTGCAGTTCCCAGGTAGCTTTTCTGCCTTCTAAAAGACCCATACAGTGAATTTTGTTGTGTGAATGGCAACAGATTCCCCATCCCCGGGCAGGCTGGAGCAGTGGAGCAGCCCTGCAGCTGGCAGGAGAAGCGCAAAGGGAAGCCGGGCTCATATGAACTACACGGGTTTAGTTTCGACGTGGACTTCCTAGATGCAGGCTGGATTGAGGAAATGGAGGAAAGGGAGAATTGCTGTGTGGATTCACGTGGAGGTGCCTGGACATCTGTGTCTCGGCTTGCGGGGCTGGTGTCTCAGGCTGTGCTTCTGCGGGCTGAGGAGTCTACATTAGTTGAGGGAGACCGAAGTCTCTGGATTAGTTTTATGGACAGTATGTTTCTTCTTAGCCTTTTGCACTGGTTTTGCGGTTTCGGACTCGCTGAACCTTCAAAAGGGTTAGCTGGTTTCCAGCAGCGGTGCCGAAGAGGCCTGGAACCGGGCAGTTCGCTAATTTACTCCTGGGAGCAGGAGTCATTCATCTCCCTGACAGCGCGCTCTGATAAACGCCAGCAGGCTCCCTCCTCCCTCTCCCCATTTGTTTACCGTTTGAGGTAAGGCAGCTGGCGAAGGGTAGTGCAACTCTCAACAGAAACATCTCCACGCTCAGCCCAGAGCCTCTCTGCCCTGACCCTGGGAACCCGGCTGGTGCCGATCTCTTCCCATCAAGCAAACTGGTGCTCTCCATGCGCTCTCCTCCGGAGCTCACGGCTGTGGGCCAAACCCGCGCTTTCAGGCTCGCACTCCTTGGTGGGAAGAGACGTCCTTATAAACAGCACCAAACCTGACCTGCCTGCAGATCCTGGATCTCACCAAGGGGACGGAGAACAGTGTGACATGGACTGGTCCTGCTGGGTGGGTTTTGGGTTAGGTGACACAGTGTGTTGGCCAGCTTGGCTCATCCCGTGGTGATGGACCACTAAGGTCTCACTCTCTCGTTCCTCAAGTGTACCTCAGGCAGCTGAACCATGGAATAGTTTGGGTTGGAAGGAACCTTGAAAATCATCTCATTCCACCCCCTGCCGTGGGCAGGGACACTCCCACTAGACCAGGTTGCTCCAAGCCCCGTCCAACCTGGCCTTGAGGGACCTGGCCTGAAGGGACCGCCGACGGTGCTCAGCCGTGGATGCAGTGGTGGGGGGTGTTAGTCTGAGACGGCAGTGTCGTGCTGCTCAACTGCAGGCTCCTCCATCCTGGTGTTTGTATCCTGGAAGAGAAGCAAAGCAGGGACTGCATGGCATTAGTGACCGGTCCTTGAATTAAGGGGCCTCCAGACATTATGTCTTAGGAGTGGTTGAGAAATCGGGGAACCTGGAAGGAAGGAGGAGAGAAATGGGGGAGATTTTTCTTCAAGAGGGGAAGCAATTGAGGCGTGCGAGCACCGCTCTGACAATCCTGCTCTCGGCCGCAGATCCCAGTACAGTTCCCTTTTCATCAGAGACACGGTTCTCCTTGCAGTGCCTTTCCCTTCGCTGTGCACTTTAACGTGGAGGACGAGGGCGCTCCCTGCTCCTCTAAGTGCGGGTGCCAGAGGTGGCGGTGGGGAGCTTGTAACCTCTCACCCTCGCTCAGATTGGGAGAAACCTCCTCTCCTCTCCTCT
>VZSZ01000911.1:80844-97032 GCA_013398815.1 Ibidorhyncha struthersii | reverse complement strand
ATACGTTTATAGTATTAGTACTATAGCGTGGCATCTAGAGGGGTGGTTGCCCCAGCATCCTCATCAAAGCCCCATCACAGGAACCGTATTCCTCTCCAGTTGAAGACCCACCTAAAGCAAAGCTTGCGGCTTGAAGGAGATAGGGACCTTCTCTGAGCTCTCATCCCTGCATGGCAGGATGGGTTGCTGCGTGGCAAGGTGGTGGGTTCAGCCAGTCAGCCTTGTGGGCACCCAAAAGCAACACCAGTGCAGGGTGGGAGGGACAGCATCAGAAGCTGTCTCTTTTGCCCCAACATAACCCCCCTTCCCCTCCCATGTGCCTGCTGTGCCTCGGGGTCATTTTGTGGCCGTATGTGTGGGTAGAGGTGGCCTTCACAGTCTATGATGGGGAGGTGGGACTGTTCACGACACAGTCGCTGTTCGTGGGTGGTGGGACAAGGAGATGAGCTGTCTGGTGAGGTGTCCACCGGTGGGGTGGTTCATGTGCATCCGCACCCCGGGACATGGCCGTGTACTGTGCCGTACGGACCCCTCGTTGCCTCTGCTCCTGGGTGTTGTGGCTCATGGTCCTGGTTTGAGCGACACAGGACTGATTTCTCTTCTAATGCCTGGGAAAACTGCACTTTTAGAAGACTCTAGTGTCTGAATCGGTGAAAATATTCACTTTATAGCCAGCTGTGGTGTGCAGGTTTCAAGGTCTCAGTGTTTCCAAGCTCACCAGGTGTGGGGACGAGGAGGAGCGAGACCCGGGCGCTTGACCCAAGCTGGCCAACAGGGTTATTTCGTACCATGAACAGCACATTCAATATAAATTAGAAAGTTTGCTGAGGAGTTCTCTCTCTCCTGTGATGGCTGCCATCCTGAGAACTCCCTGCCCCGGTGCTGGAGCCCCGAGCCCTTCCCTTCCTCGCGAAGCCGCAGAGCTGGCAGTGTCCCACATTGGCTGTCCCTGCGGGGAGTGCACGGCTTCTTACGGGTAGAACGGGCTGAGTATGATCCTTGTGTATTTTATATTGGTATCAGGATCAATATTGGTTCTTTAGTGTTATTGATGTTAATTATTTTGCCTTATTCTATTAAATCTGCTTATATTTCAACCCTTGGGTTTCCTTGTTTTTTCCCGATCCCCCTTCCCAGGTGGGGAGGGGTCATCGAGTGATAGACTAATTGTCTGAACGACAATTAATTGCTGTGGGATTCCTCAAACCATCACACTCATCCTTCCCCCCACCAGCGTGAGCCCCTCGTGGCATGCACAGGGCTCCGGTCTAACGCCTGCTGCCTTTCCCACAGCCCGATGCTCACCTACCGCGTCGATGCTGACAAGGGGTTCAACTTCTCAGTGGGTGACGACGCCTTTGTGTGCCAGAAGAAGAATCACTTCCAGGTCACGGTCTACATCGGCATGCTTGGAGACCCCAAGTATGTGAAGACCCCTGAGGGCCTGAAACCCTTAGAGTGCTTCTACCTGAAGCTGCACGGAGTGAAGGCAAGCGGGAGCTAAGGGCCAGCAGCGAATCTGGCAGGGAGAAGGGATGCTGGGAGACAGCTGGGATCAGGCAACACCATGTCTTCACGGGCTACGTTGTAGGGAGAGTGCTGAAGGCCAGAACAAGGCAGAACTTGAAATATTAGTCCTAAGATGGGCTGCCTGGGTGTCTTCAGGGCTGTCTCTCACTCACTTTTGGCTCCAGAGGTATATAGGGACTTTGGGGAGATCTTTTCACCTTCAACCGCCCCCCTGCCCAGGGAGACACCCATGCTTGGACAATGACCACACTCCGGTTGGGTGTCGCAAGTCAGCTGTGCGGAGCGGAGGGCTGGGCAGACAGCTGGCCTGTGCTGGGGAGAAGGAGGTGAGAAGGGGAAGGTCTCAGCTTCCTGCTCGTCATCACACGCCCAAATCTTTCTCTCCAGCTGGAGGCCTTGAACCAGTCGATCAATATAGAGCAGTCGCAGTCTGACCGCAGCAAACGACCCTTCAACCCTGTCACGTGAGTATTGCCCGGGGTCTAGAAGAGAATCATAGAATATAATCATAGAATCGTTTTGGTTGGAAGGGACCGTCAAGGTCATCAAGTCCAACTGGTAACCTAACATTGCCAAGTCCACCACTTAACCATGTCCCTCAGCACCACATCTACCCATCTTTTAAATACCTCCAGGGATGGTGATTCCACCACTGCCCTGGGCAGCCTGTTCCCATGTTCAATAACCCTTTCGGTGAAGGAATTTTTCCTAATATCCATCCTAAACCTCCCCTGCCACAACTCGAGGCCGTTTCCCCTTGTCCTGTCGCCTGTTACTTGGGAGAAGAGACCGACCTCCGCTTCTCTACACCCTCCTTTCAAGGAGCTGTAGAGAGCGATAAGGTCTCCCCTCAGCCTCCTTTTCTCCACGCTGAACACCCCCAGTTCCCTCAGCTGCTCCTCAAAGACTTGTGCTCTAGTGGGAAATGCTACTGGGGAATAAGCAATAGGAGGAGAGGACAGGGAAAGGGGCTGAGTTGGAGGTCTCAGGATAGTACTGTGGGTGTCACACTCTCCGGCTTTCTCCTCTGTTTCCCACAGCAAAGTTCTCCTCTCTTCATGTTGCCCACTCTGCTCTGTGCTCAGTTCATAGACCTGCCTCCATGGAGTGGGCCAGGAGATGGCCGTTCCCCAAAGAACCTCCTCTCCAGCGGTGTCCTCACTCGCTCCTCTGTTTTCCCTTCCCCAGGGTCAACCTGCCTCCGGAGCAGGTCACCAAGGTCACCGTGGGGCGGCTGCACTTCAGCGAGACCACAGCCAACAACATGCGGAAGAAAGGCAAACCCAACCCAGACCAGAGGTGAGGAGCACGGGTGCCTTCTCCAACCATTCTGAGCACTCAAGTCCTGTGGATGTGCCGGTCCCTGAGTTGGGGAGTGTGGCTGGAGGGGGCATGGGGAACAGGTCCTGAACTGGCTGTTCTTGTCCGTGTGGAGGAAAGGAGGTGTCTGCTGTGGCCACAAGAAGGGTCTCCCCAACTCTGTGAGGGGTTTGGGACAGTGCCTGTGCCCCGCAGTGCACGGACAGAGGATGTGCCAGGCCCACCATGACAGCTTGGTGCCTTGGCAGACCGGCTGGTTCCCACTGCAGGATGGCACCCTGACCTCTCTCCTCTTGGCAGGTATTTCATGCTGGTGGTGGCCTTGCAGGCACACGCGCAGAACCAGAACTACACGCTGGCAGCCCACATCTCTGAGCGCATCATCGTCAGAGTAAGTCCCTCTCTCCTCCCTCAGTCCCCTGCAGGTCCCCTGTAGTCATTTGCTGGATCACCTGGGCAATCCTCCTACCTTCCTCTGGCTTTCCGGTGCTTTCCCCATCCAGCCCTTTCCCACCTTCTCCAAACACGTACTGGGTTCTGGCTCCAGCCTCTCCACACCTACTTAGTCAGAGCAGCCTCAAGGCGTGCAAGAACCTGTTGCAGGGTAGGGAAGACGTCCCATTCTCCCAAGGCTGGACCGGTGTCCAGGGTGGAGCTGTTGGGAATGAGGGAACAGTGTTGTTGGGACAAGCTATCTGTGTTTCATTCTCCCCCTCTATGCCATTCTGGGGAGACCTCCCTGCAGTGCTGCCTCCAGCTCGGAGGCCACCAACAGCAGGACACGGAGCTGTTGGAGCGGGGCCAGAGGAGGCCCCGGAGATGCTGGGAGGGCTGGAGCCCCTCTGCTGGGAGGACAGGCTGGGAGAGTTGGGGGGGTTCAGCCTGGAGAAGAGAAGGCTCCGGGAGACCTCAGAGCCCCTTCCAGTGCCTAAAGGGGCTCCGGGAGAGCTGGGGAGGGGCTCTGGATCAGGGAGGGGAGCCACAGGACAAGGGGGAACGGCTTTAAACTGGAAGAGGGGAGATTTAAATGAGATATCAGGAAGAAATTGTTGACTGTGAGGGTGGTGAGACACTGTCCCAGNGGTGATCTTTAAGGTCTCTTCCAACCTAAACCATTCTATTATTCTATGAGTCTGTGACTCTGCAGCAGGGACAAGACCTCCAGGTGCGGGAAGAGTGGGGACTTTCCCAGGGCAGCACCTTTTGCACATGCTAAGGCAGCAGTGCTCAAATGCAGAGGAGTGGGGAGAGATGGGCACCATCCCCAGACTCTCCTGGAGCTCTGTTAGAGCACTCGGCACCGAGACATGAGGGCGGGGGGTGAAACGCAAACAGAGGGACCTCAGAGTCTGCAGGCAAGTAAGTCCACGATGAATTAGGTAGCCTCCAGGGTGCCCAGCCCGGAACTGCAGGGAATTGCAGGCAGCCTGGTCTGCCCCGTCTCAACCTGCGGGTGGGTCACAGAACCACGGCAGCAGGGCAGAACCCCCGGGATTTGGGACCCAGGAGCAACAGCCGTGTCACATATGGTCTCTTCCTGCTGTTCTGGGTGGTTCTGGTTGGGGATTTTGGAACAGCTCTTATAGCTGATATAACGGACAGCTCAAGAAAGCGAGGATATTCCTTTAGGGAGAGGAGCAGAGCAGGCACAGCCTCAGTTCCTGCAGAGAGAGGCTTAGAGAGGGCCAGCAGATGAATGCCAAGGCTGCCACTGCGGTAGGGGTGGGCCGGGATCTGTTCCCAGGGCTGGCAGTGGCTCCCTGCCCCTGCCACTTCGCCTTCTGCCTCTGCAAAGCTCCGTCTCGCCCCTCCACGGCCTTGCTCATCCTCTGCTGGCTCTGCCCTGCCTGTCTGCCCAGCTCCCCGCTGTCCCTCCCGCGAGGCTGGAGCCGCCACAGCTCAGCCTCGAGGTCTTCCTACGGCTGTAGCTCAGGTGGGCTGGAGAGGACACCCGTGCCGGGATCTCGTGACCTGGACCATTCAGCCCAAAAGCCCCCTCCTGCTCCTCAGGGTACCTGGATGAACACATCTCTATTTCAGCTGAGATCTTCCCTGTCCCCGTTTCTCTTCTGTGCAGCGAGGACACTGCCGTGCCATCAGGGTGCTCCTGCTTATGCCAAGCTTTGTTTCGCAGGTGTTTCCCACCCACGCTAATGGGGACAGCACTGCCCGGCCCACCGCAGCAGCTTGGGGCTCTCTGATGTCCATCTGTTGCCCACGGCCTCTCCTGCTCTACTGTCCCTCTGCAACGTGCGTGGAGGGGATGGGTCCGTGGGGCTCTCCTGACATCCTCACTCTCTCTCTCTACATTTCTTCACCCAGCAGCACTGCAGCATTTCTCGCCCTGGGTTTGCTCCTGCTGCTTTTCAGTCCCCACTTTCCTGTCTCTCCACAGGCCTCCAACCCTGGCCAGTTTGAGAGCGACAGCGATGTGCTCTGGCAGCGGGCGCAGCTCCCCGATACCGTTTTTCACCACGGCCGGGTTGGCATCAACACCGACCGCCCCGATGAAGCCCTCGTGGTCCATGGCAATGTGAAGGTCATGGGTTCGCTGATGCACCCTTCGGACGTCCGAGTGAAGGAGGACATCCAGGAGGTAAGAGGCGGGCAAACCAGGCTAGGGTTAGGGTGATCAGGGGTCTGAAGAGGCGCCACAGAAGGTGTGAGTGTCCTCGCGAGCCTGTTTTAGCCGCTGATTTTGACACAGTCCTTACGGGCAACCTGAGCTCCTATTGACCAGACGGGAAGTGCCTTAGAAGTCTGTCCCAAACACAACCTGTCCACCGTGTCTTAGGGAATATTGACTCCTCCACTGTTAGCCAGAACTAGGGAACGCAGAGTAACGAACCTGGAAATGGGTGAGTATGTCACAGTGCACACTGGGACTTGCCAGAGCCAGGGTGGGAGGCTCAGCTCTGCTCTGAAGTCTTCTCAGCTGGATGTGCCTGTCCAGAAAAGCTGGGTACCATCACGTTTCATATCTGTGAGGACTGCCCTGTGCCTGGTTGTGCAACGGGACTCGGTCTCCTCCTGGCTTCACTGCCCGAGGAACGTGTCCAGTGACCTGAACTGCAGATCAGCCTGGTCTGAGCAGAGTTCGGGGCTGTCTGGTGAAGTGATGTCTTGCAAATACATTACCGTGAGCCATAGTGGGTTTTGCTTCTTGGAGTCAGTCATGGGAACTTCAAAAGCAACATCCCGCTTAGGAGTTGCATGTGTCTGTTTTGTCCCAGGTGGACACCACAGAGCAGCTGAAGAGGATCTCCCGTATGCGGCTAGTGCACTACAACTACAAGCCCGAGTTTGCGGCCACGGTGGGCATTGACAACACCTCTGAGACAGGTACGGGCCACCCGTCACACCACTGTGACCTGCTCGCGTCTGCAGCGCTGGACCTCGCGTTCTGCCACCTCCAGCGGCATTTTGTTCGTGGTGCCAAGCGGCAGTGCCCTGCCTTTCCTGGCTGCGGTACCCAGCGCTGCCCTGGGGCATGGGGTAGGAGAGAGGGGGCTTCTCGCCACCTGAAGTTTAGGCATCTAATGAAATTTCCTCTTGGGTGAGCGGGAGAGAAGATGGCGCTTGCCACAGGTGACTTACAGGGCTTCTCTGATAAGGCTTCTCCAAGTACCCGCCTCTCTCCAGGGGTACAGCTACACGCTACAGCGGGGACCCCTGTCCACGCAATTTGGGAACCAGCCTTGTCTGAACAGCCTCGGCTCTTCCGTTCCTGAGCCTGTAGGGGCTGCCCAGGCCGTTACAGCGCTCCTGCCGATGACCGCGTGGACCAGAGGAAGAGCTGTGGCAGGAGGAGCCCTGCCCAGACCACCTTGACCCACTGTGCTGTTTCCATGCAGGTGTCATTGCTCAGGAAGTAAAGGAGATCCTCCCCGAGGCTGTCAAGGACACCGGGGACCTGGTCTTTTCCAATGGGAAGACTCTTGAGAACTTCCTGGTGGTGAACAAGGTTGGTGGTTGTAGTGAGGAGGGGCAGGGAGGCTGCTGAACACTGGCTCAAGGGAGTTGTGGAGCTGGAAATGGAAGAGGGAAGCGGTGATGCCTGGGAAATGCTTCTAGGCCACCCCCACCCATCTGAGTTTCAGACCTGGCTGGTCTTTCAGATGTCAGGAGCAGCCCTGGGTGGACGGCGGACATCGGCAGGGAGGAGGTAGCCAGGTGTTGGTGAAAGTTGGCAGCATGTCCCTCAGGAAGGGCTCCGTGTTGGCAGCCTCCTGTAGGGAGGCTCTTAGTCATAATCTCTCCTTTCTAGATAAGATAAGGTGCTTATGTCAAGATAACCCAGAGCACCTGGCTGCCTGACCTCTCTGTAACCTGTGGCCGCCTGTTCGCTGCTCTGGGCATCAAGGGGACAACCTTTGGTAGCGCACATCAAGGGGACAGCCTCCCAAAGCTGACGGCTCTCTCCTGCATCGCCCTGTGCAGAGCAGGAATGGTCAGGACTGACCTTAGTGCCTTGTTTCTCTTTCATGGAAGCCGAGATCCCTGCAGTTACATCACCAGCTAGCGGTAGCTGTGAGCGTGACCTTTTCTGTCTCATCTGCACGTGGCCGGCCGGGCCGTTTCTGTCCTTTGCTTCTGCCCACAGCCCTCTTCCACGAGCCGCAGCTCAGCGTCAGGAGCTGGTGCTCGCTGCGGAACAGCCTGTCGCAGCAAACTGTGTGGGCTGCTCCCGCTGAGCTCTCCAAAGAGGCATCTCCCTGCTGCTACATATTCTCCATGGTGTCCAAGATCCTCTGAGCGTAGTAGCCCAGCACGCCGATGAGATGTTTTGCCTCCGGGAGCTCCGTATGGGGCAGCGGAGCGGCAGAGCCTGAGGGTGGATAAGGGGCAGGGGTGATACCGCAGTAGGTGGGATGCGGCTGCAGTTGTGCCGGAGGGAGATGCTTGTGCTGGAACATTCTGCCTTTACCAGAGGGGCTGCAGGAGGAAGGTTGCTCTCCAGAGACTTCTGGATTTGGGCTCTCCGTTGGTCTGGGTCAACTGTCTGTTGGGTAACGCTGCCAGATAACTCCAGCAGCTTGGACTGAGGAGCAAGAGACAGAGGGCTGGGGAGGGGCAGAGAAGGGGTAGATGGAGGGCATTGCTCACGTGATTTGACCGAGGGCTCCTGATGAACATGCAGACTTTGTGCCTGTCCTTTGTGACTGAGGAGGACTCTTTGGACTAGCGTCAGCAGGAGACCTCAGGGATCCTGCCCCAACATTTATTGCTTTGGTTGGTTTTGAAGAGGATATCATAGAATAATAGAATGGTTTAGGTTGGAAGGGACCTTTGAAGATCATCTCGTTCCACCCCCCTGCCCTGGGCAGGGACACCTCCCCCCAGCCCAGGTTGCTCCAAGCCCCGGCCAACCTGGCCTTGAACACCTCCAGGGATGGGGCAGCCACAGCTTCTCAGGGCAACCTGCGCCAGGGGCTCACCACCCTTACAGTGAAAAGTTTCTTCCTAATACCTAATCTGGGCTTAAACAGTCCAGGGATGGAGCTTCCACAACTTCTCTGGGCAACCTGTTGAACCTATCTCTTGTTCTTGCATCCAGGGGCTGTAGAGATCTTGATGTGCCGTGTTGGATGATTGCCTACCCCCAGAGCTGCGCGTTGTGTACCCTTTCCCCTGCGGCAGGGCATGGGATTGCAGTCAGGGTGGCCAGATCCATGGGAGCAGGAGTGCCTCCACGTGCCAGGCCGCTCAGACTCCCAACCTGTTCTCTGGCAGGAGCGCATCTTCATGGAGAACGTAGGAGCCGTGAAGGAGCTGTGCAAACTGACGGACAACCTGGAGACCCGCATCGATGAGCTGGAGAGGTGGAGTCACAAGCTGGCCAAGCTGAAGCGGCTGGACAGCATGAAGTCAACCGTGAGCTCTGGGGCATTCAGGTACGGGCATGCTGTGGGCACCGGAGCCAGAAGGGATGTCCCCTTTCGAGACCAGGCAGCCCTGGGTGACAGCTGGGTTTGGGAAAGGGGAGATGGGGAGGAGTGGTGGGGTGTTGGCAGCTGTCATTTGGTCTGGGGGTAGGTTCAAGGAGCTGAAATTGGTGGGACAGATCCGGCATTCACATACCAACAGCCTGCTCTTAGACCAGCCCCCAAAACCCCGGTGTGAAATTGTCTCCACGTTTCCCTAGCGTAAGCGAGCGCCTTTCTCAGGGCAAAGAGTTTCTCCTGCTTCCAAAATCATCATACTGACCCTGGTCAGCTTATTCTGGTTTGGGGGGCAGAATTCAGGCTCTCTGGGAGATGGACCAGCACTGCGCCTACCCTCGAGCAGATGGAGTGACCAGGGTTTGGGACTCTCATGCCAGGCAGAGATTTCTCTCCGACCAGAGAATTGCATTTTCGCCTGCAATCCCTTCGAGTGGTGTCCCTGCACAGCTCAGCTCCATTCCTCCTTTCTCCTTGCAGCCAAACGGGAAGCCAGTTCAGCCGTGCGGGAAGCGTGCCCCACAAAAAGAGACCCCATAAAGTAGCCAGCAAGGTAAGGGACCGCTCCCAAAGGAGCGCGGAGCTGCGTGGGGACAGGTGGCCTGTCTAAGAACGGTCATCTACACGGTCCCCATGTGTTCCCTTCCACATGCTGCGGAGGGAGAGACCCCATCTGCTCCCATTTCCATGATCTCTCCTTTTTTTGTTCGTGCCTAATGAAGACGTTACATGGCTTATGCTCGCCGGGGGTTCAGGGGAGCAGGAAGAGAGCTTGGGGTGGGCTGGGTGGGATCTGCGCGAGGACCGGAGCGGGAAGGAGCCCTGAGCTGACCTTGGGGGTTTTTCTCTTGCAGTCACCATCAGTCGTCCCGGAACAGGCCTGCATCAGCCAGCGCTTCCTGCAGGGCACCATCATTGCCCTGGTCATCATCATGGCATTCAGGTGAGACTGCGCGACCCGGGGGCTGCCGCTTCTCCACCGTCTCCCTCCAGCTCATGGGTTTGGCCCATGCAGCGAGGGGCTGTGGTCCTACAGCTTCTTTCGTGGCCTGAAACGCCTCGGAAGCAGATCAGAACCGTGACGTGGCCCTCACCCCATGCCCATCCTCAGCCTGTGCCTCTCTCTTTCTTTCCAGCGTGGTGTCCATGTCCACGCTCTACGTGCTGAGCTTGCGCAGCGAAGAGGACCTTGTGGATATCGATGGGTAGGTACTTCTGGGCTCCGTGGGAGGGATGCGATGACCGGGGGGGAGTCTGAAGTGCAAAAAGCAGTCGCTGTGGGGTTATTGAGGACAGTTCCAGTGAGTCACGCTGCGAAAGCCAACCAAACGCACCCGCACGTCCAAGTCTGATGTCGGTTAAATTATCTGGAGCAAGAAGTGAGGAACAGAGAAGAAAAAGAAAACATGGTGCTGTTTGGCTGCTCACATGTCCGCTCGTGACCGGTCTGAACGTTCTGTGGATGCCTCTTCAGCTGTCGTCCCACTGGTCGCAGTGGGGCTGGGCCAGGCTGTCCTAGGCAAGAGTTTTCCTCGGCAAACCGCATCCTTAGTGCGGAGAGGACATGGAGGGACTGGCCCCAGCCCGGCAAGCGTGCACACGGTCAGCTGGCACTGGGCACTCAGTTTTGGCACACTTCACTCCTTCGGGAGCTCCCGTTACCCGATAATGAGTCTCTTTTTCTCTCTCTCCTCTCCCTGTCCTATTTCTCTCCCTCCTGTTCCGGTTACGTCTCTAATCCAACCCATTTTCTTTCCACTTTGTCTTTAATTTTCCCATTCTCATCTTTTTATTTCCATTATCTTCCGTATCCTCTTTCATTCCCCGTTGTCCTCCTCATCTTCTACCAACCTGCCTTTTCTTCCCGCCTGCCTTCACCGTCCTGTAGCTCTTTTGCTGTGCCCACTGCCTGTCTCCTGGCGCTCTTTCGGCACAGGGGTCCTGGGGTCCCCGTCGCTCTATGCCCACGGTATGTTACTGTTTCATTATACTGTTATTTAATTGCTGCATCCCTTCTCTCAATTCCTCTTCTTTCTTCCGTCTGCACCACAGAAGACCAAGAATCTTAAGCAAAATTGGAAGCAAAGAAAGGGATATCCTTCAGCAAGTGGGACTCCAGGAGGAAGGATTATGGACCCCGTCAGGAAGGGGAAATTAGGATTAGGAGATTGAAGAACCAATTAATCAAAGGCTAAATAAAAAAAATCACATGCTACAGGTAGAGCAGGAGCAGACGGTGTGAAAGGAGCAGAGGGAGTATGTAAAAAGGGTGAAGACTTTGAAGAATTAGTCAAAAAGCTGTTCCTACCCTCTCTTCATACGTGAGTAGCTTCATTGTGGAGGGTCACTCTCAAGCACAGGACAGCCTACTGTGCAAAAGGAGGACAGAAAAAAAAAAAACTAAATTATTTCATTTTGTGAGCCGTCACCGCTGGGATTGTTTGGAAAGGTATTCACACAGGGAAAGGTGGCGGAGTTACTCGTTAGGGACGGACTCGTAAAGCACCTCAGCTAATGGGATCTGCAGGACTGCTGCAGAGCAATTCCCTTAAAAGACAAACGGGCCCTACCTGGCCGCCAGCACCCTTGGAACGAATCCCTGCAGAAAGAGCGGTGGAAGGCACAATTAATTTGTTAAGAACTCCACATCAGAGCGTTTCACAGGAAGCTACTACAAAAAAAAAAAAAAAAAGGGAAAAAAAAAAAAANGATAAAGCCGTGCGGGGAAAGCGTTGGCGAGGCAGTGAGGGAACATGAGGGATAGGGGCAGGTTTTTGGCTGGGATGAAGGTTAGCTCCAGAGGCTGGTGCCCACGTTCCCTCCAGGAGACCGGCATTGCGTCTCCTTTCACCAGAAAAAGACATACATATAATAAGATAAGTCTTGCAGGTGACAAAGCAGTATTTTGAGTTCCCTATATGAGCGAAAGCTCCATTTATCTTTGAGAAACCTTGAGCAATGCTAAGGGGACGGGCAAGACGTGGGTATAGGACAAGCAGAATGTGGGACAGATAAAACTGAACTGTTCCCGTGCCTGGGCAGGGTGTGGACAGGTAAGATCTTGAACATCTCCATTAGGAGCTCAGTAGAAAGTCCTGCTCAGTGGACAGCTACAGCACGTGAAGGGAAGAGCCGTGGTTTGTCCCGTATCTCTGTAGGCGGTAGCCAGCGCCCAGAAGTGGTGTTGCTCTGGGTTCCTTGTGTAGACATGGGAGAAAACCAGCACGAGGCAGTGGTTCCTCCCCTTTCGCATCTGCCTTACCCTCAGGAGGTGCCTGCAGCGTCCTCAGCTCAGGTCTTGGTAGCTTCAGTGAAACACCTGAAGTTACGCGGGATGAATCTGGGTGGGATTGTGTGTATTTCTGAAGAGCAAGGTGAGGAACAGTCCGTGTCTGAGAGATAAGGGGCACCTCCCTTAGGGAATGGTGAGTGCTTGGAGCCCGCTGTGGCCTAATGTGTTGAGCCCCGCGCCCATAAATCCACCCTGGAGATCACTGTTGGAAACCAAGTCCACTGAGTAGACCCTGTTGCCCAGTGAGCATCGAGGGAGCGTTGCTGGTGTCTTCTGAACCAGCTGGGACTTGTCCCTGCCAGACGTGGGACTGCCACACGATCTGCTGTGGCATTTCCTCGCTCTCCTGCACCACTTGCGTGCCTCTCTCCTGTCTCTCCTTTCCCAGACCACTCCGGGCTCTGCTGCTCCTCACCCTTGCGCTCTCCACCTCTGCTCTTGCTCCGTGTACCCGGTCCCATCGCCCCACTCGCTGCTACAGCCGCTTCTCTCTTCACGTACAAGTGACACCGCTGTCCCCTGTGGCGGAGGTTTTTCACCGTATTTTCCTACGTTTCAGGTCAAGCCAGAACTTTGACAAAACGCAGATGGTGCGATCCACAGCTGCGTCGGACGGAGCCAGCGGCAGGACCCCCACGCACCACGGTAGGTGGCAGCGGGGCAGGGGGCCTGGCAGACGCACATGATGATGGGTTGTGGTGCAGGGTGAGGAACGTGGCTGCTCCTCTGTGCCAGGGGCTTGCTGGAGGGGTGTCTGTCTTCATGCTGGGAGGTCCTGGGGCTCTGGTTTTGTGGGAGGGATGCCGGGGACACTTGGTGCTGCTCCTGGTAGATGCTACTCCATGTGCCCGTGCTGTTTGCCCTGCAGTGACAGAGGACACACACGACTTAGTCTTCGGCTCACCTGGTCACAGCGTGCTAGCCTGCTTCAGCCCGCCGTGTTTCTCCATGTGCTGCTCTGCTGCTCCCACCAATGTCTCCTCTGTTGCCCTCTCTGAGACCAGCCCCACTCATGCCACTAACCGGACAGGTAAGTACCAACCCAGGCACCCAGGAGGTGCTGGGACAACACCGAAGTCTGTCTTGCCATTGCATCACGCCGTATCTCCAGCCCCGTCTCGAGTCATACCTCTGCGCGTTCCCAAAAGGACGTGCCAGCTGCCCTTCAGAAGGTCCCTGGGTTCCTCCTCACCCGCTGCCTGGCCAGAGACCTGCTCTAGCAGGGCAAAGCGGGACTGCCAGGCTGAACAGCCATGTGGTGTGGGTCAGACATCCGTGATCCACGCTGCCAGGGGTAAGGGGGGGCCTGGAAGGTCCTTGGAGCTGCCAGCACGAAGTCACGAGAGGCTACGCCGGGCTGAGCAGCCATATAGAATTGCAGACTGGTCAGGGTTGGAAGGGCCCTCCGGAGCTCCCCCAGTGCCACCCCCTGCCAGAGCAGGGGCACCTCCAGCAGTGGCACAGGACGGCGTCCAGGCGGGGTTGGAATGGCTCCAGAGCGGGAGACTCCCCCACCTCTCTGGGCAGCCTGTGCCACTGCTCTGCCACCCTCAAAGTCAAGAAGTCCCTCCTCGTGTTTAGAGAGGACTGCCTATGCTCAAGTTTGTGCCCGTTCCCTCTTGTCCCGTCACTGGGCACCACTGAAACAAGACTGTTCCCATCCCCCTGCCACCTCCCTTTAAGGACTGATAAGCGTTGATAAGATCCCCCCTAGTCGTCTTTTCTCTAGACTGAAAAGACCCAAGTCCCTCAGCCTTTCCTCGTAAGATGCTCCCTGGTCATCTCTGTAGCCCTTTGCTGGACCCTCTCCAGCAGTTCCCTGTCCTTCTGGAACCGGGGAGCCCAATACCTTCAGTCTGGCCTTGTTCCTCTGTTTGCTTTGAGCGGGGGTCGGACAGGGCAGGAGACGTGCTGCCTCTTGCTTACCCGCGCAGGGCTGTTGCGAGCTCGCTTGCTCTGTCATCGTCGCTGTTGCAGGAGGAACAGCATGGCAGACGGTCACTGCAGAGCCGTAACGCCCCTGGAGTCATGCCTTAACCTTGCCTCAGACACCGTCCCCTGCCCAAGCACGGGGCTATGTCCCCGCTGTGTCCCCGCAGCCTGCTCTAGCGTCCCTTTGCTGCGAGGATCCCACCGGTCCCTTCGGCCGCAGAGGCTGAGAAGCCTCAGCTGCTCGTGGAGGGGGTAACGCGGTGACATGGGGACGGGACAAAGGCAGAGCTGGTAGGGCTGTTCTCTCTGCACTGGTCTCGGAGGTCGGGAGCACTGCCGTCCTCCCCCTGCCTCTCAGCACCACCACCTTTCTCTCCCTTTTCTCCACAGACCAAAGTCAGACCTCACTCCTGCCAGTGACAAATATCAAAGCCAAATCCAGGGGCATCGCCGGGAAAGCGACCTCCTACACCAAGTGGCCAAAGACGCCTGACAGGTCTCAGAGCTTCGGCAGCCCCAATGCCAGCCCCTCCTCCCCCTTCACCCACAGCCAGGCCAAATCCAAGTACATCTCCAACCTCTCGCTCTCCCGCAGCAACTCCCCGCTGGGGCAGACCCGGCAGCAGCGCAGCATCAAGCAGCCGGTGAGCGAGTGGCCCCGCACGGAGGATCCCGGCACGGATGGTAGGTGGATCCCATCTTCTTCCCTCTTTGCAGCGGCACCGTGGTCCTGGGTTCTCTCCTGGGGTATCCTCAACCAGCCGGGTCTCATCTGCCCTGCACAGCTCTCACTGCATCCCTGTCCTGCAGCTTGTTTGCCTTCACCTCTCCCAGTGCAGCCAGATTCAACCTCCAGCTCTGCCCTTCCTCCTCCATGCTGCCCTACGCTTTCCGGCCATATTAGCCAGTGGCTAGTTCCCTTCTGAGGCTGCCGTGCCGGCATCTCCATTCTTATAGAACCACAGTTTGGTTTGGAAGAAACCTTCAAAGATCGTTTCATCCAATCCCCCCTGCCCCGGGCAGGGACACCTCCCCCCAGCCCAGGGTGCTCCAAGCCCCATCCAACCTGGCCTGGAACACCTCCAGGGATGGGGCAGCCACAGCTTCTCGGGGCACCCTGCGCCAGGGGCTCACCACCCTAATCGTAAAACATGTCTTCCTTATGTCCAGTCTAAATCTCCCCTGTTTCAGTTTAAAACCATCTAACCCCCATCTCGACTTGCTCAGCCATTTCTAAGTCAGATCTAGAGGAAGAAATGCACGGATTCGGTGGTGCCGGCAGCAGAGGCAAAGGAGTGTCAATGACCAACCATTGGCGTAGTCTGGGACACCCCTTCTCCTGGCTCTCCGTGCCTGGACATGGTGTTAGCACAGTCTTGCAGCCATCTGACCCCTTCTCTGATGACGAAAGGCAGTCTCAGTGCCAGGCAGCCCTTCTCGCTCAGGGTACCCCAACTGCCGTCCCTTTGCCGTTCCTAAATATCCTGTTCTCCCACCCGCAGGGCCAAGCCCAGTGCTGCGCTCCATCCGCATCACAGAGATCAATATGGCCATCCAGTCCCAGTACTGCGCAGCTGCCGACGCCTGCAGGTGAGCGAGGCAAAGCCGGCTGCCAGCACTTTGGTGGGAGCTGCAGGGGAAGCAGCAGATGGGCAGTTCCTGGAGCCTTGAACCCTCATCCGCCATCACCCCAAAGCAGCCCACGCTGCTCCTTGGGCCGTGGAGCTCAGAGCGCAGGAGGATGGCATTCAGTGACGAGCTCGTCCTTGGGAACTAGCCTGGGGAGCCCTCCCCTCTGAAGTCTCAGCCCAACAGAGACTTTGGGTCCTGTCCTGGCCATCTCAGAGCCGCCTGAAATGCTGTGGTGAGGTCTAAACGCTCTCTCTGTGTCCCCAGGACTGGAAACTTCACCTACCGCATCCCTGTCAACCAGCTCACAGCAGTGAACACCAACCTGACCCTGGAGATGAAGTGAGTGGACAGGGCTCATCTCTTCGGCATTTCGGTACCCCCGAAGTCGGCTGGATGCTGTGCCTCGTGGCCACGGTGTCTCCTGCTTGAGCTGGGGAAGAGATGGCAGCGGCTGCTGCCTTCCGGCGCCTTACTGTGTCTTGTCTCCCCAGCTCCTCCTCCGCTGTGTCCATCTCCCTTTGTGGCTTTGTCTCCAGCGAC